>JAGXEW010000079.1:494433-496933 GCA_030684275.1 Acipenser oxyrinchus oxyrinchus | reverse complement strand
GTGCTAGGTTAGAGAGGCAAGGACTGGTTCTCCTCCCCATGCTACAGCGCACTCTACTGGCCAGGCGCGCGGTGAGCTCAGAGCAGACCAGGGCACACAAATATAAAAAACGATCAGATGTTATAAATGTTATTGAAATGACACACATTGCATTGAGGTGTGTTTGTATCGAGTTGGAATGAGCCGTGCATTATTGGTACGATTAGCTTGTCAATTGCATGATTCGCTGTGTAGGTTTTACCTTCTAAGATATCAAAGCAATAGTAGCCGTCTCTTTTCCTGTAGGATATTTTGCAGCTCAATGGAGAAGCAGAGGAGACAGCGAGCGGGCCAGAGAGCAGAGAGAGGAGACAGGCTGGGATGCAGGACCAGGCATCTATAGGTACTGTCAGAACAAATCACTCCATTCACGTCACTCTTTTCAAAGTGTTTGCACCGCTTCCCATTGACTGCGTGCCTTGTTCTTTGCAGGGGCCGTGCTGTCTGGCTACCAGGAGATTGTGAAGAGAACGCTGCAGCACCCCAGCTCTCTGTCGCCGCCGGGCTGTGGGAGAGGCTACTGCAGCGCCGCCCTGCTGGCTCAGCTTGGCTCCAGCACGCCTCTGCAGCCTGCCAGTGCCTGTCGGACTCTGTGGCCTGGGAGCTACACTCGCTATGCCCCGAGATCAGCACTCTGCTGGGCAGCCTGGGCAGGGAGAGAGTGCGAGAGCGGCTCCATTCTGAGCACCGCCCCCTCCTGGAGAGGAGGTCAGCCCCAGACATGCTGAGCAGAGCAGAGACACAAAGACACACCCCACTGCACAGCAAGCACTGGACAACTGGTGACAGCCATTCCAGATCAGCTTTCTGTGCAACCAAAACACTTCATGAAAGAAAGACCAGAGAGCAACAAGCAACTCATAGCAGACCTCCCATTGGGAGTTAGCACAATACCACCACTGTACCTGAATACACGTCCCACTACCATCCTCCCCATCTCCTCATTCTTTTATTTGCATTGTATTTAACTCTTGCCTTGACTTTTGTAATTCTCTCGCCTTTATTTGATGTGATTTATTTATCTCTCTTTTCTGTTCTAACTAGCCCCTCCCACCTCGGCAAGCTTCCTGTCCCATTGGTGGATAACCAGGACACACCCACTCCTTGTCATGTGACCATTAAGAGACCATGTAATACTGTTCATCTGTCATCAATGAGTGATGCATGGTAGTGCGATGCCTACTTTGTCCACAAGGTGGGGCTCTAGCTTTACCGCACAGCAATGTGTGAAATGTCTGAAAAAGAAGACGATGAATTATGTGATAAACCATCTTGAATACATTTATTGAATACACAACAAAGCTCCCTGTATATTTAATACACAACATTATATATATTTATACACATTCTTCCTTGAGAAAGATATGTACAACATATTGAAATGTTGGACAGCTGTATACAAGTATTAATACAATTAAGAGCAAGATAAATATATATATATATATATATATATATATATATATATATATGTGTGTGTGTGTGTGTGTGTGTGTGTGTGTGTGTGTGTGTGTGTGTATATATATATATATATATTTTGCTCAAGAGAGCCAACTTCCCAACGTTTCGTTATGTTTAACACACCTTCGTCAGGGGAAAGTGTGTTTGAAAACAAATAGTGGATGCCATGGTAACCACACTCATCTCTATTTAAATCTCTTAATGTGCTTTGATGTCGTTCACCACAGAGTTCAACCACATAGTTACCACTAATACAATTCTTCTGTTCCTTTGGGTTTAAACCAGACCGCATGGTGCTGGGGCTATTTAAACCAGACAGCATGGTGGGGTTATTTAAACCAGACAGCATGGTGCTGGGGCTATTTAAACCAGACAGCATGGTGCTGGGGCTATTTAAACCAGACAGCATGGTGCTGGGGCTATTTAAACCAGACAGCATGGTGCTGGGGCTATTTAAACCAGACAGCATGGTGCTGGGGCTATTTAAACCAGACAGCATGGTGCTGGGGCTATTTAAACCAGACAGCATGGTGCTGGGGCTATTTAAACCAGACAGCATGGTGCTGGGGCTATTTAAACCAGACAGCATGGTGCTGGGGCTATTTAAACCAGACAGCATGGTGCTGGGGCTATTTAAACCAGACAGCATGGTGCTGGGGCTATTTAAACCAGACAGCATGGTGCTGGGGCTATTTAAACCAGACAGCATGGTGCTGGGGCTATTTAAACCAGACAGCATGGTGCTGGGGCTATTTAAACCAGACAGCATGGTGCTGGGGCTATTTAAACCAGACAGCATGGTGCTGGGGCTATTTAAACCAGACAGCATGGTGCTGGGGCTATTTAAACCAGACAGCATGGTGCTGGGGCTATTTAAACCAGACAGCATGGTGCTGGGGCTATTTAAACCAGACAGCATGGTGCTGGGGCTATTTAAACCAGACAGCATGGTGCTGGGGCTATTTAAACCAGACAGCATGGTGCTGGGGCTATTTAAACCAGA
>JAGXEW010000079.1:468508-493933 GCA_030684275.1 Acipenser oxyrinchus oxyrinchus | reverse complement strand
ACCTGTATAGTGAGCATACAGAACCCAAGACAGCAATACTGTTACCAGTGAACTGACCTGTATATTGAGCATACAGAACCCACAGACAGCAATATTGTTACCAGTGAACTGACCTGTATAGTGAGCATACACAACCCAAAGACAGCAATATTGTTACCAATGAACTGATCTGTATAGTGAGCATACAGAACTCAAAGAGAGCAATACTGTTACCAGTGAACTGACCTGTATAGTGAGCATACAGAACCCACAGAGAGCAATACTGTTACCAGTGAACTGACCTGTATAGTGAGCATACAGAACAGTATAATATACAGTTCTATATATATTATTATTATTATTATTATTATTATTATTATTATTATTATTATTATTATTATTATTATTATTATTATTATTATTATTATTAATTTGGCAGACTCCTTTATCTAAGTTGACTCACACAAAGTGTTCCAGGGTAATACAAGGAGGTTAAAATGCAAAAACAATATTAAAATAAATACAGTCTTGTACATAAGTGCAGATAATTGTACTAAAATACACAAAAGAACAGAGAGAAGTAGCGAGTCTAGCTATTAGAGGGAGGAAGCAGTTAAGGGGAGGGGGGCTGACATAAAACTGGAGAATACTTTCAAACACACGTATCTTGTTGTTTATGCTGTGACATCCTGCACGCTACAGAGTCACCTTCAAAGAAATGATCCTTTTACTGGAAATCACAGGAACAAAACCGACCAATCAGCGCTGTCGATATCAGTCACGCCCGGGATGCATGGTAAAAGTGTTTGCAAGTGAGAAAAAACAATAAAAAGATTGAAGCATTTCTTCACAGATTTAATTGTCATAATGATTTTAAATGTTCAATTTGTGATGCACGTTATCAATAAATTCTATCTTCTTAAAAGTTCTTATTTGTAAGAGGTAAGCACATAACGGTTTATTTCGTTACACACACTTTTATTCAAGTAGCTGGAACTGGAATAAAAACTAACAGATAAATATAATGAACTGGAACTACAGCTAAAAATAAAAAAAGATCCTGAGATTTTCCCCCGAGATGTTTCAAACATATTCATCCCGCCTTGTGACAGTTATGGACCACCGTTGTTTTATTATTATTATTATTATTATTATTATTATTATTATTATTATTATTATACAGTATGTTTGAATTAATACGGGTCAGGCGCGCCTGCAGAAATCTTTCCCATGGTCCGCACAACTGAACCACACCGACATCCCATCTCATGCCGATAACGACTCTGCATCACCATGCAGTAAACTGTTTCAGCAATCAGAGAGATGCATTTCTGTTCTTTCCAGTTTCCCTTTCTAAAAATGAATAAACACAGTGTGCTGCCCTCGAGACAGAACTGTTACCAGTGAACTGACCTGTACAGTGAGCATACAGAACCCAAAGCAATACTGTTACCAGTGAACTGACCTGTACAGTGAGCACACAGAACCCACAGACAGCAATACTGTTACCAGTGAACTGACCTGTATAGTGAGCATACAGGGTGGGAAAAGGACAGAAAAAGAGTAAGGGAGAAAGGGAGGGTGAAAGAGGAAGGGAGAAGAGAGGGAGAAAGGGAGGGTGGAAGAGGGAAGGAGAGAAAGTGAGTAAGGGAGATAAGGAAGAGGGAAAGAGAGGAAGGAAGAAGAGAGGGATAAAGGGAAGGTGAAAGATGTTAGAGAGGGAAATGTTTTAGTAATGTTTAATGTTTTGTAATGTTTGTTAATCGTTGCTTTGGCAAAACTTGTTTATGCTTGTCATACCAATAAACCTTATTGAATTGAATTGAGTGGGGATTGACAAGTGGGAGAGAGAGAGAGAAGGAGGAGAGAGGGAGAAGGAAGAGGAGGAGAGATAGAAAGCATTGCTTGATTTTCTGTACTCACTGTGTCTGGCTGATGAACACAATGAATAAAGGTTTTGAAACGCAAACGTTATTTAATGAGACATTTTTGTGAACAAATTCATAAAATTAATATTCATATTACTGCCTTCCCTCTCTCCTCTCTCTCTCTCCCCTCTCCTCTCCCTTCTCTCCTCTCGTCCCTGTTTCTCCCTCCCTCCCTCCCTCCCTCCCTCTCTCTCCTCAGTTTTAATCAGACCCCGAGGTGGGTGTGTGTACAATGAATGACTTAGACATACATGCTGCAGTTCAAATATTTATTGCACATTTATTTTTAAAGCATGAAACGCCAGCCGTCAGCTCGGATCTGTGATCTTGTTGATCCGTTTTATATTCTCTCTTTTCCAGATCTGAAAAAAGAAGAGTTCCCGGTGTTTATTTACAAACACACAGTTTATTCATTTTCATTTAGCTGACTCCTTTATCCAAGGGGACTTGCTCACAGAGACCAGGCTGTAAACTGTGGATCACAACATGCAGATCACTTTACAACAGCACCTCCTCGGTTTACAATACAGTTCTATATACTGTTATTATTATTATTATTATTATTATTATTATTATTATTATTATTATTATTATTAATTTGGCAGACTCCTTTATCTTAGTTGACTCACACAAAGTGTTCCAGGGTAATACAAGGAGGTTAAAATGCAAAAACAATATTTAAATAAATACAGTCTTGTACATAAGTGCAGATAATTGTACTAAAATACACAAAAGAACAGAGAGAAGTAGCGAGTCTAGCTATTAGAGGGAGGAAGCAGTTAAGGGGAGGGGCTGACATAAAACTGGAGAATGCTTTCAAACACACGTGACATGTTGTTAATGCTGTGACATCCTGCACGCTACAGACTCACCTTCATGGAAATGTTCCTTTTACTGGAAATCACAGGAACAAAACCGACTAATCAGCTTTGTCGCTCTCAGTCACGCCGGGTTGCATGGTAAAAGTGTTTGCAAGTGAGACAAAAAAAATAAAAAGATTGAAGCATTTCTTCACAGATTTAATTGTCATAATGATTTTAAATGTTCAATTTGTGATGTGCGTTATCAATAAATTCTATCTTCTTAAAAGTTCTTATTTGTAAGAGGTAAGAACATAACGGTTTATTTTGTTACAAACACTTTTATTCAAGTAGCTGATATTTATTGAACCCTTTCTGTGAGCGCAGGCTGTTTAATTGTTACTGAAGTGCCGTTGTGTTTGTTAACTGGAATACAAACTAACAGCTAAATATAATGAACTGGAACTACAGCTAAAAATAAATGAAAAACTAAAAACAAGCTGCTCTGTAAAAGATCCTGAGATTTCCCCGAGATGTTTCAAACATATTCATCCCGACTTGTGACAGTTATGGATCACCGTTTTTTATTATTATTATTATTATTATTATTATTATTATTATTATTATTATTATTATATATATGTTTGAAGTAATAAGGGTCAGGCACGCCTGCAGAAATCTTTCCCATGGTCCGCACAACTGAACCACACCGACATCCCATCTCATGCCGATAACGACTCTGCATCACCATGCAGTAAAGTGTTTCAGCAATCAGAGTGATGCATTTCTGTTCTTTCCAGTTTCCCTTTCTAAAAATGAATAAACACAGTGCGCTGCCATCGAGACAGAACTGTTACCAGTGAACTGACCTGTACAGTGAGCATACAGGACCCCCAGCAACACTGTTACCAGTGAACTGCCCTGTACAGTGAGCATACAGGATCCACAGCAATACTGTTACCAGTGAACTGACCTGTATAGTGAGCATACAGAACCCTCAGACAGCAATAATGTTACCAGTGAACTGCCCTGTACAGTGAGCATACAGAACCCACAGCAATACTGTTACCAGTGAACTGACCTGTACAGTGAGCATACAGAACCCACAGCAATACTGTTACCAGTGAACTGACCTGTATATTGAGCATACAGAACCCACAGACAGCAATATTGTTACCAATGAACTGATCTGTATAGTGAGCATACAGAACTCACAGAGAGCAATACTGTTACCAGTGAACTGACCTGTATAGTGAGCATACAGAACCCACAGACAGCAATACTGTTACCAGTGAACTGACCTGTATAGTGAGCATACAGAACCCACAGACAGCAATACTGTTACCAGTGAACTGACCTGTATAGTGAGCATACAGGGTGGGAAAAGGACAGAAAAAGAGTAAGGGAGAAAGGGAGGGTGAAAGAGGAAGGGAGAAGAGAGGGAGAAAGGGAGGGTGGAAGAGGGAAGGAGAGAAAGTGAGTAAGGGAGATAAGGAAGAGGGAAAGAGAGGAAGGAAGAAGAGAGGGATAAAGGGAAGGTGAAAGAGGAAGGGAGAAGAGAGGGAGAAAGGGAGGGTGAAAGAGGGAAGGAGAGATAGAAAGCATTGCTTGATTTTCTGTACTCACTGTGTCTGGCTGATGAACACAATGAATAAAGGTTTTGAAACGCAAACGTTATTTAATGAGACATTTTGTGAACAAATTCATAAAATTAATATTCATATTACTGCCTTCCCTCTCTCCTCTCTCTCTCTCCCTCTCCTCTCCCTTCTCTCCTCTCATCCCTGTTTCTCCCCTCCCTCCCTCCCTCCCTCCCTCCCTCCCTCTCTCTCCTCAGTTTTAATCAGACCCCGAGGTGGGTGTGTGTACAATGAATGACTTAGACATACATGCTGCAGTTCAAATATTTATTGCACATTTATTTTTTAAAGCATGAAACGCCAGCCGTCAGCTCGGATCTGTGATCTTGTTGATCCGTTTTATATTCTCTCTTTTCCAGATCTGAAAAAAGAAGAGATCCCGGTGTTTATTTACAAACACACAGTTTATTCATTTTCATTTAGCTGACTCCTTTATCCAAGGGGACTTGCTCACAGAGACCAGGCTGTAAACTGTGGATCACAACATGCAGATCACTTTACAACAGCACCTCCTCGGTTTACAATACAGTTCTATATACTGTTATTATTATTATTATTATTATTATTATTATTATTATTATTATTATTATTATTATTATTAATTTGGCAGACTCCTTTATCTTAGTTGACTCACACAAAGTGTTCCAGGGTAATACAAGGAGGTTAAAATGCAAAAACAATATTTAAATAAATACAGTCTTGTACATAAGTGCAGATAATTGTACTAAAATACACAAAAGAACAGAGAGAAGTAGCGAGTCTAGCTATTAGAGGGAGGAAGCAGTTAAGGGGGAGGGGGGCTGACATAAAACTGGAGAATGCTTTCAAACACACGTGACATGTTGTTAATGCTGTGACATCCTGCACGCTACAGACTCACCTTCATGGAAATGTTCCTTTTACTGGAAATCACAGGAACAAAACCGACTAATCAGCTTTGTCGCTCTCAGTCACGCCGGGTTGCATGGTAAAAGTGTTTGCAAGTGAGACAAAAAAAAAATAAAAAGATTGAAGCATTTCTTCACAGATTTAATTGTCATAATGATTTTAAATGTTCAATTTGTGATGTGCGTTATCAATAAATTCTATCTTCTTAAAAGTTCTTATTTGTAAGAGGTAAGAACATAACGGTTTATTTTGTTACAAACACTTTTATTCAAGTAGCTGATATTTATTGAACCCTTTCTGTGAGCGCAGGCTGTTTAATTGTTACTGAAGTGCCGTTGTGTTTGTTAACTGGAATACAAACTAACAGCTAAATATAATGAACTGGAACTACAGCTAAAAATAAATGAAAAACTAAAAACAAGCTGCTCTGTAAAAGATCCTGAGATTTCCCCGAGATGTTTCAAACATATTCATCCCGACTTGTGACAGTTATGGATCACCGTTTTTTATAATTATTATTATTATTATTATTATTATTATTATTATTATTATTATTATTATATGTTTGAAGTAATAAGGGTCAGGCACGCCTGCAGAAATCTTTCCCATGGTCCGCACAGCTGAACCACACCGACATCCCATCTCATGCCGATAACGACTCTGCATCACCATGCAGTAAAGTGTTTCAGCAATCAGAGTGATGCATTTCTGTTCTTTCCAGTTTCCCTTTCTAAAAATGAATAAACACAGTGCGCTGCCATCGAGACAGAACTGTTACCAGTGAACTGACCTGTACAGTGAGCATACAGAACCCAAAGCAATACTGTTACCACTGAACTGCCCTGTACAATGAGCATACAGAACCCACAGCAATGCTGTTACCAGTGAACTGCCCTGTACAGTGAGCATACAGGACCCCCAGCAACACTGTTACCAGTGAACTGCCCTGTACAGTGAGCATACAGGATCCACAGCAATACTGTTACCAGTGAACTGCCCTGTATAGTGAGCATACAGAACCCACAGCAATTACCTTTACCAGTGAACTGACCTGCATAGTGAGCATACAGAACCCAAGCAATACTGTTACCAGTGAACTGACCTGTATATTGAGCATACAGAACCCTCAGACAGCAATAATGTTACCAGTGAACTGACCTGTATAGTGAGCATACAGAACCCACAGCAATTACTGTTACCAGTGAACTGACCTGTATAGTGAGCATACAGAACCCACAGCAATACTGTTACCAGTGAACTGACCTGTATAGTGAGCATACAGAACCCACAGACAGCAATATTGTTACCAGTGAACTGACCTGTATAGTGAGCATACAGAACCCAAAGACAGCAATATTGTTACCAGTGAACTGACCTGTATAGTGAGCATACAGAACACACAGACAGCAATATTGTTACCAGTGAACTGACCTGTATAGTGAGCATACACAACCCAAAGACAGCAATATTGTTACCAATGAACTGACCTGTATAGTGAGCATACAGAACTCACAGAGAGCAATACTGTTACCAGTGAACTGACCTGTATAGTGAGCATACAGAACCCACAGAGAGCAATACTGTTACCAGTGAACTGACCTGTATAGTGAGCATACAGAACAGTATTATTATTATATATTATTATTATTATTATTATTATTATTATTATTATTATTATTATTATTATTATTATTATTATTATTAATTTGGCAGACTCCTTTATCTAAGTTGACTCACACAAAGTGTTCCAGGGTAATACAAGGAGGTTAAAATGCAAAAACAATATTAAAATAAATACAGTCTTGTACATAAGTGCAGATAATTGTACTAAAATACACAAAAGAACAGAGAGAAGTAGCGAGTCTAGCTATTAGAGGGAGGAAGCAGTTAAGGGGGAGGGGGGCTGACATAAAACTGGAGAATACTTTCAAACACACGTATCTTGTTGTTTATGCTGTGACATCCTGCACGCTACAGAGTCACCTTCAAAGAAATGATCCTTTTACTGGAAATCACAGGAACAAAACCGACCAATCAGCGCTGTCGATATCAGTCACGCCCGGGATGCATGGTAAAAGTGTTTGCAAGTGAGAAAAAACAATAAAAAGATTGAAGCATTTCTTCACAGATTTAATTGTCATAATGATTTTAAATGTTCAATTTGTGATGCACGTTATCAATAAATTCTATCTTCTTAAAAGTTCTTATTTGTAAGAGGTAAGCACATAACGGTTTATTTCGTTACACACACTTTTATTCAAGTAGCTGGAACTGGAATAAAAACTAACAGATAAATATAATGAACTGGAACTACAGCTAAAAATAAAAAAAAGATCCTGAGATTTTCCCCCGAGATGTTTCAAACATATTCATCCCGCCTTGTGACAGTTATGGACCACCGTTGTTTTATTATTATTATTATTATTATTATTATTATTATTATTATTATTATTATTATACAGTATGTTTGAATTAATACGGGTCAGGCGCGCCTGCAGAAATCTTTCCCATGGTCCGCACAACTGAACCACACCGACATCCCATCTCATGCCGATAACGACTCTGCATCACCATGCAGTAAAGTGTTTCAGCAATCAGAGTGATGCATTTCTGTTCTTTCCAGTTTCCCTTTCTAAAAATGAATAAACACAGTGTGCTGCCCTCGAGACAGAACTGTTACCAGTGAACTGACCTGTACAGTGAGCATACAGAACCCACAGACAGCAATACTGTTACCAGTGAACTGACCTGTACAGTGAGCATACAGAACCCACAGCAATACTGTTACCAGTGAACTGCCCTGTATAGTGAGCATACAGAACCCACAGCAATACTGTTACCAGTGAACTGCCCTGTATAGTGAGCATACAGAACCCACAGCAATACTGTTACCAGTGAACTGACCTGTATAGTGAGCATACAGAACCCACAGACAGCAATACTGTTACCAGTGAACTGACCTGTATAGTGAGCATACAGAACCCAAGACAGCAATACTGTTACCAGTGAACTGACCTGCATAGTGAGCATACAGAACCCAAGCAATACTGTTACCAGTGAACTGACCTGTATAGTGAGCATACAGAACCCACAGACAGCAATATTGTTACCAGTGAACTGACCTGTATAGTGAGCATACACAACCCAAAGACAGCAATATTGTTACCAATGAACTGATCTGTATAGTGAGCATACAGAACCCACAGAGAGCAATACTGTTACCAGTGAACTGACCTGTATAGTGAGCATACAGAACAGTATAATATACAGTTCTATATATATTATTATTATTATTATTATTATTATTATTATTATTATTATTATTATTATTATTATTATTATTATTAATTTGGCAGACTCCTTTATCTAAGTTGACTCACACAAAGTGTTCCAGGGTAATACAAGGAGGTTAAAATGCAAAAACAATATTAAAATAAATACAGTCTTGTACATAAGTGCAGATAATTGTACTAAAATACACAAAAGAACAGAGAGAAGTAGCGAGTCTAGCTATTAGAGGGAGGAAGCAGTTAAGGGGAGGGGGCTGACATAAAACTGGAGAATACTTTCAAACACACGTATCTTGTTGTTTATGCTGTGACATCCTGCACGCTACAGAGTCACCTTCAAAGAAATGATCCTTTTACTGGAAATCACAGGAACAAAACCGACCAATCAGCCTGTCGATATCAGTCACGCCGGGATGCATGGTAAAAGTGTTTGCAAGTGAGAAAAACAATAAAAAGATTGAAGCATTTCTTCACAGATTTAATTGTCATAATGATTTTAAATGTTCAATTTGTGATGCACGTTATCAATAAATTCTATCTTCTTAAAAGTTCTTATTTGTAAGAGGTAAGCACATAACGGTTTATTTCGTTACACACACTTTTATTCAAGTAGCTGGAACTGGAATAAAACTAACAGATAAATATAATGAACTGGAACTACAGCTAAAAATAAAAAAGATCCTGAGATTTTCCCCGAGATGTTTCAAACATATTCATCCCGCCTTGTGACAGTTATGGACCACCGTTGTTTTATTATTATTATTATTATTATTATTATTATTATTATTATTATTATTATACAGTATGTTTGAATTAATACGGGTCAGGCGCGCCTGCAGAAATCTTTCCCATGGTCCGCACAACTGAACCACACCGACATCCCATCTCATGCCGATAACGACTCTGCATCACCATGCAGTAAACTGTTTCAGCAATCAGAGAGATGCATTTCTGTTCTTTCCAGTTTCCCTTTCTAAAAATGAATAAACACAGTGTGCTGCCCTCGAGACAGAACTGTTACCAGTGAACTGACCTGTACAGTGAGCACACAGAACCCACAGACAGCAATACTGTTACCAGTGAACTGACCTGTATAGTGAGCATACAGGGTGGGAAAAGGACAGAAAAAGAGTAAGGGAGAAAGGGAGGGTGAAAGAGGAAGGGAGAAGAGAGGGAGAAAGGGAGGGTGGAAGAGGGAAGGAGAGAAAGTGAGTAAGGGAGATAAGGAAGAGGGAAAGAGAGGAAGGAAGAAGAGAGGGATAAAGGGAAGGTGAAAGATGTTAGAGAGGGAAATGTTTTAGTAATGTTTAATGTTTTGTAATGTTTGTTAATCGTTGCTTTGGCAAAACTTGTTTATGCTTGTCATACCAATAAACCTTATTGAATTGAATTGAGTGGGGATTGACAAGTGGGAGAGAGAGAGGAGAAGGAGGAGAGAGGAGAAGGAAGAGGAGGAGAGATAGAAAGCATTGCTTGATTTTCTGTACTCACTGTGTCTGGCTGATGAACACAATGAATAAAGGTTTTGAAACGCAAACGTTATTTAATGAGACATTTTGTGAACAAATTCATAAAATTAATATTCATATTACTGCCTTCCCTCTCTCTCTTCTCTCTCTCTCCCCCTCTCCTCTCCCTTCTCTCCTCTCGTCCCTGTTTCTCCCTCCCTCCCTCCCTCCCTCCCTCTCTCTCTCCTCAGTTTTAATCAGACCCCGAGGTGGGTGTGTGTACAATGAATGACTTAGACATACATGCTGCAGTTCAAATATTTATTGCACATTTATTTTTTAAAGCATGAAACGCCAGCCGTCAGCTCGGATCTGTGATCTTGTTGATCCGTTTTATATTCTCTCTTTTCCAGATCTGAAAAAAGAAGAGTTCCCGGTGTTTATTTACAAACACACAGTTTATTCATTTTCATTTAGCTGACTCCTTTATCCAAGGGGACTTGCTCACAGAGACCAGGCTGTAAACTGTGGATCACAACATGCAGATCACTTTACAACAGCACCTCCTCGGTTTACAATACAGTTCTATATACTGTTATTATTATTATTATTATTATTATTATTATTATTATTATTATTATTATTATTATTAATTTGGCAGACTCCTTTATCTTAGTTGACTCACACAAAGTGTTCCAGGGTAATACAAGGAGGTTAAAATGCAAAAACAATATTTAAATAAATACAGTCTTGTACATAAGTGCAGATAATTGTACTAAAATACACAAAAGAACAGAGAGAAGTAGCGAGTCTAGCTATTAGAGGGAGGAAGCAGTTAAGGGGAGGGGCTGACATAAAACTGGAGAATGCTTTCAAACACACGTGACATGTTGTTAATGCTGTGACATCCTGCACGCTACAGACTCACCTTCATGGAAATGTTCCTTTTACTGGAAATCACAGGAACAAAACCGACTAATCAGCTTTGTCGCTCTCAGTCACGCCGGGTTGCATGGTAAAAGTGTTTGCAAGTGAGACAAAAAAAATAAAAAGATTGAAGCATTTCTTCACAGATTTAATTGTCATAATGATTTTAAATGTTCAATTTGTGATGTGCGTTATCAATAAATTCTATCTTCTTAAAAGTTCTTATTTGTAAGAGGTAAGAACATAACGGTTTATTTTGTTACAAACACTTTTATTCAAGTAGCTGATATTTATTGAACCCTTTCTGTGAGCGCAGGCTGTTTAATTGTTACTGAAGTGCCGTTGTGTTTGTTAACTGGAATACAAACTAACAGCTAAATATAATGAACTGGAACTACAGCTAAAAATAAATGAAAAACTAAAAACAAGCTGCTCTGTAAAAAGATCCTGAGATTTCCCCGAGATGTTTCAAACATATTCATCCCGACTTGTGACAGTTATGGATCACCGTTTTTTATAATTATTATTATTATTATTATTATTATTATTATTATTATTATTATTATTATTATATGTTTGAAGTAATAAGGGTCAGGCACGCCTGCAGAAATCTTTCCCATGGTCCGCACAACTGAACCACACCGACATCCCATCTCATGCCGATAACGACTCTGCATCACCATGCAGTAAAGTGTTTCAGCAATCAGAGTGATGCATTTCTGTTCTTTCCAGTTTCCCTTTCTAAAATGAATAAACACAGTGCGCTGCCATCGAGACAGAACTGTTACCAGTGAACTGACCTGTACAGTGAGCATACAGAACCCAAAGCAATACTGTTACCACTGAACTGCCCTGTACAATGAGCATACAGAACCCACAGCAATGCTGTTACCAGTGAACTGCCCTGTACAGTGAGCATACAGGACCCCCAGCAACACTGTTACCAGTGAACTGCCCTGTACAGTGAGCATACAGGATCCACAGCAATACTGTTACCAGTGAACTGCCCTGTATAGTGAGCATACAGAACCCTCAGACAGCAATAATGTTACCAGTGAACTGCCCTGTACAGTGAGCATACAGAACCCACAGCAATTACCTTTACCAGTGAACTGACCTGCATAGTGAGCATACAGAACCCAAGCAATACTGTTACCAGTGAACTGACCTGTATAGTGAGCATACACAACCCAAAGACAGCAATATTGTTACCAGTGAACTGACCTGTATAGTGAGCATACAGAACCCAAAGACAGCAATATTGTTACCAGTGAACTGACCTGTATAGTGAGCATACAGAACACACAGACAGCAATATTGTTACCAGTGAACTGACCTGTATAGTGAGCATACACAACCCAAAGACAGCAATATTGTTACCAATGAACTGATCTGTATAGTGAGCATACAGAACTCAAAGAGAGCAATACTGTTACCAGTGAACTGACCTGTATAGTGAGCATACAGAACCCACAGAGAGCAATACTGTTACCAGTGAACTGACCTGTATAGTGAGCATACAGAACAGTATAATATACAGTTCTATATATTATTATTATTATTATTATTATTATTATTATTATTATTATTATTATTATTATTATTATTATTATTAATTTGGCAGACTCCTTTATCTAAGTTGACTCACACAAAGTGTTCCAGGGTAATACAAGGAGGTTAAAATGCAAAAACAATATTAAAATAAATACAGTCTTGTACATAAGTGCAGATAATTGTACTAAAATACACAAAAGAACAGAGAGAAGTAGCGAGTCTAGCTATTAGAGGGAGGAAGCAGTTAAGGGGGAGGGGGGCTGACATAAAACTGGAGAATACTTTCAAACACACGTATCTTGTTGTTTATGCTGTGACATCCTGCACGCTACAGAGTCACCTTCAAAGAAATGATCCTTTTACTGGAAATCACAGGAACAAAACCGACCAATCAGCGCTGTCGATATCAGTCACGCCGGGATGCATGGTAAAAGTGTTTGCAAGTGAGAAAAACAATAAAAAGATTGAAGCATTTCTTCACAGATTTAATTGTCATAATGATTTTAAATGTTCAATTTGTGATGCACGTTATCAATAAATTCTATCTTCTTAAAAGTTCTTATTTGTAAGAGGTAAGCACATAACGGTTTATTTCGTTACACACACTTTTATTCAAGTAGCTGGAACTGGAATAAAACTAACAGATAAATATAATGAACTGGAACTACAGCTAAAAATAAAAAAGATCCTGAGATTTTCCCCGAGATGTTTCAAACATATTCATCCCGCCTTGTGACAGTTATGGACCACCGTTGTTTTATTATTATTATTATTATTATTATTATTATTATTATTATTATTATTATACAGTATGTTTGAATTAATACGGGTCAGGCGCGCCTGCAGAAATCTTTCCCATGGTCCGCACAACTGAACCACACCGACATCCCATCTCATGCCGATAACGACTCTGCATCACCATGCAGTAAACTGTTTCAGCAATCAGAGAGATGCATTTCTGTTCTTTCCAGTTTCCCTTTCTAAAAATGAATAAACACAGTGTGCTGCCCTCGAGACAGAACTGTTACCAGTGAACTGACCTGTACAGTGAGCACACAGAACCCACAGACAGCAATACTGTTACCAGTGAACTGACCTGTATAGTGAGCATACAGGGTGGGAAAAGGACAGAAAAAGAGTAAGGGAGAAAGGGAGGGTGAAAGAGGAAGGGAGAAGAGAGGGAGAAAGGGAGGGTGGAAGAGGGAAGGAGAGAAAGTGAGTAAGGGAGATAAGGAAGAGGGAAAGAGAGGAAGGAAGAAGAGAGGGATAAAGGGAAGGTGAAAGATGTTAGAGAGGGAAATGTTTTAGTAATGTTTAATGTTTTGTAATGTTTGTTAATCGTTGCTTTGGCAAAACTTGTTTATGCTTGTCATACCAATAAACCTTATTGAATTGAATTGAGTGGGGATTGACAAGTGGGAGAGAGAGAGGAGAAGGAGGAGAGGGAGAAGGAAGAGGAGGAGAGATAGAAAGCATTGCTTGATTTTCTGTACTCACTGTGTCTGGCTGATGAACACAATGAATAAAGGTTTTGAAACGCAAACGTTATTTAATGAGACATTTTGTGAACAAATTCATAAAATTAATATTCATATTACTGCCTTCCCTCTCTCCTCTCTCTCTCTCCCTCTCCTCTCCCTTCTCTCCTCTCGTCCCTGTTTCTCCCTCCCTCCCTCCCTCCCTCCCTCTCTCTCCTCAGTTTTAATCAGACCCCGAGGTGGGTGTGTGTACAATGAATGACTTAGACATACATGCTGCAGTTCAAATATTTATTGCACATTTATTTTTAAAGCATGAAACGCCAGCCGTCAGCTCGGATCTGTGATCTTGTTGATCCGTTTTATATTCTCTCTTTTCCAGATCTGAAAAAAGAAGAGTTCCCGGTGTTTATTTACAAACACACAGTTTATTCATTTTCATTTAGCTGACTCCTTTATCCAAGGGGACTTGCTCACAGAGACCAGGCTGTAAACTGTGGATCACAACATGCAGATCACTTTACAACAGCACCTCCTCGGTTTACAATACAGTTCTATATACTGTTATTATTATTATTATTATTATTATTATTATTATTATTATTATTATTATTATTAATTTGGCAGACTCCTTTATCTTAGTTGACTCACACAAAGTGTTCCAGGGTAATACAAGGAGGTTAAAATGCAAAAACAATATTTAAATAAATACAGTCTTGTACATAAGTGCAGATAATTGTACTAAAATACACAAAAGAACAGAGAGAAGTAGCGAGTCTAGCTATTAGAGGGAGGAAGCAGTTAAGGGGAGGGGCTGACATAAAACTGGAGAATGCTTTCAAACACACGTGACATGTTGTTAATGCTGTGACATCCTGCACGCTACAGACTCACCTTCATGGAAATGTTCCTTTTACTGGAAATCACAGGAACAAAACCGACTAATCAGCTTTGTCGCTCTCAGTCACGCCGGGTTGCATGGTAAAAGTGTTTGCAAGTGAGACAAAAAAAATAAAAAGATTGAAGCATTTCTTCACAGATTTAATTGTCATAATGATTTTAAATGTTCAATTTGTGATGTGCGTTATCAATAAATTCTATCTTCTTAAAAGTTCTTATTTGTAAGAGGTAAGAACATAACGGTTTATTTTGTTACAAACACTTTTATTCAAGTAGCTGATATTTATTGAACCCTTTCTGTGAGCGCAGGCTGTTTAATTGTTACTGAAGTGCCGTTGTGTTTGTTAACTGGAATACAAACTAACAGCTAAATATAATGAACTGGAACTACAGCTAAAAATAAATGAAAAACTAAAAACAAGCTGCTCTGTAAAAGATCCTGAGATTTCCCCGAGATGTTTCAAACATATTCATCCCGACTTGTGACAGTTATGGATCACCGTTTTTATATATTATTATTATTATTATTATTATTATTATTATTATTATTATTATTATTATTATATGTTTGAAGTAATAAGGGTCAGGCACGCCTGCAGAAATCTTTCCCATGGTCCGCACAACTGAACCACACCGACATCCCATCTCATGCCGATAACGACTCTGCATCACCATGCAGTAAAGTGTTTCAGCAATCAGAGTGATGCATTTCTGTTCTTTCCAGTTTCCCTTTCTAAAATGAATAAACACAGTGCGCTGCCATCGAGACAGAACTGTTACCAGTGAACTGACCTGTACAGTGAGCATACAGAACCCAAAGCAATACTGTTACCACTGAACTGCCCTGTACAATGAGCATACAGAACCCACAGCAATGCTGTTACCAGTGAACTGCCCTGTACAGTGAGCATACAGGACCCCCAGCAACACTGTTACCAGTGAACTGCCCTGTACAGTGAGCATACAGGATCCACAGCAATACTGTTACCAGTGAACTGCCCTGTATAGTGAGCATACAGAACCCTCAGACAGCAATAATGTTACCAGTGAACTGCCCTGTACAGTGAGCATACAGAACCCACAGCAATTACCTGTTACCAGTGAACTGACCTGCATAGTGAGCATACAGAACCCAAGCAATACTGTTACCAGTGAACTGACCTGTATATTGAGCATACAGAACCCACAGACAGCAATATTGTTACCAGTGAACTGACCTGTATAGTGAGCATACACAACCCAAAGACAGCAATATTGTTACCAGTGAACTGACCTGTATAGTGAGCATACAGAACACACAGACAGCAATATTGTTACCAGTGAACTGACCTGTATAGTGAGCATACACAACCCAAAGACAGCAATATTGTTACCAGTGAACTGACCTGTATAGTGAGCATACAGAACTCAAAGAGAGCAATACTGTTACCAGTGAACTGACCTGTATAGTGAGCATACAGAACCCACAGAGAGCAATACTGTTACCAGTGAACTGACCTGTATAGTGAGCATACAGAACAGTATAATATACAGTTCTATATATATTATTATTATTATTATTATTATTATTATTATTATTATTATTATTATTATTATTATTAATTTGGCAGACTCCTTTATCTAAGTTGACTCACACAAAGTGTTCCAGGGTAATACAAGGAGGTTAAAATGCAAAAACAATATTAAAATAAATACAGTCTTGTACATAAGTGCAGATAATTGTACTAAAATACACAAAAGAACAGAGAGAAGTAGCGAGTCTAGCTATTAGAGGGAGGAAGCAGTTAAGGGGAGGGGGGCTGACATAAAACTGGAGAATACTTTCAAACACACGTATCTTGTTGTTTATGCTGTGACATCCTGCACGCTACAGAGTCACCTTCAAAGAAATGATCCTTTTACTGGAAATCACAGGAACAAAACCGACCAATCAGCGCTGTCGATATCAGTCACGCCGGGATGCATGGTAAAAGTGTTTGCAAGTGAGAAAAAACAATAAAAAGATTGAAGCATTTCTTCACAGATTTAATTGTCATAATGATTTTAAATGTTCAATTTGTGATGCACGTTATCAATAAATTCTATCTTCTTAAAAGTTCTTATTTGTAAGAGGTAAGCACATAACGGTTTATTTCGTTACACACACTTTTATTCAAGTAGCTGGAACTGGAATAAAAACTAACAGATAAATATAATGAACTGGAACTACAGCTAAAAATAAAAAAAAGATCCTGAGATTTTCCCCCGAGATGTTTCAAACATATTCATCCCGCCTTGTGACAGTTATGGACCACCGTTGTTTTATTATTATTATTATTATTATTATTATTATTATTATTATTATTATTATACAGTATGTTTGAATTAATACGGGTCAGGCGCGCCTGCAGAAATCTTTCCCATGGTCCGCACAACTGAACCACACCGACATCCCATCTCATGCCGATAACGACTCTGCATCACCATGCAGTAAACTGTTTCAGCAATCAGAGAGATGCATTTCTGTTCTTTCCAGTTTCCCTTTCTAAAAATGAATAAACACAGTGTGCTGCCCTCGAGACAGAACTGTTACCAGTGAACTGACCTGTACAGTGAGCACACAGAACCCACAGACAGCAATACTGTTACCAGTGAACTGACCTGTATAGTGAGCATACAGGGTGGGAAAAGGACAGAAAAAGAGTAAGGGAGAAAGGGAGGGTGAAAGAGGAAGGGAGAAGAGAGGGAGAAAGGGAGGGTGGAAGAGGGAAGGAGAGAAAGTGAGTAAGGGAGATAAGGAAGAGGGAAAGAGAGGAAGGAAGAAGAGAGGGATAAAGGGAAGGTGAAAGATGTTAGAGAGGGAAATGTTTTAGTAATGTTTAATGTTTTGTAATGTTTGTTAATCGTTGCTTTGGCAAAACTTGTTTATGCTTGTCATACCAATAAACCTTATTGAATTGAATTGAGTGGGGATTGACAAGTGGGAGAGAGAGAGGAGAAGGAGGAGAGAGGGAGAAGGAAGAGGAGGAGAGATAGAAAGCATTGCTTGATTTTCTGTACTCACTGTGTCTGGCTGATGAACACAATGAATAAAGGTTTTGAAACGCAAACGTTATTTAATGAGACATTTTTGTGAACAAATTCATAAAATTAATATTCATATTACTGCCTTCCCTCTCTCCCTTCTCTCTCTCTCCCCCTCTCCTCTCCCTTCTCTCCTCTCGTCCCTGTTTCTCCCCCTCCCTCCCTCCCTCCCTCTCTCCTCAGTTTTAATCAGACCCCGAGGTGGGTGTGTGTACAATGAATGACTTAGACATACATGCTGCAGTTCAAATATTTATTGCACATTTATTTTTTAAAGCATGAAACGCCAGCCGTCAGCTCGGATCTGTGATCTTGTTGATCCGTTTTATATTCTCTCTTTTCCAGATCTGAAAAAAGAAGAGTTCCCGGTGTTTATTTACAAACACACAGTTTATTCATTTTCATTTAGCTGACTCCTTTATCCAAGGGGACTTGCTCACAGAGACCAGGCTGTAAACTGTGGATCACAACATGCAGATCACTTTACAACAGCACCTCCTCGGTTTACAATACAGTTCTATATACTGTTATTATTATTATTATTATTATTATTATTATTATTATTATTATTATTATTATTAATTTGGCAGACTCCTTTATCTTAGTTGACTCACACAAAGTGTTCCAGGGTAATACAAGGAGGTTAAAATGCAAAAACAATATTTAAATAAATACAGTCTTGTACATAAGTGCAGATAATTGTACTAAAATACACAAAAGAACAGAGAGAAGTAGCGAGTCTAGCTATTAGAGGGAGGAAGCAGTTAAGGGGAGGGGCTGACATAAAACTGGAGAATGCTTTCAAACACACGTGACATGTTGTTAATGCTGTGACATCCTGCACGCTACAGACTCACCTTCATGGAAATGTTCCTTTTACTGGAAATCACAGGAACAAAACCGACTAATCAGCTTTGTCGCTCTCAGTCACGCCGGGTTGCATGGTAAAAGTGTTTGCAAGTGAGACAAAAAAAATAAAAAGATTGAAGCATTTCTTCACAGATTTAATTGTCATAATGATTTTAAATGTTCAATTTGTGATGTGCGTTATCAATAAATTCTATCTTCTTAAAAGTTCTTATTTGTAAGAGGTAAGAACATAACGGTTTATTTTGTTACAAACACTTTTATTCAAGTAGCTGATATTTATTGAACCCTTTCTGTGAGCGCAGGCTGTTTAATTGTTACTGAAGTGCCGTTGTGTTTGTTAACTGGAATACAAACTAACAGCTAAATATAATGAACTGGAACTACAGCTAAAAATAAATGAAAAACTAAAAACAAGCTGCTCTGTAAAAAGATCCTGAGATTTCCCCGAGATGTTTCAAACATATTCATCCCGACTTGTGACAGTTATGGATCACCGTTTTTTATAATTATTATTATTATTATTATTATTATTATTATTATTATTATTATTATTATTATATGTTTGAAGTAATAAGGGTCAGGCACGCCTGCAGAAATCTTTCCCATGGTCCGCACAACTGAACCACACCGACATCCCATCTCATGCCGATAACGACTCTGCATCACCATGCAGTAAAGTGTTTCAGCAATCAGAGTGATGCATTTCTGTTCTTTCCAGTTTCCCTTTCTAAAAATGAATAAACACAGTGCGCTGCCATCGAGACAGAACTGTTACCAGTGAACTGACCTGTACAGTGAGCATAAAGAAACCACAGCAATACTGTTACCAGTGAACTGACCTGTACAGTGAGCATACAGGACCCCCAGCAACACTGTTACCAGTGAACTGCCCTGTACAGTGAGCATAAAGAAACCACAGCAATACTGTTACCAGTGAACTGACCTGTACAGTGAGCATACAGGACCCCCAGCAACACTGTTACCAGTGAACTGCCCTGTACAGTGAGCATACAGGATCCACAGCAATACTGTTACCAGTGAACTGACCTGTATAGTGAGCATACAGAACCCTCAGACAGCAATAATGTTACCAGTGAACTGCCCTGTACAGTGAGCATACAGAACCCACAGCAATTACCTTTACCAGTGAACTGACCTGCATAGTGAGCATACAGAACCCAAGCAATACTGTTACCAGTGAACTGACCTGTATATTGAGCATACAGAACCCACAGACAGCAATATTGTTACCAGTGAACTGACCTGTATAGTGAGCATACAGAACCCACAGCAATTACTGTTACCAGTGAACTGACCTGTACAGTGAGCATACAGAACCCAAAGCAATACTGTTACCAGTGAACTGACCTGTATAGTGAGCATACAGAACCCACAGACAGCAATATTGTTACCAGTGAACTGACCTGTATAGTGAGCATACAGAACCCAAAGCAATACTGTTACCAGTGAACTGACCTGTATATTGAGCATACAGAACCCACAGACAGCAATATTGTTACCAGTGAACTGATCTGTATAGTGAGCATACACAACCCAAAGACAGCAATATTGTTACCAATGAACTGATCTGTATAGTGAGCATACAGAACTCACAGAGAGCAATACTGTTACCAGTGAACTGACCTGTATAGTGAGCATACAGAACCCACAGACAGCAATACTGTTACCAGTGAACTGACCTGTATAGTGAGCATACAGAACAGTATAATATACAGTTTATTATTATTATTATTATTATTATTATTATTATTATTATTATTATTATTATTATTATTATTATTATTAATTTGGCAGACTCCTTTATCTAAGTTGACTCACACAAAGTGTTCCAGGGTAATACAAGGAGGTTAAAATGCAAAAACAATATTAAAATAAATACAGTCTTGTACATAAGTGCAGATAATTGTACTAAAATACACAAAAGAACAGAGAGAAGTAGCGAGTCTAGCTATTAGAGGGAGGAAGCAGTTAAGGGGAAGGGGGGCTGACATAAAACTGGAGAATACTTTCAAACACACGTATCTTGTTGTTTATGCTGTGACATCCTGCACGCTACAGAGTCACCTTCAAAGAAATGATCCTTTTACTGGAAATCACAGGAACAAAACCGACCAATCAGCGCTGTCGATATCAGTCACGCCGGGATGCATGGTAAAAGTGTTTGCAAGTGAGAAAAACAATAAAAGATTGAAGCATTTCTTCACAGATTTAATTGTCATAATGATTTTAAATGTTCAATTTGTGATGCACGTTATCAATAAATTCTATCTTCTTAAAAGTTCTTATTTGTAAGAGGTAAGCACATAACGGTTTATTTCGTTACACACACTTTTATTCAAGTAGCTGGAACTGGAATAAAAACTAACAGATAAATATAATGAACTGGAACTACAGCTAAAAATAAAAAAAAGATCCTGAGATTTTCCCCCGAGATGTTTCAAACATATTCATCCCGCCTTGTGACAGTTATGGACCACCGTTGTTTTATTATTATTATTATTATTATTATTATTATTATTATTATTATTATTATTATTATACAGTATGTTTGAATTAATACGGGTCAGGCGCGCCTGCAGAAATCTTTCCCATGGTCCGCACAACTGAACCACACCGACATCCCATCTCATGCCGATAACGACTCTGCATCACCATGCAGTAAAGTGTTTCAGCAATCAGAGTGATGCATTTCTGTTCTTTCCAGTTTCCCTTTCTAAAAATGAATAAACACAGTGTGCTGCCCTCGAGACAGAACTGTTACCAGTGAACTGACCTGTACAGTGAGCATACAGAACCCACAGACAGAAATACTGT
Source organism: Acipenser oxyrinchus oxyrinchus (assembly GCA_030684275.1). Taxonomy (NCBI): domain Eukaryota; kingdom Metazoa; phylum Chordata; class Actinopteri; order Acipenseriformes; family Acipenseridae; genus Acipenser; species Acipenser oxyrinchus. Next base: position 472,333 of record JAGXEW010000079.1, on the reverse strand, counting down.
TACCAGTGAACTGACCTGTACAGTGAGCATACAGAACCCACAGCAATGCTGTTACCAGTGAACTGCCCTGTATAGTGAGCATACAGAACCCACAGCAATACTGTTACCAGTGAACTGCCCTGTACAGTGAGCATACAGAAACCACAGCAATACTGTTACCAGTGAACTGATCTGTATAGTGAGCATACAGAACCCTCAGACAGCAATACTGTTACCAGTGAACTGACCTGTATAGTGAGCATACAGAACCCACAGCAATACTGTTACCAGTGAACTGACCTGTACAGTGAGCATACAGAACCCTCAGACAGCAATACTGTTACCAGTGAACTGACCTGTACAGTGAGCATACAGAACCCACAGCAATACTGTTACCAGTGAACTGACCTGTACAGTGAGCATACAGAACTCACAGACAGCAATACTGTTACCAGTGAACTGACCTGTACAGTGAGCATACAGAACCCACAGCAATACTGTTACCAGTGAACTGACCTGTACAGTGAGCATACAGAACCCACAGCAATACTGTTACCAGTGAACTGACCTGTACAGTGAGCATACAGAACCCACAAGCAATACTGTTACCAGTGAACTGACCTGTATAGTGAGCATACAGAACCCACAGACAGCAATACTGTTACCAGTGAACTGACCTGTACAGTGAGCATACAGAACCCACAGACAGCAATACTGTGACCAGTGAACTGACCTGTACAGTGAGCATACAGAACCCACAGCAATACTGTTACCAGTGAACTGACCTGTACAGTGAGCGTACAGAACCCACAGCAATACTGTTACCAATGCACTGACCTGTACAGTGAGCATACAGAACCCACAAGAATACTGTTACCAGTGAACTGACCTGTATAGTGAGCATACAGAACCCACAGACAGCAATACTGTTACCAGTGAACTGACCTGTATAGTGAGCATACAGAACCCACAGACAGCAATACTGTGACCAGTGAACTGACCTGTACAGTGAGCATACAGAACCCACAGACAGCAATACTGTTACCAGTGAACTGACCTGTATAGTGAGCATACAGAACCCACAGCAATACTGTTACCAATGAACTGACCTGTACAGTGAGCATACAGAACCCACAAGCAATACTGTTACCAGTGAACTGACCTGTACAGTGAGCATACAGAACCCACAGACAGCAATACTGTTACCAGTGAACTGACCTGTACAGTGAGCATACAGAACCCACAGACAGCAATACTGTTACCAGTGAACTGACCTGTACAGTGAGCATACAGAACCCACAGCAATACTGTTACCAGTGAACTGACCTGTACAGTGAGCATACAGAACCCACAAGCAATACTGTTACCAGTGAACTGACCTGTACAGTGAGCATACAGAACCCACAAGCAATACTGTTACCAGTGAACTGACCTGTACAGTGAGCATACAGAACCCACAGACAGCAATACTGTTACCAGTGAACTGACCTGTACAGTGAGCATACAGAACCCACAGACAGCAATACTGTTACCAGTGAACTGACCTGTACAGTGAGCATACAGAACCCACAGACAGCAATACTGTTACCAGTGAACTGACCTGTACAGTGAGCATACAGAACCCACAGACAGCAATACTGTTACCAGTGAACTGACCTGTACAGTGAGCATACAGAACCCACAGACAGCAATACTGTTACCAGTGAACTGACCTGTACAGTGAGCATACAGAACCCACAGACAGCAATACTGTTACCAGTGAACTGACCTGTATAGTGAGCATACAGGGTGGGAAAAGGACAGAAAAAGAGTAAGGGAGAAAGGGAGGGTGAAAGAGGAAGGGAGAAGAGAGGGAGAAAGGGAGGGTGGAAGAGGGAAGGAGAGAAAGTGAGTAAGGGAGATAAGGAAGAGGGAAAGAGAGGAAGGAAGAAGAGAGGGATAAAGGGAAGGTGAAAGAGGAAGGGAGAAGAGAGGGAGAAAGGGAGGGTGGAAGAGGGAAGGAGAGATAGAAAGCATTGTTTGATTTTCTGTACTCACTGTGTCTGGCTGATGAACACAATGAATAAAGGTTTTGAAACGCAAACTTTATTTAATGAGACATTTTTGTGAACAAATTCATAAAATTAATATTCATATTACTGCCTTCCCTCTCTCCCTTCTCTCTCTCTCCCCCTCTCCTCTCCCTTCTCTCCTCTCATCCCTGTTTCTCCCTCCCTCCCTCCCTCCCTCCCTCCCTCTCTCTCTCCTCAGTTTTAATCAGACCCCGAGGTGGGTGTGTGTACAATGAATGACTTAGACATACATGCTGCAGTTCAAATATTTATTGCACTTTTATTTTTTAAAGCATGAATAGCCAGCCGTCAGCTCGGATCTGTGATCTTGTTGATCCGTTTTATATTCTCTCTTTTCCAGATCTGAAAAAGAAGAGATCCCGGTGTTTATTTACAAACACACAGTTTATTCATTTTCATTTAGCTGACTCCTTTATCCAAGGGGACTTGCTCACAGAGACCAGGCTGTAAACTGTGGATCACAACATGCAGATCACTTTACAACAGCACCTCCTCGGTTTACAATACAGTTCTATATACTGTTATTATTATTATTATTATTATTATTATTATTATTATTATTATTATTATTATTATTAATTTGGCAGACTCCTTTATCTTAGTTGACTCACACAAAGTGTTCCAGGGTAATACAAGGAGGTTAAAATGCAAAAACAATATTTAAATAAATACAGTCTTGTACATAAGTGCAGATAATTGTACTAAAATACACAAAAGAACAGAGAGAAGTAGCGAGTCTAGCTATTAGAGGGAGGAAGCAGTTAAGGGGAGGGGGCTGACATAAAACTGGAGAATGCTTTCAAACACACGTGACATGTTGTTAATGCTGTGACATCCTGCACGCTACAGACTCACCTTCATGGAAATGTTCCTTTTACTGGAAATCACAGGAACAAAACCGACTAATCAGCTTTGTCGCTCTCAGTCACGCCGGGTTGCATGGTAAAAGTGTTTGCAAGTGAGACAAAAAAAATAAAAAGATTGAAGCATTTCTTCACAGATTTAATTGTCATAATGATTTTAAATGTTCAATTTGTGATGTGCGTTATCAATAAATTCTATCTTCTTAAAAGTTCTTATTTGTAAGAGGTAAGAACATAACGGTTTATTTTGTTACAAACACTTTTATTCAAGTAGCTGATATTTATTGAACCCTTTCTGTGAGCGCAGGCTGTTTAATTGTTACTGAAGTGCCGTTGTGTTTGTTAACTGGAATACAAACTAACAGCTAAATATAATGAACTGGAACTACAGCTAAAAATAAATGAAAAACTAAAAACAAGCTGCTCTGTAAAAAGATCCTGAGATTTCCCCCCCGAGATGTTTCAAACATATTCATCCCGACTTGTGACAGTTATGGATCACCGTTTTTTTATAATTATTATTATTATTATTATTATTATTATTATTATTATTATTATTATTATTATTATATGTTTGAAGTAATAAGGGTCAGGCACGCCTGCAGAAATCTTTCCCATGGTCCGCACAACTGAACCACACCGACATCCCATCTCATGCCGATAACGACTCTGCATCACCATGCAGTAAAGTGTTTCAGCAATCAGAGTGATGCATTTCTGTTCTTTCCAGTTTCCCTTTCTAAAAATGAATAAACACAGTGCGCTGCCATCGAGACAGAACTGTTACCAGTGAACTGACCTGTACAGTGAGCATAAAGAAACCACAGCAATACTGTTACCAGTGAACTGACCTGTACAGTGAGCATACAGAACCCACATCAATGCTGTTACCAGTGAACTGCCCTGTACAG
>JAGXEW010000079.1:176372-468008 GCA_030684275.1 Acipenser oxyrinchus oxyrinchus | reverse complement strand
ATACTGCAAAACAAAACAAGAAAATAATTAACTAAAGCAAAAATGTCAAATGTCTATGCTGATCTATTTGCTCTTTGGCCACAGAGAATTGTGAGGGTCAGGAACCAACTCCCCAGTAATGTTGTTGAAGCTGACACCCTGGGATCCTTCAAGAAGCTGCTTGATGAGATTCTGGGATCAATAAGCTACTAACAACCAAACGAGCAAGATGGGCCGAATGGCCTCCTCTCGTTTGGAAACTTTCTTATGTTCTTATTACATGAATGTAAAGTGCCGAACTACCCCCATATATCTAGTGCTGTTTCCCTGTTTAAACACAGTACCCTTCGCTAGATTGCCCATGACACACACAGTTGGAATGTGTATTAAAAAAGCAATAAGGCACAACAGGGTGTGTGATATACTTTAATATCACCACGCCCTGAGGTGCATTGTAAGTCACGAGGTGAAGCCGAATGGCTTCAACCGCCCGGGGTGTGGTGATATTAGAGTATATCACACATTATTGCACTTATAAAATGGGTCAACTAACTAAATAGAAAAAAAAAAAAAATGTAAAAACATTTTTTAAATAACAAAAAAGTCATTTTTATTAAATATCCTTCCGCCTATGACTGGCCTAAGAAAAACTAGTCCCTTAGAACTTTAAAAAAAAATGAAAAATACATTAATTTAAAAAATATATATTAAAAACAAAATAATTTAACAGACATTGATGTGATTAAAAACAAGAGGAGTTATTTATGAATGTTTGTTTATTTAGCAGATGCCTTTATCCAAGGCGACTTACAGAGACTAGGGTGTGTGAACTATGCATCAGCTGCAGAGTCACTTACAATTACATCTCACCCGAAAGACGGAGCACAAGGAGGTTAAGTGACTTGCTCAGGGTCACACAATGAGTCAGTGGCTGAGGTGGGATTTGAACCGGGGGCTTCCTGGTTACAAGCCCTTTTTTTAACCACTGGACCACACAGCCTCCTAATGTTGAATTGAACATTGCCATTGAAGATAAGGCATTTTTTCCAGATTTTCTTTCTGAACAGCAGGTGGCGCTGCAGCAAGTGATTTTGAGCAACGCACTGTTTGATAATTTGCTGTAGTTGTCGTTGTCTGGGGAAGTGCAGGATACAGTGCGGCTTCACTGTTTGATAAGATTAAATAAAAACTCGGGACACCTTCAGAGATTTTATGTACTTTTTCAAACAACACGGGGCAGAGAAGAGCCAGGGATGGAGTAATGAAACCTCGGGTTTATTACTGAATTGATTTCTTATAGTTATTGTGATTCTTGGTTTGTTAATTAAAATTTACAATAAAATATTCCTAGCTATTTTCATCATGACGCAGCGCAAATGAGTCTGCCTTTAATTTAAAATTGAAGATCCTTTGTTTGCCACGTCTGGTAATCAGCTGCACATCAAACGAAACACTCCTCCTCACAAGACCTCCGGCAGTCACGTGACAGTGCTGGCGACCAGGAGGAGGAGTTTTTTTTGTTTTGTTTTTTTAAATCGACCTTTTTGAGATCTGAGGTAGTGCAGGAGGTGTCCGTGCTAGATTTGCGATACCGTTTCACAGTGGCAACAACCTTAAAGGCATTTGCATTTTGAAATACCCGGTCACTTTTCAAACTGATTTGCAGTTTATAGCTGGACTATTTAAAACGGTTTGGAGGGTGACTGAATTAAAAACTCTGGCTACAGACGCTGGCATAAAACTCCAGGAGGAAATTATTTAGACCAGGCAGAAGAATTACGTTCAAATGCTTAAAACCAGTCCAATAGGACACCCAATGTCCAGGCAGCGAGTATTTTGTTTCCTTTTCTTTTTCTAGGTCCAGAAGCGGCGTTTCAATAAGTTCGTTTTTCTTTTTCTTCACAACTTGAATTAATGCCATTGCCAATTCAGACTCCTCCAAAATCTCATTTATGATTTGGTTTCCCAAAAGGTCAAAATGTACATAAATCTGGTTAGTCACGCTTATTAAAATAAATTTCAATATGCTTGCCGTTTTTTTTTCATTTTTTTTTTTTCAAAAATTCTAGCAGCGTATGGATATCTACTAGTCCCTTTTTGAAAAGAAGTGCCAACCCATGGTGATGACTGTAGAAGACAGCTCTTCCGATTCCTACATTGAGGAATTAGCAGCCCAGTGCAAAGACTAATACAGCTACCTTTTACACTTTTACCAGGGACCTTAAAAGACTGTGATAAAATAGAAATGGGAGCTTTTTCACAAATATTTCTATTTCATTTCTCCATCACGACCTGTCAACTATTCTGTACACAGTACGTAATTCATGAAGGAAATAGAAATGTAGCATTAGAAAAGCAGCTCTTAACCCCGCCTCCCACTCTCTCACCTGATGCTCTTTTCTTCCAGATGAGAGCTCCTATGATCATTGAAATCAGACCCAGAGCAGCCAGCACACCACCAGCAACAAGCCACATGTTCAGACCAGCCTCTGGAACTGCAAACACAGAGGAGACTATTTAGCAAAAGGAATAGTGATTAGGCTCTATTTAAAATGGTGTGACAGCTTACCACAGTTATTCTGCTTGCAGTTTAGCACCTTTTTCCATGCTTATATTCTGCATTTACAGTAAACCCTAATCCATCCCCTCTACATACCGGCATTCTGTGTAATTCTGCATTATTTTTTGGGGCAGCAGTGTGGAGTAGTGGTTAGGGCTCTGGACTCTTGACCGGAGGGTTATGGGTTCAATCCCAGGTGGGGGGACACTGCTGCTGTACCCTTGAGCAAGGTACTTTACCTAGATTGCTCCAGTAAAAACCCAACTGTATAAATGGGTAATTGTATGTAAAAATAATGTGTAAAAAATAATGTAGTTGTAATAATGTGATATCTTGTAACAATTGTAAGTCGCCCTGGATAAGGGCGTCTGCTAAGAAATTAATAATAATTATTATTTTTGGGTCATGACCAAATGAATGGTGTCAAACCCTCTAAAACCCATCTACTCTGGAATCCAGCATGATTTTTAAGTCTCTTCTGCCTAAAATCAATGCAAATCTGACTATGCAATCCGGCACCAGGTCATGTTACTTTTCATTTCTAAATGTAACAAAAGTATGGGGTAAAGTTGTAGAGGGAAGGTACATAGGTCCCCAAATGTTGTACGGTTTTCACCCTGGAAGGTAAAGGAGGGGTTAAATGAATGTAAAAGAGACGCAGTTCTGTGAGCTGTGCAAAATGGCTGCTGTGTTATTCCTTACCTCGAAGACATCGCTTAGACCCCACAAATTGTGTACAAAGTGTCAACACCAAGTTTAAAAAACAAAACAAAAGCAAGGCGTTGCCTATATGATCACATATCCTGCCGCCGCCATTCTGAATTGTGCAGCTGCTGAACAGCAAATCAAATGTCTAAACATCCACACAATGAGCTGTCTAGCGCCTGAAAGAAAATTAAGAATCCTGGGCAAACCATTTGAGATACTCTGAAAAGTAAAGATGCCACTTAAAAGCAACTCAGAGAATTCTTAATTTTCAATGAGCTCTTTTTGTTTGGTTTTGGTAAACGTTCAGCATTTTGGATAAGCACAAATGTACTTTTGGCGAGAGCACATTTTACTGTGTATGTACAGCAATAAAGTTGCCACACTTAGCTAATACCAAGGCATACCACAGTCAACCTTCATAAAGGTAGATAAACTGATCTAGCACCAACTGTTTTTAAAGCAGACCCCTTTGTGGACTAAACAAGTATTCTCATGTTATACTTCTGGTACAGCCTCCCTCCCCTGCTCACACAGTCTATTTCAGTAGCAGGATCTCCCTCTCTTACCCCATTTCACATCCATCTTCTCATCCAGACTGGCGTGGTCCACCTGGCAGGAGTAGCTGTGTTTCTTCTGGTCCTCAGGACTCACTGTCAGGGTCTTTCTCAGCTGGTAGGTTGTGTCCCCATTGGGTAGCACCTCCCCGCTCCACACCCCCTCCTCCAGCACATGCTCTCCGTCTCTGATCCAGTTCACCTCAACCTCTCGGGGGTAGAACCCCGTCACGTGGCAAATGACGTCCGTTCCTGCAGATTTACGTGCTTTCCTCTGTATCAGCATCACTTCAGGGCGGACTGGCGAAAGAGCATACCAGTGCTGTTAAAGTTAGACCCCCAGTATTGTTTTATGCAGCATTCAATCACACTATAGAAACACACTACACTCTGATTGGCAGAGAGGGTGTATGTAAATGGTGAAGTAATGTATGGCTGATCTGAGGCCAAAATTAGACTGTTCTTTTTGATTTTCGGTCTGAGCCCTCATTGTATTACATGTATATGAGACTTTTTCTTTTGTGCGCCTCGGAATATCGTTCCATCTTTTCTTAATCTCCTCCATCGTTCTTATAATAATGCCTACACTCTAGAAGTAAAGGCTCTCGTTAGAACCCTGCTTTGACGCTGTGGGGAGACCTTTTTAGGTGCTTCTAAGAACTTTTTTTTTTACATGGATTCTATTTTCTCTATTTGCAGACTTTCTTTTTTGTCATGTAAGCTATGAAACATGTGTTGAAAATTGGAGTTTGCAAAGCAATACGGTATTATAAACCGCAATTTACAAACTAACTTGATCAGAGGGGTTAAAAAATGAGCTCTTTGCAAAATGTTATTAAATGTTTCTTTGTCCTTGAAAACGATGTCTCCTTCTTGCTGCAGACAAGTCTCCCTCATCACCTTGTCTTTTATACAGCCTACTGTCTGACTGCGGCAAATCAACACCTGCTTTTCAGAGTTCTTAAAATAATCACGCAAATACGAGGCCTGCAATTACCGGCAGCTTTAATAAATTAGACGGAATATTTAATAGACCTCATTTGCAAAATCACCTCCCAATTTTAGCAGTTTTGTTCAGAAACGCCCCAGAATTACATATGCATATACAGAATTACATATGCATAGAGGGCTAAAGCGCACAGAGACATTGCCCCCACAAATCAAGCCATAATTGCGTGTTTATGCCATTGCGTGTGTTTTATAAATCCCATCCATGAATTCAGAACCCTCAGCGCCTGTTTCACGGTCGTAAAACTTTTATAAAAACTTTTATAAAACTTTTATAAATCTGGGCCCGAGTGCATGCATCCAGGAATTTAATTATGTTTTCTTTTTACGTTGTATCTGTGTGGATCAGTTATTCAGGTTGTTTGTGAAGTACGTTTCGCTCAAAGCATTAGCGTTACACGGCCTATTATTATTATTATTATTATTATTATTATTATTATTATTATTATTATTATTATTATTATTATTTTATTTAGCTGACGCCTTTATCCAAAGCGACTTACAAGTGTATAAGTGCATGATGCAAATAAGATTAACAAAACTCCACATGTAAATGATGTGCAATGAATCGAAAAATGCTAACTTTGGAAACCTAACGAAAGAAGCAAACCAAATGCAAACATATAATACATTACAGGGTGTGCTGCGAAGGTTAAAAAATTAAATGGGGAAAAAAGAACTAGATACGAAGAGAGATATAGGGTGTGTTCACGAGAGGCAGACTTTGCAAAGTCTGCGCAGATTCTGCGCAGATTCTGAAAATTCATTGGCTACTTGCTCCGATTCTGTGCAGATTCTGCGCAGAATGACGAAAGTCTGCGTGTCGTGAACGCACCCATAATTATGCATACCTATTTACGTACGTGACTAAGGGGTGTAAACGTGCTTGTAGTGGTTTAGACGTGCGACTTGTGTGTGAGATTTTCGAACGTGTAGATTTTTAGATGCTTCCAGGCATTTAGTCTCCATCTATTTTAATTACTGATGGCTAGTTAAATGAGCTGGCATACCTCTATGTGCGATTTTCGAAGCATTTAGGAGTTTCCCTGTTACACCTGCTTCAAACTTTCTAGGGGAGCTAATAATAATAATAATAATAATAATAATAATAATAATAATAATAATAATAATAATAATAATAAATACATCTAAATGTGAATTTTACAATTTTGCGAATGTGCTGTTTTTTATATATATTTGTTTTTAGTTTACCTGTGATAGTCTGGAAAACAGCTTTTAATAATAAAGCAGAGACCGATTTTGTGTAAGAATCAGTGATAGTTCTGTTCCTGCCCCATTGTTCCCTTGTTCAGTACATCGTGTAAAATGGATTGGTTTGTGCATCGGCATTCAACAAAAACAAAACGTTCGGAAATATGAAGAAATTACACAGGAATTGGATTGACCTTGTTGGCACTGCAGATGAACCTCGTCCTGTGCGTGTGTCATCTGTGGTGATGTACTGGCTAATATTATAGATAGGGCTTCTGATGTTCGGTGTTTATTAGTTTCATTTTTCTGTGTTTATTTTTTAGCTATTTTCGGGTTACCTTGAAATCAGTGTTTTTCGGTGCTTTCGTTTTTTATATACAGTAAAGTATGAGTAAAGTATTTTTTCGGTTACTTCCCAAAATTCTTCTCTGCACAGGGTCTGCTTAAATTGTATTACATGACTGGCTTTGCAGGCCGATTTTTAAGGTTTAAATGTGTTTTAGACCGCAGGTGTTCAGTAAATGTACTAGCATTTTTCCTGGCACAATATATATATATATATATATATATATATATATATATATATATATATATATATATATATATATATATATATATATATAGTAACTCAACAGTACTGCACACTACTCGTGTCTTTTTTTCCTTTGCTGTCTTCCACAACGAAATCCTTCGTCATGGTCACGGGCATAGTCTTCTGGCAGTGGCTGAGCAATAGCAGGTGCAGCAGGTGCAGAAGGTGCAACTGCACACGGGCTCACGCACTCAGAGGGCCCCGGAGGGGTTCGACAGTTTATTTATTTATTTATTTAACAAGGATAATATCCTTCGCATATATATTTGCAGATGTTACACATTTGTATCACTGTAGCTGCCGGTGTGCGGTGCCAGTAATTCAGATTGTATCCTCCCTCATTTCAACAGGTATGGCTATTGTCTTAATTATCCTAACTTTTTCCCCCGGAGGCTGGTAAGAGGCATGTCTTCATGGAAGGTTTTGTGGTACTATTCAGCACAGACATGTGCAGTTATATTCTCGTCTTGCGATTCATCCTGTAGTTTAGACGGAAGCTGCTGGGTGCTGCTGCGGGCACCAAAATAAACTACAGCAAATGAACATGCCTGCATTTCTGATTTAATAATAATAATGTTGATGTTTATAAATAAGGGTTGAATTAACGTTTGGGGAGGGGGCCCACAATAAGGTCCTGCACCAGGGCCCATCTTTCTCTTCCTCCGAGACTGTCTTCTGGGGCATTTTTGTCTAAGCATTTGTTTTTAAAGTTTGTCGACAATTTGTAATTTTGTTTTCATTCTTGCAAGCGTGTTCAATCCGCCCTTTCTGCAGCGTCTCCAATAGAAAAGCAGGAATGTGCTGTCGCTCAGTAGTTGGGGCGGGTTTAGAGTATTCAGAACTAATCAATGCTAGATACAAGTCAGGACGGAGGGACATTGCCCTGGGAAAGGGGCAAATACCATTTGAATTGAGTACTGTAACCGTTTTCAGTGTTTTTCTGGTGTTTATAGGATAAACAGAGATTTTTTTTTTTTGTATCGGGGTGTTTTATCGGTTAAAAATGAAAATCAGAAGACCTAATTATAGACTGTTTATTAAAACAAAAAGTGTGTGTGTTTTCGTCAAGTTCATTAAAATTTAAAGAAAGAGTGAAGTTACGTTTTAGAAAAGGTACCGGTCATGGCAGACTAAATTATTTTTTATGCTTTTTATTGGCATTTCAGCATAAGGTAGGTACTTGTATTACTTTTGTAATTTACCATCTCCAGGTATTTTGCATTGCATTGATGTGACGGAATCTTTGGGTTTATAGTAAATAAATACATAAAATATGGTTTAATTACAATATAGTAATTAAACCACATGTAAGTGTATGTATACTATGCTTCACATATTTATGCCTAGCTCAGTATTATTAATATTATACTGCCCTAACATTCTATGCTACAGGGGCTTTCAAAGATTTATCAAAGACAACTTGGGTAAGCCAGACAGCCTACCATGTCCAAAATAACTTTGGTTAAGAGAGTGAATACATATATATGCTTTTTGAAAACTGCACAGTTGTCACAAAATAACAAAATAAGATTTTACACAATTGCTTATATATATATATATATATATATATATATATATATATATATATATATATATATATATATATATATATATATATAAATAAATCAGTAAATAAGCCTATTTAATACATTTGACTCTTGCATGCTGCTCTGTTTTTTTTTTTTCAGAAGCACAAATTACCATTTCAAACGACTCAATATAGGCGATTCTGAGCCCTGTCTGATCATTAACATCCTAGTCAATGGCACATTAGGGACTACAGGTTTTGAAAATCGCACCTGCATTGACAAGTCTACATCCAGTGTTACCTGTAGGAGAGAATTTAATCATCTAGACTAGCATAAGTGATTTAGACGCTTCAACCCCTACATAAACACTTAGCCATTTACGAAAATCAGGGTTATACCAGCCCTGAATACACCTGCCTAAAAAACAACAACACATAACTTTAGACATTTAGTCACGTATGAAAATAGGGCCCATTGTGTCTATGTGGTGTGTCTATTTATTTAGACACTGAGTTTAATTCAGTAATGTCTGAAAACCTGGACTTGCATATTTGAAACACTCAATTTGTAACTGATGAGTTAAACACAAGGAATACGGGATAAGATTGCTACTTTACCTTTCCTCTGCAGGGTCTTCATCCCATACTGGATGTACCCCTTCAGCGTCTGGAAACACTCTTGTCGATAATAGTGAAAAAGGATCTGCTGCAAGGCTGTGTCAGCTTCCTGTTTGCTTTTATAGTAGACGGCCTGCGGCACAGAAGCGACCCAGGTCAGGGTCTTTACATCAAGACTGATAAAATCCTTCCCATCATACGCGTGGTACCAATATGCCCGCCTGGTCCCGTCATCATCCAGCTCACAGCCACCTATGCCCTGGTAAGTGTGAACTGGAGTAAACACAAAGACACAAAATAAATTAGACATTAGTATCTAAAAGTAAAGCTTTCTGAATTTTTTATATAGAAGTTAGCACTGGCATTTCAGAGCGCTATAAAGAGCCCTGATACTCCAAAGGCAGCCCCAAGGGCCAAATAGGGCATGAAAATACCTGACCCACGATTATTACATTTAATGTATTAATTATTAAAAGACATGTATTAACAGACTTTTTTATAGAACATACTCTTGCCATGTGGTCAGTCTTGGGTGCATGTTAATATTTCTATTTCACAGAACCAGGGTTATGATAATAACCTAACATTCCCTTTCAATTGGGAAAGATTAACCATTACAGATGGGCAAGTATACCCAAGCTGTCGCAAGGGCAGTCGTAGGACTTCAAAGCTACAAAGCGAGACCGAAGCCGCCTTGAGCATACCATCTAGTAATTGCTAGTGGACTCACCTCTACTGTTCTGCTGGAAGGGTATACTGAAGCCAGGGTTCTCGGGTCCAAAGCATGCTCCCTGTCAAACTGGAAAGAAGGGGGTTGGAAAGCCTCCCATTCCACAGACTGGTTAAAACAGAATGCCGAGATGGTGTTCGGCAAAAAGGTAGGATTGGTACGCAATGCAACCTTAGTCCTGGCCTCTGAGAAAATCAAGCAATCGATCAAGAAAATCTGCTTAGCGGAAGTGATTGCAAGCAAGAAGGCTGCTTTCAGTGATAAATATTCCAGCTCTGTTGAATGCAAGGGTTCGAATGGAGGCTTCTTCAGTGCATTAATCATGATGTTCAACCACCATCCATGAATATCCTTCACCGGGCCCCTTTCAAAAATTGTCCCGCCAGGAAATGGGGAGTCAATTTTTACATGGCAAGCCGAGATGGCTGCCTAGTAAACATTCAATGTAGAGGGGATTTCCCCTCAAAGAGGTGCTACAAAACTGCAGTATGACTGCCATGGGCATATCATGGGTTCAAACTCATGCGACAGGCACCCATTTGTACCCATACTGGGAATGTGTGGAGGCCGTCCTAGCATTCTGCAGGGTGTCGACCACCCTGATAGGAGAGCCCCAGATGGCTCAAATGTAAACCCAGAGCTGCAGGGTTGTGGTGCCACAGAGTGACCTGCGCCTGGCAGAGCAGGTCGTGGAGCTTCCAGTTCCTACGGCTGACCGCTCAGGAGCTAGTCCAGGGAAGAGAACCAGATACGCCTGGGCCAGAACGGGGCTACTAGGAGCACCCTGGCCCGGTCCCGTCTGACTTTCTCCGAGTACAGAGGAAGCAGAACGAGCGGTGGGAACACGTACAGGAGATGGGCCGGCCACCGATGTGCCAGCGCATCTATCCCCAGAGACTTGGCTTCTTCTATGGAGAACCACTGGGGACAGTGGGTCGACTCCCGGGAAGCAAACAGGTCCTGAACCTGTTGAGGCTCACAACCTCGGGATGACTCTTCAAATGGTTTACCATCAGGCCCAATTGATGGAGGTGGTCAGTGACTAGCTCTGTGTGATGCCGTGCTTGCTCTGGAGACTCGGCACAGATAAGCCAGTCGTCCAGGTAGTTGAGGACCCCGATTCCTTTGAGTCTTTACAAAGTGCATGGAAGCTATACTGGCCCCGTCAAAATGCGTGGAGCCAGGGAAAGGCCGAACGGCTGGACCTGGAACTCATAAACCCTGACAGGCCAACCGTAGATACATCCTGTGAGCTGGTTTTATCAGGACGTGGAAATAACCGTCTTTCAGCTCCACCATAGCGGACCCGTCACCCGGCCTGATGGACTGCAACAGCCATTGCATAGTCAGCATCTTGAACCGCCGACTCAGATACAGATTGACCTGTCTGAGGTCGAGGATCGGTCTGAGGCCGCCGTCCCTCTTCGGAACCACAAAGTACCTGGAATAGAACCCCCCGTTCTTGTCGAGGGGCTCTACCATGCGAATAGCCATTTTTTGCAGCAGAGCTGCTATCTCCTGAGCCACCAGAGTGGTGGCTTGTGGGTCTGTGACGGACATTACTACCACACCCCGAAAAGGAGGAGGGCCGTGTTAAAATTGCAAGGAGTAACCGGTCTGGACAGAGGTGAGCACCCAGGTGTCTGTGGTGCACTGGTTCCATAGTCCAAGTGGCGGACGCTGCAGGCTGAGCCAGTCTGTGCGGCAACTGGGACGCCATTGCACTGTCCGCTTGTGCGGTGGGGGAGGCCGCTTAGCAAGGCGGCACACCAACTCGCTGCCAAAGGTGTGCCCAGGGGTGACTGGGGCGTCCAGCAGCGCTGTTTTATTCCTGTTAGGCACTCACTAGCGGTTAATACTAATACCCATTTGAAAGGGAGTCTTATTTCCATCCCTGCCATATGTATGCCTTAGCTAGAAACCTTTCAGTTTGACATGCAAAAACTCAGCAAAAGATTATAATTTGTTCAAACCAGTTTATTAACCAAATGTAAATGCTTTTAAATGACTGTGGCAGGGATGACTGTGCGGTGACGTCACGGCAGAAGCAGGGACGGACAAACACTGACACCAGGGCAAGTACTGCAGTTAAAAGGCGCTTGTGCCGTTTTATTTTCAAATAACAAAAATAAATCAAAGGTTTAAACAAAAACAAACTGTGCTCACAGAGCAAAATAAAAGGTTAAACCAAAAACAAATCTCGAACACAAAAATACAAACACAGGTCAGGCTGGGCAGATTGCCTTCACTGTTCCTATGTTCTTTCACGTTGCTCTCGCTCTCACAACAACCACACCCACCGCGAGCTAGAGAGCTGCAGCCTTTTTATATTGTGGCCGAGGGGTTTAACTAACTTGCAATTAATTATTCTATTACCCCTCGGCCACAATCTGCACGAGTTTATTAATTACTACGTGGATGGGGCTTCCCATCCACGTAACTAAACAAAACATAAACAAACAAACGGCAACGCCGTCACTAAACAAATTATACGGCGCTCGCCGTCATCTAAAATAATACAATAAAAATAAATAAACAATACAAAATAAACACAGGGGCGGAGGAGGAGACCCCGATCTAAAATAAATAAACAAAACAATGTACAGGGCACCTCGCCCTGTTACAATGACTTTAAAATATTTTTTCTGCATGTTAGTTGTTAAATAAAAACAGTACAGGTTAGGGATTTCTGGTACTGGATGTCACAATATGTAACTTCAAATATATCAACACAGCTTATAGCTAGTTTTAATATCTACTATTTTCTGAAATGTCCATCATAATACAATGTTATGTGAACTTTCCATGTTACGTGCATATTTGATAAAAAAAAGTATGGAAGTGAATATGGAATATATATATATATATATATATATATATATATAAGCACCCACTTTTTGGTATCAATGTTACATACCAATGACTGAAGAAATACATGCAATAGAGAAATTCTGACCTAATATTCTCACGTTTGGTACAAAGTATTCGAGACTGATCCTTATCTAGCTAGTTCAGTAAGCAGTGTGGAGTAGTGGTTAGGGCTCTGGACCGGAGGGTCGTGGGTTCAATCCCAGGTGGGGGACACTGCTGCTGTACCCTTGAGCAAGGTACTTTACCTAGATTGCTCCAGTAAAAACCCAACTGTATAAATGGGTAATTATATGTAAAAATTATGTGCAAAAAAATAATGTAATTGTATGTAAAAATAATCTGATACCTTGTAACAATTGTAAGTCGCCCTGGATAAGGGCGTCTGCTAAGAAATAAATAATAATAATAATAATAATAAAAGAAATCTGAATGCCCATTTGATTTTGCTGCACTGTAGCTAAGAAACTAACTACATACATCTTACCTGTCATGCACTCTCATTTACTATATTAGGTCTCAAATGTGCAGTTTTGAAACATGTATTTTCACAGTTAAAACAGACATCTGGTAGTATGCAAGGTTAAAGAAAGTTCTCAGTTTGCATGCTGTGCCTTCCAGGAAGTCTGTTACTGCTTTACTTCCATGGTCATTTCACCCCAACAGGTAAATATTTAAATGTACCAAAATAGTTTTCACCAGAACAGTTACTAGGACATCACAGTAAACCCAAATTATCCAAGTTACACCCTATTTTACCCTAAGAGCTACAGTATTTGTGTTCTTCATTACAGAATAACGTGTTCTCCATTTCACTGATTAACAGTTCCAAATCACTGCAAGACCTAAGGGGGGGTATTCACCCATCTGCTTCCCCTTTGTACTACCAGAACCCCACCCACCCGCCCGTCGCCAGGACTTATCCAATCGCAGCTGATCACAATGATGTCATTCCGCGTACTGACAGATTTGCGCCCCATCCAAGATGCCGACTTCCGGTTTCCGCCTACCGTCGAGTCCGCCAGTTTAGGAGGAAGCATACTACCCACTTTACACAGCGCCTTTTCTGGGAGGGAGATTTGCAGTTCGACTACCTCCTCTCTCTGTCACATACCAACAATGGTAGAGTCGTGACAGTTCTTAACACACACAGGTGTTGAAAATGAAATGCATTTCTCCAAATCAATGAAAGGAAAAAGAAACAAAACACTGGAAAAACCAAACTACAAATAAAAGGTACGGTAAAACCCGCGGCTTGTTACCTCCCCTAACTGGAAGCCCTGAGAAAATAACACTGCACTATCCCTTTCATATTAACAAAGGGGTTTGTTCAGTTCCCCCTACCTTTAGTCTTGCACTAAACAGTGTTCACTGGACGGCTGGTACCGTATCAACTGCTGAATTTACTTTTGCTTCTTTTTCTAGAAACCGTCCTTGCTTCTCTCCCTCAGGCTGCTTACGTCAGTATTCAACAGTCTCGACAAAGTTTCACCACATGCAGACTGTCAGGATTCAGAACTCTTAAGCACATGCTATCGCTGTCCGATTTCCTGAAGGAGCAAGCAGGCAAGGATATAGTGCAGTGTCATTTTAATGGTCCAGCAGTCCCGTAGGCTCCACCCCCCATCCAATCAAATAACACCAGCCGACACCTTCGACCAGCCTCTTTGTGTCATTGCCATGACTGACAGGTGGAGGCAAACAGGGTTTCCAACCTGCACGAGTTTATTAATTACTGTGTGGATGGGGCTTCCCATCCACGCTACTAAATAACAAACAATGCGGCAACGCCGTCATATATAACTACAATAATAAATACAAAAACAATAACAAACCCGCAGCGTTTCGCCGTCATTTACAATAAATAAATCATAATACAAAACAAATACAAAATAAAACACTACACAGGGGCGGAGGGGGAAACCCCGTTCTAAAAATCAACAAATACATTTAATGAGCAGGGTTACTACCACCCTGCTACATATCCCCCCCCTTGTGCAACGCACACTTGGCCCCAACGGCCACCTTCCCCCTCAGTCTCAAAGTCCCGGATGAGGGGGAAGCAAGGTGTTTCTGGGGGTGGCCATGGTGGAATGTCCACTGCCCCCCACTTCGTGGCTAGCAGCTCCTTCTTCCGGGGCTCCCGCCACACTATCTCCTGCCGTGAAAGTGCGGCTGGGGGAGCTGGTCTCCTGACCTCCCCCCCCCTTCTTCGTGGCCGGCAGCTCCCCTCCGTGGGGCTCTGGCCACAGTGCTTCCTGCCGCGAAAATGCGGCTGGGGGAGCTGGTCTCCTAACCTCCCCCCCTTCTTCATGGCCAGCTGTTCCCCTCCGTGGGGCTCCAGCCACCCAATTTCCTGCCGGGCTCCTCCCCTTCTGGCAGCGAAGGCGGCAGGGGCGCCTCCCCTTCTGGCTGCAGCGGTGGAACCAGCAGACATGCTCCCTCTGCTGACGGTGGCGATGGACATGGAACCAGCAGGTACTCTCCCTCTGCTGGCGGAGGTGGGCGTGACACACAGTCCTCCCACGGTGGTGGAGGTGACACCAGCAGGTACTCTTCCTCTGCTGGCGGAGGTGGGAGCGACACACAGTCCTCCCACGGAGGTAGAGGTGGAACCAGCAGGAACTCTCCCTCTGCTGGCGGAGATGTGGGCTGTTCGGCCTTTCCTCTCTCGGGCTGTGGACGCACCGACTCCCCCCCACTCGGGCTGTGGACGCACCGACTCCCCCCCACTCGGGCTGAGGACGCACCGACTCCCCACTCGGGCTGTGGACGCACCGACTCCCCCCACTCGGGCTGTGGACGCACCGACTCCCCCCCCAACTCAGGCGCAGGATGCAACGACTCCCCACTCAGGCGCAGGACCAACGACTCCCCCACTCAGGCGCAGGACACAACGACTCCCCCACTCAGGCGCAGGACGCAACGACTCCCCCCACTCAGGCGCAGGACGCAATGACTCCCCCCACTCAGGCGCAGGACGCAACGACTCCCCCCACTTGACTCCTCTTCTGCAGCTGTAATCCCATTCTTCGGGGAGGGGGCAACTGGAAAATGCCCCCGCTCCCCACAGATGCAGCAACAAGAGGATGTAATTTACTATTGTAACCTAGAACAACATTCACACACCCACAGGAGTAGACAGGCAGACCGCATCAAAGAGAGAGCAAGAAAGAAAAAATAACCCATCATCACTGATCTAATAAGTAAACAGAAGCAGATTTCATCAACTTTTAAGCTACCACCCTTTAGTCACCAAACCAGTACTTTAAGGGAAACACACGGAAAACACAGCCATATTAATTGTGTTTTGTCCCAACCAGTCTTTGTATTATCTATCGGAATCTTCTTTTTAGTTGAAGAAAAACAAACAATCCACAGTTCCTCATTTAACCACCCACATTCAAGATAGTATCATACCAAATAGGCATAGTCAGTTCAGCCCAACGCAACTAAAAATAAATAGAACAGTGTTCTAGGAAGCCTGGTGTTGTGTAATATTCTGCATCCCCTGACTGATTGCAGCATGCGCAGTTTCATTTTTAGTTGTGATCTGACTCATGTGCGCCTGATTGTTTTGAGCAGGAGGATTGCCCGTTCATGAGCCGCCACCCAACAGTGCATGCTTGTGTGAGTAAGAGTAATTTGCTCATGGCAATCTTTTTTACATTAAAAAAAAAATTGCATTGGTTTAAATAGTTTAAATGTAAATCTTGTATGTTTTGTCATGTGAAAATAAAGCTACAAAGTGAATTTAACTGAAATATATTTTAAACTGAAGAATTTTTGTCGTATTTTATAAAGGGTAATGTGCGGCAATCAGTCAGAGGATGCAGAATTCAAGGGGATGCAGAATATTACACAACACTAGTTTCTCCAGCAGTTGGATCCTCACAGTCCGCAACACAGCCCAGTCTAAACTCCATCCCGGTAAAGTAATCCACAGTTATCCCCAAAAGGTCGGCAGCTATCCAATTTATTGATCCTTTTAAAATGTTTAGTTAATTGAATTTAAACACGGCATCTATACTGAACGGGAAAACAAACAAAAAAAGAAACAAGCGCTGCCTCCTCTCTGATGGGTTCAAATTTGCTCTCTCCGCCTCTGCACATACGTTTTCTCTTATTATTTGTTTATTTAGCAGACGCCTTTATCCAAGGTGACTTACAGAGACTAGGGTGTGTGAACTATGCATCAGTCCCGCAAGCTTTCTAGAAAAAGCAGCAAAAGTAAATTCAACAGGTGATACAGTACCATCCGTCCAGTGAATACTGTTTAGTGCAAGACTAAAGGTAGGGGGAACTGAACAAACCCCTTTGTTAATATGAAAGGGATAGCACAGTGTTATTTTCTTGGGGCTTCCAGAGTTAGGGAAGGTAACGAGCCGCGAGTTTTACCGTACCTTTTATTTGTTGTTTGGTTTTTCCAGTGTTTTGCATCAGCTGGCAGAGTCACTTACAATTGCGTCTCACCCGAAAGACGGAGCACAAGGGTCACACAATGAGTCAGTGGCTGAGGTGGGATTTGAACCGGGGACCTTACAAGCCCTTTTCTTTAACCACTGGACCACACGGCCTTCATGTTTTCAGCAAATTGAATTAATCCAAAGAGAATTCATCAGTTAAAGCTTTGTGAATAGGGCCCATTGTCATTGTTCTTCACATGTTTTTCTAATTGGGGATCTACAGAATGAACTCATCATGCGTTTATATCCGCTCTACGAGAAAACAATCCACAAAATAATTTACATGACTAAGCATTTAGAAATTAAATTACAGTGTTATCAGAATTAATATAGGTGGTCTGTTATTACTATTCGCTTATATTAATTCTGGCAATATGTCTGCATAGTTTATGTACCATTTTAGTATTCCCACATTTCTGTATTTCACAAACCGGGTGGGATTGTCAAATCAGTTGGTAGTGGTCCTGGCACAGTTCAGTAGTGTACCGTGCAGAGAAATATTTAAGTTAGGGATTTTATATTCAGGATTGTTTTCTGGCGAGAGGATTAAAATGCTACAGCCCCATGCAGCAACTGAGGCTGCCATCATGAAGTGAGAACTTCAATAAAACCTAAGCGCAGAAAATTTGATAAACTATTTTGAAATCAGTTTACTTGGCTTGGATCCACAGCCCCCTTATAAAAGTTTACTGTGGTATTTTTGCAGTTTTACTATGCTTTTCCCCCATGTTTATATTGTGTATTTACTATAGTTTACCCTGGCTTGCCATGTTTACTAATAATTTGCGTTACTATACCTCTATTCTTTACAATGCATGCCTATGCTTTACCATGCTTTCACTGTGCTTTATTACACTTTGCTGTGCTTTTACTATGGGAAGCTTTTAGAATGGTCAGTTTGTTGTGTGTGCACAGAAGTACGGGATCTTTTACACATTGCATTCGTTTTTCAGTTTGTCGAGTAAAAAAAAGGGGGTGGGGGGGCATGGGGTTATTTATTCTTCCCCAAGGGAGGCCCACTGTCTGAGAGTTTAAGAATCCCTGCTGTAGACCAGCAGTTTTCAAACTGGGGGGGCACGGACTGTATCCTGGGGGCGTTAGAAAGTTCAGGGTTTTCTTTTGTTTTATTGTCGATACGTTGTAGATACGACTGTTAATGCAGGCATCGTGCAGGTATCACAGTCCAGAAACAAAATTACTTGCACTGTATACAACTGAGCTGATTTTGCCAGTGCTTGCTAGTCTATTAACCAGTTTGAAATGATTTCGAAGCAAATAAAAGCATTTTCGTTTCTGCTTTATTGTTAAAGATTTCACACGTTGCAATACTGCCCTACAATTACTGCATGGTAGCACTGTGATCGTTCCACTGTGTTATGTTGTGAACCATAGTTTTAAAACTGAGAGACAGCAAATTACTTCTCATTAAAGTTTACTGGTTGTTAAAATTAAGGGCCACATAAGAACGATAAATGATTTCCATTACATGAGAGTAGATGTTAAAACTTCAAACTACTGTAACTGATTAGAAGGCCTTCTTTGTTGTTCTCGAAGTTGCTGCAGTTACATTGTAGATGCTAGAACGAGTTACTGTAAATGAGATACTGTTTTAGCAGACATTTAATAAAAGTAAACATTTATTTAAATGTTTTTGGAATTAAAAGTATAAATGCAAAACTGTGACTTTTTTTGTGAACGTGCTGTGAAAAAAATCCCCCAACGTATAAATCCGCCGAATTTAATACCAATCAAAATTTCCCGTTATATGTTATATATTAACTTAAAACAAACCTTTGTGCTGACACCTCCAGGCATGTCAGAGTTTGTAGGTGGCGCTGTGCATCTGACTGGTGCCTTTTAAGCTTGCATATTTTTGGATGAAGTCTGCTGCCATCTGGTAATGTATGTTGTTTTTTGGCTTACTATGTAGTAAGCGTTGGTCACTGTCGGTAAACTGTAATTTGCTGTGTTAAGTTTGCTCTTATTACGATGGATCGGTGGCATACAGAGAAGCCACAGGCATGTTGGATTTTGAACCGCTGCTCTAGACAATGATCTCCAGTCCAGAGTGATTTAAAACACTTCAAAATAGTGAAACAACTTCATATTGAATATTGATTTGCATAACTATGCATTTTATGTCATGTAGACTGAATTTCCTCTAAACTGTTTTATACAACATACCATGACAGTAATCAGTTTGTGTCCATGTGTCTCTAACAGTGCTGATAAAAGGGGATTTGTGTGTCTGTACTCAGTCCTATCGTCCCTGTGTCTAACAGTGATAGAAGCGGCTCTGTGTCTGTACTCACCTCCAGTATGGTTAAAATGCTGGATTGCATTTCTTAGACTCCGTTTTATGATGTCATGATCACTGAGAATATACCAAGTTTGTCTGTCCCAGAACTCGTGACCCATAGTATTATTCAACCAGTCTTGTTGGAGGACAGGTTTTTCCATGGTGCTGTCATAGTACGATAATTGCACATCATCCACCATATCCACATGAACATACTCTGGAAGCTCAGACCCTTCTGAGGTTGCCACTCCAAAACACCGCAGTGAATGAGTTCCTGGAAGAGAAATACAAATGATAATCAGTTACTGTGTGTGACAGGGAACCGGGTCGCTGGTTCCTGCGCAAGTGTGTGCCTGTGGAGAATCGGCTGCGACGCGCAGTTGGAGATGTGTTGCTAAGCAACTAGTTCAGTGGCAGGCTCGCCCTGAGCTAAAATGTTGGGGAGGTCTGGATTGGCTGGGGGGGAAGCGTCCGCTCTGCGGGAACAACTACTACGGAGCCCTTTAACTGCAAGACGGGGCCTGTGAAGGCGATTGCCCAGCCAGGACCGTCAGAACGGCCCGGAGTCGCTGGGAGGCCAGGACTTCAGAAACAACACAACAGAAGTAGGTCAGCTTAGGGAGGTGGATCCTAAACAGTATAAAGAGGGTTACCGTAGAGTAGTAGATTCCTGGAACGGGACGTTCCTTTTAGTGGGACTAGCGCTCATTTTGTGTGGCAAACTTTTATTTTTAGCTTTTGTTTTTATTGCTTTATTAAATGAGACACTAGGTCTACCATCGCTGGTACCCTAGTGTCAGTTCGGTGTTAAAAATTAAATCTGCGCGCCTGAGCGGCGTATCAACACCAATGCTCTGTGTCTGTCAGTATTTTCCAGTGACTACCCACGCATGTAACACTTCACCCTGTTACACTGTGATAAAGAAAGAATCGATGCTGTAAATCTCCCTTCCGACCAGAAAGGGCGCAGTGTAAGGTTGGTAGTACACTACCAGCCATGGAGCCAGCCCCACCTATTGAGCACTACCCTCACCTCACGACACCAGCACTCACCACCACACCGCGGAATTGGAGAGCACACTTTCGTGCACAGGATTGGGGATTGTAAATTGCTGCTGCTGTTATTGTTTTTGTTTTGGCCTGCAAGCCAGCCTGGTCCCCCCCCGATACCATCGCTGGTAGAGGGGCGGTAGTTTTCTGATTCATTTAATAAAACACAGACGTTTTGGGAGTACAATAGTCTGGACATTCACTCTGTTTACCACACCACTCGTACCAGTTCATAGTTGGTGATCATAAGTTGGATTTAAAGATAGACGCCACTGCAATTATGGTGATGGACTACACAACCAGATATCCCGAGACAGTGCCACTGAGAGCCACTAGCGCCACCAAAATTGCTCGAGAGTTAGTGCAGATTATAGCGAGAGTAGCGATTCCAAAATAAATCCTCACTGATCACAGAACAGACTTTGTCACAATGTTTAAAGGAATTGTATAAATTGTTGCAAATTCGGTCCATTCAGACCTCCGTTTATCATCCGCAGACAGACGGTTTGGTGGAACGTTTTAATCAGACTTTGAAACAAGTGCTGAAGCTGTTTGTCAACCAAGAACAGAAACATTGGGCTAAGCACCTCCCTTACCTAATATTTGCAGTGAGAGAGGTGCCTCAGAGCTCGACCAGGTTCTCTCCCTTTGAGCTGCTGTATGGAAGGCAACCCTGAGGTATGCTCAATCTTGAGAAAGAAGGGTAGGAGGAGCAAACAAAAACTTCCAAAAACATAGTCTACGTTTTAAATAAACATTGTTTTAATTATTTGAATTACAAACAATTTAGACAGTGTACTTATATAACAAAACAAAAGGGTCTTTATTATTACAGTAAAAAACTGCAAATTTACTTATCTTACTCAAGGTGAAATCCTTCACATAACAAATGGGTCAGGAACCGCTATGTTGTGTAAAACACTGTCTAAATGAATAACCATTTTTCTTGTAGACTGCAAGATATGTAGATATTTTTTAAGATGAGTCCCTGCAATATGAACACGACACTGTATTGTTTGTTTGTAATACCACTCTGCCTCTTCCGCCTTTGTGGTTTGGGAAGTGGGAAACTCGTCATCCCTTCAGTGGTCATTATGACGTCACCGAGCACGTATTGTGGAGTAGTGGTTAGGGCTCTGGACTCTTGACAGGAGGGTCGTGGGTTCAGTCCCAGATAGGAGACACTGCTGCTGTACCCTTGAGCAAGGTACTTTACCTAGATTGCTCCAGTAAAAACCCAACTGTATAAATGGGTAATTGTATGTAAAAATAATGTGTAAAAAAATAATGTAATTGTATGTAAAAATAACGTGATATCTTGTAACAATTGTAAGTCGCCCTGGATAAGGGCGTCTGCTAAGAAATAAATAATAATAATAATAATTGTAATTTAGATGGTATGCGCGCGCATTTGGATCTAAGCCAGCTCAGGGCACAACCGCAGTGTAAACGCTACGTGGAAAATGATAAGAATCTCGGTGATCAGTCAGACCTGAGTCGGCTTAGGTCCGAGGTAGCAGTGTAAACGCAGCACAAGGCAAGGTAAAAATAAATGAAATAGTGGAACCGTTGGGAACAAGTGATCACAACACAGTGCAATTCAAATTTAACTGTAAAACTAAACCGCTATCAATGAAACAAAATCCAAAAATGATTTCCCAAAACCAGAAGAGTAAAACAGCCAAAAAAGAAGTGAGGAGTTTAAGGGACAGCAGTGAAATCCCAAAAGAGGAGGATAAAGCAATGACAGATCCAGGGATGGGAGTAAGACTCCTATTGCACATCAGTGTCACCCATTCCAGGTAAAGTTTCAGATACATTATTAGAAACCATAAAGGGCCTGTGAACAGTTAATTTTGGATACTTTGAATTCCGTGCTTAACATGTACATATATTAAGTGTGTTTTATAATTCACAATTATCATTATCCACATTCCTCTAGACGCCAAGAAAGCACATCCCCTAACCTTTGTTTTGCTTCAAGAGCATCCAACTATCATGCAACTGACTAAGGGTTAAGTATAGGTAATTAAACTCGTTTTGCCTTAAATGAACAAAACAAGAGGTCCCACTAATGCATCCTCCGAGATTAAGGGCTTTTACAAATTTATGCCCCAAAGAGATGTTTAATATCACTTTTAATTTGTTTTTCCATTATGTCATTTTTACTAAGTAAATGGTATTTTTCAGTAATTGAAGCATGTGTTTTAATTGTTGATTAGGTGATTGGTTGCTTCTTGATTGTGAAGTATTTGGTGTTGTAAATGAGTGAGTGGCCAAATTCAAGGTATTAACAATGTTAGCTGCGTGGGTTTCTATCTTTTTGAGCATCAGTAGGGAGGAATGCAACATGTATTTTTTCAGAGGCACTGAAGCTGGAATATATTTAGATTTCCAGAAAGCTTTTGACAAAGTCCCACATAAAAGATTAATTCTCAAACTGAACGCAGTAGGGATTCAAGGAAATGCATGTACATGGATTAGGGATTGGTTAACATGTAGAAAACAGAAAGTACTGATTAGAGGAGAAACCTCAAAATGGAGCGACGTAACCAGTGGTGTACCACAGGGATCAGTATTAGGTCCTCTGCTATTCATAATCTACATTAATGATTTAGATTCTGGTATAGTAAGCAAACTTGTTAAATTTGTAGATCGACACAAAAATAGGAGGAGTGGCAAACACTGTTGCAGCAGCAAAGGTCATTCAAAATGATGACATTTAATAGAGAAAAGTGTCAGGTACTGCATGCAGGCAATAAAATGTGCATTATAAATATCACATGGGAGATATTGAAGAAGGAATCTATGAAAAAGACCTAGGAGTTTATGTTGGCTCAGAAATGTCTTCATCTAGACAATGTGGGGAAGCTATAAAAAGGCCTACAAGATGCTCGGATATATTGTGAGGTGAATTTAAATCAAGGGAAGTAATGTTAAAACTTTACAATGCATCAGTAAGACCTCACCTAGAATATTGTGTTCAGTTCTGGTCACCTCACTACAAAAAGGATATTGCTGCTGTAGAAAGAGTGCAAAGAAGAGCAACCAGAATTATGCCGGGTTTAAAAGGCATGTTTGCAGACAGGCTAAAAGAACTGAATCTATTCAGTCTTGAACAAAGAAGACTATGCGGTGATCTGATTCAGACTCCTAAAAGGTATAGACAATGTCGACCCAGGGGACTTTTTGACCTGAACAGTAATATAGAACGGCATCAGATTCGTTTCAGTAACCCTGGAACAGCAAATTCACTTTATCGGTTGCAACAAAGTAGCAGACCTGCCATCAGCCCACCCCAAAAAAACCATACGCAAAGTTCTCGTTTAGTTTGCTGGTTTATTGTAGCCTGTTACTGCAATACATAGGAATCTATGGATAAGACCCTTACACTTGAATTTGATCAATGTACCGACAAGCAGCAACAAGTAATAAAGAACTACAGTACATGCATAGTAAATTAAACTACCTTGCTTAATAACAAATAAACTGATGTGCTCACAGAAGCATCTAGTAATTTAAAGCAGCTTCCAGATATTTGCACTCGGCTCTATGCAACACGCCCCTTTGAATCCAGGTGCTTATTTTTCTAATTCTGGACCCGGGTATTAAGCACGGTCTTCCTCAAATTACTATCAAGTTGCTCCATGCCTGCAGCTTCCCTTTCACTTGTTTTGCAGCTTCACCCACTTCACTGCTTGTTCCAGTTTCACTCTTGTTCAGGACCTCAACTGACATTTAATTGTCTTTCAGTACTTTTGGCATTTGGCTGTTTTGGTCAGTTTAGCATTGTGACAGGGTAGCCGATCCCAGACCAGAAAGTTGACAGAGACAACACAGGCAGGTACTCAGGTGAAAAGGGCACTGCGGCACCGTTTTATTAGACAAAAATAAAATAAATATTAAAAAAACACTGCTCACAGAGCAAAATAAAAGTTTGAAAACAAAACACAGAACACCAAACAAATATTGAGCTGGTCTACCCAGCACGAGTAGCAATTTCTTTCTTTCTTTCTCCCGTACCTCTGACCATCTCTGAATTAACACTAAATTAATCAATTTTGGAGATGGTCATATTCTACACAGGGTTTTAGTTTGCATGGCCCACAGTCAATAATCACAGACTGCCGACCATGCATTCGCACGAGCTGTCTGTCAGAGAGGAGCTGCTAACACTGCCTCTGCCAGACCACATTCAAACCAAACAATAACAAACAAAGAGGCGTGTTTTTTTTTAAATCAAACACAAAATACATTTATCTTTTTGAACCATAATACATAGATTTCTTAAACACAAAATACATTTAAGCCATACGTTCTAAAATAAACAAACAATGCATTTCTCTTTTAAATAACACAATGCATTCACCCGTGCTTAAACCAACACATGTATTTACATGCAGGGCTTTGTGTCCTGCCCCCTGTAATTATGTGCAGGGCTTTTCTTCCTCGCCACAAGCATCATTATTTTTTATTAGGTCTAAATCAGGTCTACAAACAGTAACTAACATAACAGTGCAACAGACTCATCAGAAGTAATGCCTTCTTAACATTCACCCAAAACTAGTTTTACTACCAGTGTTAAATGTTTTTTTCTTCTTAAAGCAAGCAAGTGCCGTGAGGAAGTCCCGGTATTTGTGCTGTATATGTATTTGAAGAAACTAAATATTTCTAGTGTAAAAACTGACCTGCGGCAGCTGCTTGAACCCAGCAGAGAATCCAGAGTACAGTCATCCGGATCATCTCCAGTACTCTTCAGAAAGCAATATATTTCAATCCAATACTCGGTTATAAAGAATGACAGTTTTTGTGATATGTAGAATGAATATTTGCAATGGAAACCTTCTACCTTTTGTCAACCAGGAACTGAATAAACAGAAAGTCTCTCAGTGTAGAATTTTGTGACTGGCTACACAAAAGTGATTCCGGTAATATGAAGCCAGCGTAGTGGGGGGAGGGAAGGGGAAGGGGAAGGGGCGGTGTGGGTAAAATAGTTTTCAGGTTTGTGTCTCTGAAGTGAAACACATTTTGCCAGCAGACAATCAGGTTCCCCACAGTGGGTTTTTCTATACTATATGTAACGCCTGTTGTAAAATGATAACCACGAAGTGTAGATTTATCAAACCAGAATGACAACATGGAGTGTACATTGCAAAAATAAAAATAGTAATTTATTTGCTTGCAGTACTGTGATATTAAATGGCATAAACACGCTGACAAATTAAATGTTAACGACTGTTTCGTTATTACTGACTATGAATACATAAAATATAATAATAATAATAATAATAATAATAATAATAATTCCTAAAATGATTTTTAATATGGAGGGTTCAGAACCAGATGGTCTTAAGTGACATTTTCGTAATTTTACAGGAAAACAAAAGATTTTGATTGATTGCGTGTTTTTGGCCATTTATAAGTACATGCGCAGGACCAACATTATCTTCAACAAAATGAGAAGGTTTACAACTGTTTGAAATTTTAAACTTTTCAACCTATGAACAGCACCTGAGATTTTGCTTTAAATTCAGAGACACCACATTATAAACTGGGTCTTTTAAATACTCTATCCTGATTGGTCAAAACAGGTCACATGGGGTTGTTGATATTACAGCATATCAACATGGGTTGGCACTTCTTTTCAAAAAGTGGCAAATCACTAATAGATATTGTCCGACTTTAATTCATATAAAATATGAATTAATCTTTTCAGTGACACCCTGGTCTATATTAGAGCCAGTTTTTGGTTTTACGACCTGCTGGAGACACAGAACTTGAGTGGAGGTTGCTATGGAGGAAGTGTGGACAACACCAAATGTTAGTAGGATACAAGCAAATGTTACCTCATAAGGAAAATGCTGTTCATCAGATTCACAAAACAAAATGGTAGCCGTATGTAACAGGGTGAGGAACCCTGTACATGTATTTGTTTATTTATTTTTAGAACGGGATCTTCCCCTCTGCCCCTGTGCAATGTATTGTTTTGTTTATTTATGGTTTATTGTTTTGTAAATATGACGGCGAAGCGCCGTGTGTTTTGTTATTGTTTTGTTTTATTTAAAACGTGTTCTGGCAGAGGCGAGATTAGTGCTCATCCTCTGCCAGGAATAATTAAAAACCTTCTGCAGATTGTGGCCGAGGGGTAATGAGATAATTGATAAATTGACAGTAAATAAAAGCCTGCAGCTCTCTGCACTCAGGGTGTGGGTGTTCAGAGGAGAGAGAGAGAGAGAGAGAGAGAGAGAGAGAGAGAGTGATTATCTCTCTCTCTCTCTCTCTCTCTCTCTCTCTCTCTCTCTCTCTCTCTCTCTCTCTCTCTCTCTATATATATATATATATATATATATATATATATATATATATATATATATATATATATATATATATATCTCCTTTCCTTTATTAAATCATTGCAATTAAAATCCATTCAATAACAATAATAAGGTAAAACACAAATAAGATACTTGCTGGCTCCGGGGAACAGCCGAAACCTCCCCAGCGCAACAGCATAAAATCCTAAAAAACAACATCATGTTCTCCTTTTAAAAACAGACTTTAACCAATAAAAGGATCATAAAATGTAAATAAAACACAAAAAGCCAGTATTTAAAAAAAATAAACAGTGTTTTCCTGTAAAAACAGATTAATAGTAAAGTAATAAAAACACTGTAAAACAATAAAACTAAATATAAATTAAAACTAGAAGTTAAACAGCAGCTCTCCCTCCTCACTCAATGAGCACAAGGCGTCTCCCACACCCCACCTCTCCTGAAAGCCCTCCAGGTTACTGACCATTTTAAAATAATTAAAATCCACCATTACCCGGCTGATTGCTAAAATACGAAACAATCGGATAACGTCTGTTAGTCCTGCCTCTAAAATCTTATTTTTCCTGGATTTTAAAATGGCCAATTTTGCCTGTCCTAAAATAAAGTTAATTAAAACACTCTTATTCCTTGATTTAAAAGTATAGGGGAACCCAAAAATAAAAATCTCCTTGCTAAAAGTCACCCCAAAAGCTTGCAGGAGCCCCTGCAGGAAGTGAAAGAATGACCCCAGCCTGACACAGTCACTAAAGGTGTGGAACACTGTCTCCTCCTCCCCACAGAAACAGCACTCCACACTGATGCTGGGGTCCACTGTGGAGGAACCGCCCCGTAAACAGTCACTGAACGTGTGGAACACTGACTCCTCCTCCCCACAAAAACAGCACTCCGCACTGAGGAACTGCCCCGTAGACAGTCACTGAACGTGTGGAACACTGTCTCCTCCTCCCCACAGAAACAGCACTCCGCACTGATGCTGGGGTCCTCTCTGTGGAGGAACCGCCCCGTAGACAGTCACTGAACGTGTGGAACGCTGTCTCCTCCTCCCCACAGAAACAGCACTCCGCACTGATGCTGGGGTCCTCTCTGTGGAGGAACCGCCCCGTAGACACGGCGCAGTGCAGGATCCTCCACTGCAGGTCCCCTGGTCTTTTAATTATGGGCAGTTTGTAGAACACTCTGGCGGAGTGTCCCACCCCTATGTATTTATTTATTATTTATATTATTGTTTGCGGCGCGGATAACAGTGCCGCGTATTTCTTAATGTGTTTGTATATTTAAAAACCCTGTGAGGATGCGTGACTGATCAGCTACTGATTATTTAACTAGCTGACAGTCACGCATCCTTACCAAACGCGTGCAGACTGTGGCCGAAGGGTAATAAGATGGGTTAACTAGCTGTTAATTCTCGGCCAGAGTATAAGAACCTGCAGCTGTCCGTGCTGCCGGAGAGAGTGTACAGAGGAGAGTACAGGAAAACAAGGGAGAGTGAGCGAAAGCAAAAGAAAGCAAAACAATTGCTATATTTAAAATATACTTGTTTCTGTTTATTTGTTTGGCCATCGCGCCTTTTTGTTTTGTGTTTTGTTATTTGTTTAAATCTTTTGTTTTGTATTATTTATTAAATACACTGACCGCAGTAGCGTTCAGCTTCACCCGCCCATTCATTGTTTTGGTTCAGTTACTTCCTGGTCCGTGATGTCACCACACCTCACCACTGCAAGCCATCCTGCCACAAACACCCTCCACGCTTTCTTCGGCTACCTGTAAATGGCTTCTCCACTTTGTGTCTACAAGTCCTTTTAGCTGCTTGGACTGGACTGTTTTAACAGCTCATATAGTTTTTTCCCCTCTGCTGTGTGGAGAGCTATATTTTTAACTCTCTCCATTTTCCCTATTCTTGCTCCTTCCCCACCCTCATCCTCACCTAAACCTGGGGATAAAAAAACTATAGGGAAAAAGGGTCCCCTCCCTGATGTGACCCCCAGCTAGCCCCTCCCCCCAAAGCCTCCTTGAGTTTTGGGGGGAGAGAGTTCTTCAGCTCTAATCATTCTCTCAGCCAGCCTCTCCGAGCGCCAGCCCAGCCGTCCAGCCAGCTGAGCCGCTGAGATCCAACAGGGGTGGCCTGACACGATCAGGTGGGCCAGTCAGGTTACACCGGCCTTGACAAAACTGGCACACAGCACCCCCGACTGAAAAAACTTAATGGGAAAAAGGAGATTAAAGAAGAGGGGATCCTCTAATAAAGACTGCCCAGTCACTGACCCCTCCTCCCTCTCCACTCTTACTGTCTGCCACATTTTAAAAACATTAACATAAAAAGAGGGGAGACCTGACTTATCTAACCTGGAAAAATCAATTAAGAACAGGTTCCGATCTAACCCCATTCCTCCTACTCGTCTCAGAAAATAAAAGGCTATCTCTCTCCAGTGAGCACCTTCCTCAGCATACAGGAGCCTTTTCACTGCCTGCAGTCTGAAGGCTCCCACCCTGCTGGCAATGCTGACCAGGCCTTGCCCCCCTTCATCAGTGGGGAGGTACAGAACTGCCGGCCTCAGCCAGTGTCTCCCACTCCAGAAGAAATCCAGCAATGTTCTCTGAATCTCCTCTACCATTCCCCATGGGGGGTCCAGACATGTCAGCTTGTGCCATAATATCAAGGCCACCAAATTATTGATGACCAGGACCCTCCCCTTGAATGACAGCTGAGCCAGCAGCCCCTGCCAGCTGTGCAGCCGCCCCCTCACCTTATCCACCAGGCCCTCCCAGTTCCTCTGCATGAACAGCTCTGTCCCAAAGAACACCCCCAGCACCTTAATCCCAGTCCTGTCCCACTGCAGGGCCTGAGGCAATGTGGGACAAAAGGCAAGGTGTTGCATTTTGCCCAGTTTATCCGTGCTGACGATGCTCTCTGAAACACTGCCAAGCTCTCCTTCATGGCCTGGACGTCCCCATCGCTGCACACAAACACGTTCACATCATCAACGTAGGCCGATACCTTCACAGAGACGGACGGGTGAGGCAGGCACCGCCCAGCCAGACAACCTGCCCCTCAGAAGATGCAACAGTGGCTCTATAGACAACAAATACAGCATGCCAGACAAAGAGCAGCCCTGTCTAATGCCCCTGCTCACTGAGAAAGGTTTGCTCAAGCCATTATTAATCTTTAAAACACTAAAAACATTAGCGTATAATAGCTCAATGTAGGAAATAAAAACAGGGCCAAACCCGAAGGCTCTCAGGACTTTCACAAGGTAGGTGTCGTCGACCCTATCGAAAGCCTTCTCTTGATCAAGAGAGACCAATCCCACGTTAAAATGACATGTTTCACTCAAAGTTAAAAAATCTCTGATTAAAAACAGGTTATCAAAAATATATCTTCCTGGGATACAATAACTTTGATCTTTGTGTATTACTGTACTTAAACACTTTTTAAGCCCATTTGCGAGACATCTACAAATTATTTTCGATTCTGCACATAACAGCGAAACAGGTCTCCAGTTCTTTAAAAGGCAGAGGTCTCCTTTCTTGGGCAGCAGTGTGATCTCTGCCCTGCGGCAGCTGAGAGGCAGTTCTTTTCTCTCCAGACTCTCCTTCAGCACCTGGAAGAAGTCCTCCCCGATCACCGCCCAGAAATATTTGAAAAACTCAGCAGGGAGGCCATCTACAGTATATGTGTGGGCCACCTATGTGGTCCAGTGGTTAAAGAAAAGGGCTTGTAACCAGGAGGTCTCCGGTTCAAATCCCACCTCAGCCACTGACTCACTGTGTGACCCTGAGCAAGTCACTTAACCTCCTTGTGCTCCGTCTTTCGGATGAGACGTAATTGTAAGTGACTCTGCAGCTGATGCATAGTTCACACACCCTAGACTCTGTAAGTCGCCTTGGATAAAGGCGTCTACTAAATAAACAAATAATAATAATAATAATCTATCCCAGGCGCCTTCCCACTGGAGAGCTGTGTCATTGCAGTGGTCAGTTCCTCAAAGGTCAGCTCTGTATCCAGTCTGCTCTGCTGCTCCTCACTCAGGCTAGGGAGATCCTGGAGCAGGGTCTCTGTGTCATCAGGATCATTGTAGAACTGCACAGCTGCCTCACTGATCTCCTCTCTGCTGTGCAGTTCTCTGCCGCAGGGCGTCCACACACACATCAGCTGCTGGCTGCATGCTCTCTTTTTCTCCAAGCCAAAGAAGAAGGAACTGGGTGCGTCCATGTCCCTCAGCTCCACTAAGCGAGAACGCACCAATGCCCCCTTCACCTTCTCCTCCAGCAATCTGCCCAGCACATTTCTTTTTAGAGTGATCTTCATTATTTTCTAAATTTAGAATGTCTCTCTCTAACTCCCTGACTGCTTTGTCCAGTGACCTGGTTGCCTCCAGGGTGTACTGCTGACAAAAAATTTGAATTTGTTTTTTCCCAATGTCCCACCACTGCCTTAAATCTTGATAATTGTTCTTTTGTTTTTGCCAGATTTTCCAAAACTCTTTAAAAATATTTCCAAATTTGCAGTCTTTTAATAATTGAATGTTAAAATGCCAATAAGAAGATTTGTGTGCTTCGGTTGGAATAAGTACATTAACTAACAGGCAGTGGTGGTCCGACAGACTATTAGGAATGAGACTTGCCCCTACAAAAAAATTGAGGTGACAATGGAATGAATAAAGCTGGTCCAGTTGTGCTCTAGATGTGTAATTATTACGAGACTGGGACCAGGTGTACTGTCGGGCATGAGGGTGCAAACATCTCCATACGTCAACCAGGTCACTGCACTGTAAAATTGCAGTTAGCTCTCTGGAGGATTGAGGATGTGGCTCGTCAGTATTCCTATCTTTTGTAAAATCTACTGTGCAATTAAAATCACCCGCAACCACTAATACGTCATTATTATTGCATTTTAAAATGGTCTGATTCAACTTGTTAAACAATACAGTTCTTTCTCTTCCTGTATTGGTGCATAAACATTTATAAAAGTAAAGTTAAAACCAGCTATTTGTGTCTGTACTTTTAAAAGCTGCCCTTTCTCAATCTCTTCTACTTGCTTTACACTGACAGCCAGGTCTGATTTAAAAGCACCGCTACTCCCGCTGGTGCTGGAGCCGTGACTGAACACACACTGACCTCCCCACTCTGACCGCCAGACCGCCTCATTCTCCTGCTCAGTGTGCGTCTCCTGCAGCAACACAACCCCAGCCCTTTTCTGCTTTAAAAAATCAAATAACTGTGCTCTTTTAAAAGACTGTCTACAGCCATTAACGTTAAAAGAAATAAAAATAGACTTTTCCATGGCGGCTAAAATATTTAAGACCATCAAGTTCAAACAAACACTAAAAAATAAAAATAAAAATGTTGTATTAAAAAAGTCCATTTTAAAATAATGTTTTTGATCGTATCATTTTCGTTACCATCTGTACTACTTTTTTTAAACGGCATCTCTTCTGCTGATCTAGCTCCTCAAGTGTGGACTTCCTGGAGACTACATGCGCAGAATGTAAAAACAATTTTAAATCGGGAAAAAAACTTTTAATGTCCACTCCCCTCTTACCTTTGGTACTGTCAAGAAAGTTGCAAATGTACTGCAGTGTATAGAGTTTTTTCCTGACAGGTTGGCTGTCAGGGACGTCCGAGATTAGCGAGGAATCAGAGAGCCTCCCGTCATCCGACTTGTACATGCCCTCATCTTCCTCGCCGACTGCCCCATCTTCTTCAGCGGCCTCGCCGCTCTCCACAGCCACAGCTTCAACCTTGGTGCCCCCTGTCTTACTACCTGTCTCGTAGTCAGACTGGGCAGTTCTGTGCTTGTACCTTCTTCCTCAGGGCAAGGTGGCACAGCCTCCGCGGAAGATGTCAGTTTCTCTTCAGGCATCGGTTGGGGATCGCCCGGGGACTGAGTCTTCTCATCGCTGCCCACAAACACTAACCCAGGGTCTCGCTTGGGTTCTCCTTCTTGAGACTTTGTTTTTCTTTTTCTTTTTTTCGCTACCATTTCAAACTCTTCTTCTCTTTGTCCAGCCTCTTGCTCTGAGGCTGTCTGCACTTGGCTGTGTCTCTTATGCTGCGGTGTCGCCTCGGCTTCAGGCACCACTGCATCAGGCACCGCTGCCTCGGGCTCTTCTGGTTCCGCTGACTCGGGCTTTGCTGGCTCCGGAGGCTGCTCGTCCTCCCGCTCTCCCCGATCGCCCCTTGCCTCCTCCCCACCAGGAGCTCCCTTATCCTGCTCTGTTTCAGCCCGATCCCTATTTCTTGGACACTGTTTCCTTTGATGTCCCTGAGCTCCACATTTAAAACACCTCATCGTATCAGAACTAGCGAAAACAACACAATTCATCCCCTTGACATTAAAATTCCACACTACTTCAATAACTAAATTTAAGATCGTAAAATAAACATTTGTCTTCTAAAAGATAATACATGTTTTAAACTGGGAGTTTTACATCCTAGAGGAATCGTCAATGGGATACATTAATTTTCCATATCTTGCTAACTCTCTTTCCAGTAACTTGTTTTTTAAGAAGGGAGGGACATTAGACAGTATTGTAATGAACCCTCTCTGGTTCACTATTAATTATACCTGGAGCGGTTCTGCTGCCACCACCTTTTTTTTACCGGAAGGTCCGGTTGGAGAATGTGAACAAACTCGACAAGGCAACCCTGTGTCACAAAAGAGTATTTTTTTTATTTTAAACCATTGTCTAAAACCATCCAATAAGCTATTCTAATAGTTCAGCTCACAGGGCAGGAATCTGAGGATACATCTCAGTGGTCACATGCACACACACACACACACACACACACACAACTATCCTACGAAAGTATTAAAATGCCTGGCCAGGTAACTTCTTAATCATTGTATCTATTAATTAGGGATTCCCCTTTAAGAAGGGTGAACTCCCATGAGCCTTGGTTCTTTTTTAAACAGGTAGAGGGGGAAGTATTTGTCCAGAAAATTCACACAACACACACTGCAAATTCATAATTCGAATAAAATATCACACAGGAAATAATTGACTACAGCAATACAATATGTGCAATCTACACGCCAAACAATAAATATATAGAGATCGATTTTAATGCAAAACAAGAGTATCGTCAACCCCTCACCCCGGATCCAATGCAGTTCATAATTATAAAACGGGATGGTAGGTAAGTAAGAAATGTTTAGAAACTACAAGATTTCTTAAACAAACACCCCCCCTCCGAGCTCCACGAAAGTTATTCGAAGGGGGAAAAAGTAAACAATAGTCCAAGACTCCACTTAACTTATATGCAGGCTGCAGTCCTGTAATAAAGTTCATATGGTTTCTTTCTTCCCCTGCGTTGTCTCGTCTTCTCCAGTCAACACCAGCCACCAGCAAACTTCCCATCCCGATCTCTTTCTCTGCATATCTCTCCCATTACCATCAGTCTCTCTACTTTTTATCGGTATCTCATAAACTAATGTCCCGCACCTGAGGTTATTCACCCTCTGTCCAATGGAGGGGGACATGCAACCCCCCCCCTTTCCACAATCACTACAGAATTAATAAAAAATTTAAAAACTTGAGAAAAACAAAAGAAAAGTTAAAACTTAAACAGAGTAGCAGTCCCAAAACAAAGCAAAAAAAAACCCAAAACAAAAAAAAAACTCTGTCTTTCAAATTCTCTCTGTCAACTGCTTTCACAATGGCACTGGACTCCAGTAAAAACAGTTCAAGAAAAATACATTGCTTCAGTAAAGAAAAAGCAACAATCCCACTTCCCTTGCTTGCACTCTCAAATTGTCCTCTGCTTTTGCTGTCACTTGAATGGCTCCGTACTCGCTTGTGCTTTTACTTTAGTGCCCCTTTTCTCCATATCAAGTTCAGAGTCCTTTTATCTGAAACTAAAGGCCATGATACACTGGCAACTTTTGTGGCAATTGCCAGCAAATGGATTGGTATGAGCAACTAGGGCAACCAGGTAAAGCAACAGTCAACTGAAAAATAATTTTCATTAGCCAATAACAAAAGAGATTCTCTTTTGGTTGCTGCTGTTTTGCTCATTGAAAGGCAATTATTATTATTATTATTATTATTATTATTATTATTATTATTATTAGGCCAAAAAAGAAGCAAAGCAAGTATGGACCAGGGATTGGGTGTTACGGCAACAAAGCAGAGGATGCTGTAGACGCTTGCTGAGAGAGTTGGCTGAAGAAGACACACCAAGCTACCGCAGTTGGCTCCACATGGATGAGGCTACATTTAGTTGTCTGTTGGGAATGATAAAGGAGAAAATTCAAAAGAAAGATACCCAGCTTCGGGAAGCAATATCTCCAGGTGAAAGACTCCCCATCTTCTTGGTGAATCTTTTTCACCACTGCAATACACTTTTAGGGTCAGCGACATAGCATCTCTCGCATTGTGAATGAGACATCCCAAGCTTTATATGAGAGCCTTAAAAAAGACTACCTAAAAGTTCGTTCTTCAGTGGAAGAATGGGTAGCTGTGGCTAAAAAGTTAGAAGAAATCTAGAATTTTCCACAATGTCGGTGCCTTAGATGGAAAACACATAACCATTGAACCACCACCGAACACAGGATCCCATTATTTCAGTTGTAAGGGAACAAACTAATTGGTTTTAATGGCACTTGTTGATGCTGATTTAAAATGTTTTCACATTGACATTGGAACAAATGGAAGAGCAAGTGATGGGGGTGTGGGCAAAATGCAGCTTGGACTAAGCTCTTGCTCACAACACACTCAATATCCCAGCATCAAGAAACCTGCCTGGAAGGGATGCAAAAGTGCCATTTGTGATTGTTGCTGAGGAGGCTTTTGGACTCAAACCTAACCTTATGAAGCCATACCCAAGAAACCAATTAAATGAAAGTATGCACATTTTTAACTACCGACTTTCAAGGGCTAGGCGTTGTGTTGAAATTGCTTTTGGTATTTTGGCAAACCGTTGGTGGTTATATAGAAAGCCTATCCCATTAGAACCTTCTAAGGTTCTTGTCCTTACCCAAGCTTGTGGCACTAGCCACACAAGTGTTTAAATAAACACTCCCTTTAGTTAAAATGTCTGGCCAGGTAACTTCTTAATCATTGTATCTATTAATTAGGGATTCCCCTTTAAGAAGGGTGAACTCCCATGAGCCTTGGTTCTTTTTTAAACAGGTAGAGGGGGAAGGGAGGTAGGTCTGTGTTCTGTGGTTCTCCATTTTGTGTATGGCGGTGTGGATTGTGTGCAGGTACTGAATGGGTTCCAGTTTGCTTTCAGGATTTTATTTACAAGAAAATCATATTAAATAATAACTATAGTACCTTGGAGCATCTTTTGGACAACTTGTTGCTGTTTTACTGCCACTTGAACTACACAATAAGCATCAACAAACAAACAAACAGTCGGGTGAGATCATTCGGGTTTTTTTCCATTTGTTCTTTTTTTCTGCTGGACTTTGTTATTGTTTGCATTTTGGAATTGGATTGGTTTCTTTTTCGCTCGGTTGGATTACTTGGATTATTTTTTGGACTTGATTTGTTCGGGACATTGCTTTGCATGAGTGTGTGTGATATCTTTATTTTCTTGCCTGACTTTAAAATTGTTTGTTCCCTTTCCCTCTACTACTTGTGTGCTTGTCTTAAATAGTTTGTGATTCACTTGTGTATAGTTTACAGGTGTGTGTGGTATTAAATTTGTTAATTGAGGACCCTCGTTTTTTTGTTTTATTCGCTGTCGGCTGAAGCTCTTTGTTTCAAACCGTTACAAGCTGCCTGTGCATTACATAATTATATGCGCACACAGATGATTTCACGACAGCTGTACACACCACATGGTCTACTTGATCATGAAAACACAGGAACAGGGGAAATGACCAATGGATCTTGGAGGGAGGAGCCTGAAGGCCTGGTTCGTCTTTCACCAATGCACGACCGACATTCATCTGCATTAGCCAAAGAAATCAGAAATGAATATAAAACGTACTTCATGACCAGTGGAGCAGTCAATTGGCAAAATAGTGCCATTTCAGTTTAGATAATATGTAGCATGTGCATACATTTTATTTCCTGCTTGTTTATCTTATGCAATTAGGCTAAAGTGTCCAAAGTTATGAAAAACCTGTTTGTCTTTTGTTCTGTTTATGATTTAGATTCTGGTATAGTAAGCAAACTTGTTAAATTTGCAGACGACACAAAAATAGGAGGAGTGGCAAACACTGTTGCAGCAGCAAAGGTCATTTAAAATGATCTGGACAGCATTCAGAACTGGGCAGACACATGGCAAATGACATTTAATCAGTGCTTAATTTGAGCCAGAACCTGCCGAACAGGATCTGGCACCTCTCAGATTTGACTTTTTTCGTTCCGGCACCTAATTTGCCCGGATCCGGTACCTCTGGCGGCATGATTTATTATTTTTTCCACTGTTTGCACTGTATTCTAATAAAAGCGATCAGTTAAAGTTGCCTCTGCCCCCCGTAAAAGCGCATCCTATCCTGCCACACCGATTCCAGACCTGCTCTCTTATTTGTACATAGAGGTTATGGGGCGGGCCGGCGAGGTAAGTAGCTGATCTTGAAACAGTGGTGGTCAGCTAGCGAGAGGTCCCTACGTAATCACGTCACGTAGCCTAGGCTAGTCGACGCTACTGAATTTGATACGTGTCATGGGGAAGGAAAGCCAAATCAAAAATGAGGGGGAAACTGCTCCTGATGGCGATGCCTTAGCTAGCAGCGCTGTCTGCTCTGCTAATCCCGCCAGTTCAGCACCACCACCGGCACGCCCTCCACTAGTTAGTAGGCCACTAGTGAGTCAGACTCGGCGGGAGAGGGGACGGGGTTGAGGAGGACTAGTGATGGGCAGTTCGATTATTTTTAGTGACTCGATTCAGTTCAGTTTGGTGAATCGATTAATTTCGTTCATTTGATTCACTGATTCAATGACACAAAACCAATCAATGTAGACCGCATTAAGATTGTTTGCGTAGGTTTATTTGAACCGGAAAGAACGAGTCGTTCACGAACTGCACATCACAAAAGTAGGGAGAATCTATATTTGGTTGACTGGGTTCATAAACATTAAATTGAATATAGTTTGACAAAAAAATAATATATATTTGGAATACTGGAGATAACAGTTTGAACCATTAGCATTGTTTAGCCATCAGTATCAATCGAATTTAATTTAATCTTTAAAAAAAAAAAGTCAATTGCATTTCTTACGTGTTTTTTCTATACATTTGGAGTCACTCATTGTTTTTACAACAACAAAAAGAGAGGCTCGAACGAGTGGTATTTGTGGAACTAATCCGGTATTTATTCAGCACAGAGCAAAACGCTGTTTGCCCAATTCCTCTTCTATCCAGTAAACCTTTAGGGATTAGTCATGTGATCAATCACACGTTGAAGCACACCCATAACTGCAACATGTACATTTTATATAAACAAAGTTTAAACGTGTATATATTTAGTATTTTTTGTGTTTAGCACAATAAAATAACATTTAGAAAATGTATATTTAATGTGCGTAAAATATAATAGACGTTTAAGAACGTCATCCATTAGAATGTGCAATATCCTCCTAAAAGGTTGTTGTATCGTAGCTGATACTACGTTTCTCCTTGTGGACTGAGGTGAATCGCGTCATTATTAAATTATAAAATATTTAACCGTAGTTGTAAATTGTCATGTGTATAATACATTCATTCCTCAAGGTTAAATATGTAATCACAAGTTATATAATTAAGCCTTGGGTACAATAATGTTACAATACCAGTAGATGTTTGTATTTATTTATTTTAGAAATGAGGCGTATATCTCAATAATTATTATTATTATTATTATTATTATTATTATTATTATTATTAATATTATTTAGTAATTTGGCTGACTTTACTCAAGATGACTTAAGTATTAATCATAATTTGTGCAAAATAGTTAACTATAGATATGATTAATTTTGTATGTGTATAAAAAATAACAAATACACATAGGCTACAACAAGTATTGATTCATTTTATTATTTATTTGTTTGGCAGACTTCCACAAGGTTACGTACATAGCAGACTAAGAAGAACTGTAAGAAAAATAAAAAATAAAATTATGGTGCACAAACTTGTAATCTGAGTTTCTGACAGCGTGAAACAGCACAGAGTTCTTATCATGCACTAAGTAAGCGGGAATTTGGATCCAACATGGCACATAGGGTCTTCAGTTTCATAACACACAATGAGTTGAGAGACAACCCGGTTTCCTTGTTACAACGAACAAATCAGCCAGACTCGAGAGGTAAGGAATCATTTCATGACTTTTGATAGGCTGGTAACTCGACTCTGTGCATCACGCAGCTTGTTCATAGGTTGAATCAAAAGAACCGATTCATTGGGGACTCTGATCCGATTCCCATCGTTCACCTTAGTGAGTCGTTCAAAAAGAACGATTCGTTCGCGAACTGCACATCACTAGGGAGGACAGTGCATCCACCGACAAAGTGCCCGGAGCAGGTGCAGTTTGGACGGAGGCTCAGTTCAAGAAAAAGCAAACGTATAACCCCTGGCTTGTCATGCAAAATTCAAAGCTGGGTTGTACAACATGCAAAAAGGTAGGGAGCTTTGGTCCGGAAAAGACTGGAGGGATGAAACTAGCAAAAGAGTGGGTGGAATGTACAGTTACGTCCTCTGCCTCCGACGTAAAAAAACAAAGCCCTCAGAAAAAAGGTTTTTGAACATGCCCGAACCAAGGCCTATTTGGCGGCAGCAAGCATTGTAGCCAAGGCTAAAGATGACACCTTAACACAGGTTATAGTTACATTGTCTGGCTACATTGTGTTTGTCACTTTTTTTCTCATGCGTTCCGGTACCTCAGAGCCCCCTAGAACACCCCCCCTCTCGTGCTCACTATGTGTACCGGGACCTCCCGATTTACAAATTAAGCACTGCATTTAATAGAGAAAAGGCAATAAAAATGTGCATTATAAATATCACATGGGAGATACTGAAATTGAAGAAGGGAACTATGAAATAGACCTAGGAGTTTATGTTGACTCAGAAATGTCTTCATCTAGACAATGTGGGGAAGCTATAAAAAAGGCCAACAAAATGCTTGGATATATTGTGAGAAGTGTTGAATTTAAATCAAGGGAAGTAATGTTAAAATTTTACAATGCATTAGTAAGACGTCACCTAGAATATTGTGCTCAGTTCTGGTCACCTCGTTACAAAAAGGATATTGCTACTCTAGAAAGAGTGCAAAGAAGAGCAAGCAGAATTATCCCGGGTTTAAAAGGCATGTCGTGTGCAGACAGGCTAAAAGAATTGAATCTATTCAGTCTTGAACAAAGAAGACCACGCGATGATTTGACTCAAGCATTCAAAATCCTAAAAGGTATAGACAATGTCAACCCAGGGGACTTTTTTGACCTGAAAAAAGAAACCAGGGGTCACAAATGGAGATTAGATA
Source organism: Acipenser oxyrinchus oxyrinchus (assembly GCA_030684275.1). NCBI lineage: Eukaryota > Metazoa > Chordata > Actinopteri > Acipenseriformes > Acipenseridae > Acipenser > Acipenser oxyrinchus. The sequence goes on along the minus strand of JAGXEW010000079.1, from coordinate 428,093 downwards.
AAGGGGCATTCAGAACAGAAAATAGGAGGCACTTTTTTACACAGAGAATTGTGAGGGTCTGGAACCAACTCCCCAGTAATGTTGTTGAAGCTGACACCCTGGGATCCTTCAAGAAGCTGCTTGATGAGATTCTGGGATCAATAAGCTACTAACAACCAAACGAGCAAGATGGGCCGAATGGCCTCCTCTCGTTTGGAAACTTTCTTATGTTCTTAATTATTAATATTAATTTATATTATTTATTTATTTATATATATATTTATTTATTTATTTTATTATTATTTTTTATTATTAGCTATTTCTAGTCACAATCTGATTATATCAATTTTTCTTGTTATTACAAAATAATAAAATGGAGGCCCTTTCAAACTTTGAAATTTTTTCTGCAATATGTTTATTTTTGTATAACCATTTTTGAAGCAAAAACATTGAACAGTAACACAAAGCAAACTGCTCTAATTAGTAAAACAAACACAAAAAAAGTCTTTAATACTTATTTACAAATCAAGTGCCTTGTTCAGGCAGTTTGAAAACTGCTGTCATTTATGTTACAAGATCTAATTGTTTTATTTATTTGTTGTTTTATTTCAATGGTATGTGTGAATATTACTATTCTTCTACCACACTATGTACAAGATCAATTGTTTTTCTTTCCAGGGGATAAGCTATTTATACATTCTGCCAAATATTTTGGGAAGCCTTCATGATCTTGGTGAGGTTTTTCTCGATGGTCCTTTTGACCTTTTTTTGACCTTATGTGTGTGAAAATATGAATATATAATGGGGGGGCGTGGATTTTATGGTTGTTACAAGGTGAATAAGTTGTTTTTTGTTTTTTGTTTTTGCTTTTAATACCCTCTTTTAAACTTTCTCCTTTTTCATTAAGGGTCTTATGTAAAAAATATGAAGACTTTAATGTTGTCTGCACCAAGCATAAGTTAACATAAGCATTTATAAAACTTGGGTACCCACTATCCCCTGATTACATAAATAACATATTAAACACTGATTTTTGTACATATCTTATAAAAGACGTGCAGTAAGTTTATAGGCATCTCTATGCCTATATTCAATAAGCATATCTGTCTTGTAACAACCATAAAATCCACGCCCCCTCATTATATATTCATAAATTCATAAACCCACGCCCCCTCATTATATATTCATATTTTCACACACAAGGTCAAAAGGATCATAAATCAGACTTTTGACATAAGCTATAGTAATATTACTACTTATATAGCTTTGTTGTTTCAAGCTTTTGTAGTACAGAAATATTAGAGACTTACCAAGCACCAATTCCATTTGGATCTTGTACAACCCTCTTTGCACATTCAATGTCATCAGAAATGTCACTTGTCAGAAGTTCTAAAACAAAAAGGAGGAACAAAGTTTTCTGCTAAGGTGACAGCCTTTAAAATGTCTCAGCCTCACAACACAAGTAGGTTTCTCATTTAGATGTTGGCTTCAAGATGTTCTACTGCAGTAGAAGACTAAAGGAATTTAGATAGCCCTCTGAATTTGCATACCATTTTGTATTCTGTTTATTGAGATAAATGCTGAAAGTTATTGAAATCTTCATATATTCTGTTTTCCATACACAACACATTATTCCTGAATCTGTTCTCTTATTTATCTTGTTCATTGTTTTTAAGTGTCCTGGTTCTGTCGAATTGATTATCTTTGATTATTAAGCCATTTGGCAATTTCTTTATTACAGGCACCTGAGTGTTTAAGAGACTCCGTTTTTGTGTAGAGAAAAAACTAAGAAAAACTAAAGAAAAAACTAAGAAAAACTAAAAACTAAGAAAAAGCAAACAGTAAAATATGTAAAATTCCTATAAAACCTATCAATTTTTTAAAAATAAATAAATTTTTATACTGGAGCAATCTAGGTAAAGTACCTTGCTCAAGGGTACAGCAGCAGTGTCCCCCAGCTGGGATTGAACCCACACTCTCTGGTCAAGAGTCCAGAGCCCTAACCACTACTCCCCTAACGTTAAAAAGACAACATGAAGACATGATTATAGGAAAATACAAACTTCCAGTGTTCCATTTGTGGTTTTACGTCCCTGTTAAAACCTCAATATTTGTATAATTATAGCCTAGGTATAATTATACCGGTGTGTTTTATATCCTTCGCTGTTTCAACATCGCTATCCTCTTAATTATGTTTTTAAAAATGTTGATTTAAAATGAACTTTCTGACTTTTTTCCCCTTTCTTCACTGCAATTGCCTTTGCATGGAGGCTAGTAGTGGGCACTGTTTTTGTTTCATTCAGGTAAGATCAATCAATCTTAATTTTATATAGCGCCTTTCATGGTGGAAAACCATCACAAAGCACTGCACAGCATAGTAAGAGAATAACAGTGCGTCACACAATAAATACATAGTTTGAATATTATATCTTACTACAGTAAGATACATAATTCACTTTTCATCACGCATTAAGTTTAAGAATTATAATGCTAAACTCCAGCAAAAGAAACAATCACAGTGCATCATACAATACATGGAAGAAGTTTGCTCATTTGGCACGCTGCATCAGCAACCCTGGCCAAAATTTTTTTTTTTTTTTTGTCAAACTGACTGGCTTGTTTTGTTTTAATCAAACTGACTGGCTTTCCAAAGTGCCACTCAGCTCTGTTAGGGGTTTTGTTTTTCCTCTCCTGCGTGCTCACGGATCACACTAGCATCAAAGCGAACGATCACAGGTGGGCCGAACGGCCCTTCCTCTTTGTGAAGTTTCTTATGTTCTTATATTCATAAGTGCAGTGATGGGTGGAAAGATGCACACATAATGCAGTTCAAATAGGTGAGTGGAGCCCTTTCTTACAGGCAGTCGAACGCTGTTTCATATGTGCTAACATTCTGAGAATTAGACAGAGTTAAATACTCAACACGTGACCTGGCATGTTTGATGTTTATAAACAAGTGTTGCATTAAAGTTTGGGGGCACAGTAGTTAAAGAAAAGGGCTTGTAACCAGGAGGTCCCTGGTTCAAATCCCACCTCAGCCACTGACTCATTGTGTGACCCTGAGCAAGTCACTTCACCTCCTTGTGCTCCGTCTTTCGGGTGATACGTAATTGTAAGTGACTCTGCAGCTGATGCATAGTTCACACACCCTAGTCTCTGTAAGTCGCCTTGGATAAAGGCGTCTGCTAAATAAACAAATAATAATAGTATAATAATATATAATACAATAAGGTCCTGCACCAGGGCCCATCTTTCTCTTCCTATGCCACTGTTATGAGATAAATATTAAAAGATGTTTAAAAACAAGATGGTGTTGTTTGAAGATGTAGCTTGCATTATAAAAATGGAATCAAAGCAGAAAAAAGGACCGAAAAATAGTGAGATTGTACAAATGAGAAAAATGAGTGGTATGTTGCTGTGATTGTGTTTAAACGAATGTGCATTACCATCCTCTACCACAAGAGGGCGGTATTGCATCACATATTGTAACTGTGAAAGTAGGACTCCACATGCAGGAATGCAGTTCACCAATCATCGGTTTATTCACGAAGTACAACAGCAGGAAACACTTCTAGCTACAAGATTTGCTGCTCCTGGTACTGAGTCGAACGGCGGTCTTTTTCTCTCCACACAAATCTCTCTTTTCATAAAACACTCTTTTACTCTCCAACATATATTGAATAGCGTTATGCTGACTTTGAAAAACAAAATGTTAAAAACGGGGTTAAGTGCAAGTGACAAAACCGTTTTTCTTTACACACTAAATTATATAGGACGCGCACGCAAGCATGCTCACACACACACACACACACACACACACAGACACACACTCACACACACTCACACACAGACACACACAGACAGACAGACGCACGCACACACACACACAGACACACACAGACACTCACACACAGACAGACAGACAGACGCACGCACACACACACAGGCACACACACACACACTCACACACAGACACAGACACACACATATACACACACACACAGACACAAATTATCTGGCCGGTGAGCAGAAAACTAGTTATTTGTGGCAGGCCAGCATAGGCAGCAGTGTGGAGTAGTGGTTAGGGCTCTGGACTCTTGCCCGGAGGGTCGTGGGTTCAATCCCAGGTGGGGGACACTGCTGTTGTACTAAAATAAATAATAATAATAATCGTGCATCTTGTTGCAGTTTCAACACTCGTGGTTTGTCTTTGTGTAAAAACCTGTCCATATGCAGAAACTGCTCATGCTGCATCCACAGCGTTTGGTGGAATTGACAAAAAACAGAGTGCAATTTTTGCCATGTTTAGGAATCTGACTTCATACCTCAGCCAGAAATCACCAATATTTAAATTTTTCCTGGTAGGCAGTCAAATACGTGAAATCGTGAATTTTCTGTGGCCTTACACAACGAGACACTAGTGATCCGTCGCTTGCAGCATCTGTGGAGTAGCGGTTAGAGCACTTTGTTCTTGACTGGGTTCAATCACATGTGGGGGACACATTGCTGCTTTAACTAGATTGGTCCAGTAAAAAACCCGACTGTATAAATGGGTAATTGTATGTCACAATTGTAAATTGGCCTGGATAAGTGTGTCTGCTATAATAATAATAATAATAATAATAATAATAATAATAATATGCGTGTTTGGTTGGTACTTGGATGGGAGACTGCCTGGCAATACCAGAAACTTTAAACATTACTTTGAAGTTTTACTTGTATTATTAACAAATAGTAGATTAAACAGCAAAAATGAGCTGATTTACTTTTAATTCATTGAAATGGACCACAAAGGGTATTAATCGCTATTGAAATAATTGCATAAGAGAAGTTATAAGTATATTTATTTCACGTCTCCACCCGCTGTTTTAATTGCATTTGGATCGTTCCAGACACCACCTGATATGTGAGCGCAACAAACTCAGCAATGCATCGAACATGAATACATTATAAACACAAAACATCAAACTCTGCAATGCATTGAACATGAATACATTATAAACACAAAACATCAAACTCAGCAATGCATTGAACATGAATACATTATAAACACAAAACATCAAACTCAGCAATGCATTGAACATGAATACATTATAAACACAAAACATCAAACTCCGCAATGCATTGAACATGAATACATTATAAACACAAAACATCAAACTCCGCAATGCATTGAACATGAATACATTATAAACACAAAACATCAAACTCAGCAATGCATTGAACATGAATACATTATAAACACAAAACATCAAACTCAGCAATGCATTGAACATGAATACATTATAAACACAAAACATCAAACTCAGCAATGCATTGAACATGAATACATTATAAACACAAAACATCAAACTCAGCAATGCATTGAACATGAATACATTATAAACACAAAACATCAAACTCAGCAATGCATTGAACATGAATACATTATAAACACAAAACATCAAACTCAGCAATGCATTGAACATGAATACATTATAAACACAAAACATCAAACTCAGCAATGCATTGAACATGAATACATTATAAACACAAAACATCAAACTCAGCAATGCATTGAACATGAATACATTATAAACACAAAACATCAAACTCAGCAATGCATTGAACATGAATACATTATAAACACAAAACATCAAACTCAGCAATGCATTGAACATGAATACATTATAAACACAAAACATCAAACTCAGCAATGCATTGAACATGAATACATTATAAACACAAAACATCAAACTCAGCAATGCATTGAACATGAATACATTATAAACACAAAACATCAAACTCTGCAATGCATTGAACATGAATACATTATAAACACAAAACATCAAACTCAGCAATGCATTGAACATGAATACATTATAAACACAAAACATCAAACTCAGCAATGCATTGAACATGAATACATTATAAACACAAAACATCAAACTCAGCAATGCATTGAACATGAATACATTATAAACACAAAACATCAAACTCTGCAATGCATTGAACATGAATACATTATAAACACAAAACATCAAACTCAGCAATGCATTGAACATGAATACATTATAAACACAAAACATCAAACTCAGCAATGCATTGAACATGAATACATTATAAACACAAAACATCAAACTCAGCAATGCATTGAACATGAATACATTATAAACACAAAACATCAAACTCAGCAATGCATTGAACATGAATACATTATAAACACAAAACATCAAACTCAGCAATGCATTGAACATGAATACATTATAAACACAAAACATCAAACTCAGCAATGCATTGAACATGAATACATTATAAACACAAAACATCAAACTCAGCAATGCATTGAACATGAATACATTATAAACACAAAACATCAAACTCAGCAATGCATTGAACATGAATACATTATAAACACAAAACATCAAACTCAGCAATGCATTGAACATGAATACATTATAAACACAAAACATCAAACTCAGCAATGCATTGAACATGAATACATTATAAACACAAAACATCAAACTCAGCAATGCATTGAACATGAATACATTATAAACACAAAACATCAAACTCAGCAATGCATTGAACATGAATACATTATAAACACAAAACATCAAACTCAGCAATGCATTGAACATGAATACATTATAAACACAAAACATCAAACTCAGCAATGCATTGAACATGAATACATTATAAACACAAAACATCAAACTCAGCAATGCATTGAACATGAATACATTATAAACACAAAACATCAAACTCAGCAATGCATTGAACATGAATACATTATAAACACAAAACATCAAACTCAGCAATGCATTGAACATGAATACATTATAAACACAAAACATCAAACTCAGCAATGCATTGAACATGAATACATTATAAACACAAAACATCAAACTCAGCAATGCATTGAACATGAATACATTATAAACACAAAACATCAAACTCAGCAATGCATTGAACATGAATACATTATAAACACAAAACATCAAACTCAGCAATGCATTGAACATGAATACATTATAAACACAAAACATCAAACTCAGCAATGCATTGAACATGAATACATTATAAACACAAAACATCAAACTCAGCAATGCATTGAACATGAATACATTATAAACACAAAACATCAAACTCAGCAATGCATTGAACATGAATACATTATAAACACAAAACATCAAACTCAGCAATGCATTGAACATGAATACATTATAAACACAAAACATCAAACTCAGCAATGCATTGAACATGAATACATTATAAACACAAAACATCAAACTCAGCAATGCATTGAACATGAATACATTATAAACACAAAACATCAAACTCAGCAATGCATTGAACATGAATACATTATAAACACAAAACATCAAACTCAGCAATGCATTGAACATGAATACATTATAAACACAAAACATCAAACTCAGCAATGCATTGAACATGAATACATTATAAACACAAAACATCAAACTCAGCAATGCATTGAACATGAATACATTATAAACACAAAACATCAAACTCAGCAATGCATTGAACATGAATACATTATAAACACAAAACATCAAACTCAGCAATGCATTGAACATGAATACATTATAAACACAAAACATCAAACTCAGCAATGCATTGAACATGAATACATTATAAACACAAAACATCAAACTCAGCAATGCATTGAACATGAATACATTATAAACACAAAACATCAAACTCAGCAATGCATTGAACATGAATACATTATAAACACAAAACATCAAACTCAGCAATGCATTGAACATGAATACATTATAAACACAAAACATCAAACTCAGCAATGCATTGAACATGAATACATTATAAACACAAAACATCAAACTCAGCAATGCATTGAACATGAATACATTATAAACACAAAACATCAAACTCAGCAATGCATTGAACATGAATACATTATAAACACAAAACATCAAACTCAGCAATGCATTGAACATGAATACATTATAAACACAAAACATCAAACTCAGCAATGCATTGAACATGAATACATTATAAACACAAAACATCAAACTCAGCAATGCATTGAACATGAATACATTATAAACACAAAACATCAAACTCAGCAATGCATTGAACATGAATACATTATAAACACAAAACATCAAACTCAGCAATGCATTGAACATGAATACATTATAAACACAAAACATCAAACTCAGCAATGCATTGAACATGAATACATTATAAACACAAAACATCAAACTCAGCAATGCATTGAACATGAATACATTATAAACACAAAACATCAAACTCAGCAATGCATTGAACATGAATACATTATAAACACAAAACATCAAACTCAGCAATGCATTGAACATGAATACATTATAAACACAAAACATCAAACTCAGCAATGCATTGAACATGAATACATTATAAACACAAAACATCAAACTCAGCAATGCATTGAACATGAATACATTATAAACACAAAACATCAAACTCAGCAATGCATTGAACATGAATACATTATAAACACAAAACATCAAACTCAGCAATGCATTGAACATGAATACATTATAAACACAAAACATCAAACTCAGCAATGCATTGAACATGAATACATTATAAACACAAAACATCAAACTCAGCAATGCATTGAACATGAATACATTATAAACACAAAACATCAAACTCAGCAATGCATTGAACATGAATACATTATAAACACAAAACATCAAACTCAGCAATGCATTGAACATGAATACATTATAAACACAAAACATCAAACTCAGCAATGCATTGAACATGAATACATTATAAACACAAAACATCAAACTCAGCAATGCATTGAACATGAATACATTATAAACACAAAACATCAAACTCAGCAATGCATTGAACATGAATACATTATAAACACAAAACATCAAACTCAGCAATGCATTGAACATGAATACATTATAAACACAAAACATCAAACTCAGCAATGCATTGAACATGAATACATTATAAACACAAAACATCAAACTCAGCAATGCATTGAACATGAATACATTATAAACACAAAACATCAAACTCAGCAATGCATTGAACATGAATACATTATAAACACAAAACATCAAACTCAGCAATGCATTGAACATGAATACATTATAAACACAAAACATCAAACTCAGCAATGCATTGAACATGAATACATTATAAACACAAAACATCAAACTCAGCAATGCATTGAACATGAATACATTATAAACACAAAACATCAAACTCAGCAATGCATTGAACATGAATACATTATAAACACAAAACATCAAACTCAGCAATGCATTGAACATGAATACATTATAAACACAAAACATCAAACTCAGCAATGCATTGAACATGAATACATTATAAACACAAAACATCAAACTCAGCAATGCATTGAACATGAATACATTATAAACACAAAACATCAAACTCAGCAATGCATTGAACATGAATACATTATAAACACAAAACATCAAACTCAGCAATGCATTGAACATGAATACATTATAAACACAAAACATCAAACTCAGCAATGCATTGAACATGAATACATTATAAACACAAAACATCAAACTCAGCAATGCATTGAACATGAATACATTATAAACACAAAACATCAAACTCAGCAATGCATTGAACATGAATACATTATAAACACAAAACATCAAACTCAGCAATGCATTGAACATGAATACATTATAAACACAAAACATCAAACTCAGCAATGCATTGAACATGAATACATTATAAACACAAAACATCAAACTCAGCAATGCATTGAACATGAATACATTATAAACACAAAACATCAAACTCAGCAATGCATTGAACATGAATACATTATAAACACAAAACATCAAACTCAGCAATGCATTGAACATGAATACATTATAAACACAAAACATCAAACTCAGCAATGCATTGAACATGAATACATTATAAACACAAAACATCAAACTCAGCAATGCATTGAACATGAATACATTATAAACACAAAACATCAAACTCAGCAATGCATTGAACATGAATACATTATAAACACAAAACATCAAACTCAGCAATGCATTGAACATGAATACATTATAAACACAAAACATCAAACTCAGCAATGCATTGAACATGAATACATTATAAACACAAAACATCAAACTCAGCAATGCATTGAACATGAATACATTATAAACACAAAACATCAAACTCAGCAATGCATTGAACATGAATACATTATAAACACAAAACATCAAACTCAGCAATGCATTGAACATGAATACATTATAAACACAAAACATCAAACTCAGCAATGCATTGAACATGAATACATTATAAACACAAAACATCAAACTCAGCAATGCATTGAACATGAATACATTATAAACACAAAACATCAAACTCAGCAATGCATTGAACATGAATACATTATAAACACAAAACATCAAACTCAGCAATGCATTGAACATGAATACATTATAAACACAAAACATCAAACTCAGCAATGCATTGAACATGAATACATTATAAACACAAAACATCAAACTCAGCAATGCATTGAACATGAATACATTATAAACACAAAACATCAAACTCAGCAATGCATTGAACATGAATACATTATAAACACAAAACATCAAACTCAGCAATGCATTGAACATGAATACATTATAAACACAAAACATCAAACTCAGCAATGCATTGAACATGAATACATTATAAACACAAAACATCAAACTCAGCAATGCATTGAACATGAATACATTATAAACACAAAACATCAAACTCAGCAATGCATTGAACATGAATACATTATAAACACAAAACATCAAACTCAGCAATGCATTGAACATGAATACATTATAAACACAAAACATCAAACTCAGCAATGCATTGAACATGAATACATTATAAACACAAAACATCAAACTCAGCAATGCATTGAACATGAATACATTATAAACACAAAACATCAAACTCAGCAATGCATTGAACATGAATACATTATAAACACAAAACATCAAACTCAGCAATGCATTGAACATGAATACATTATAAACACAAAACATCAAACTCAGCAATGCATTGAACATGAATACATTATAAACACAAAACATCAAACTCAGCAATGCATTGAACATGAATACATTATAAACACAAAACATCAAACTCAGCAATGCATTGAACATGAATACATTATAAACACAAAACATCAAACTCAGCAATGCATTGAACATGAATACATTATAAACACAAAACATCAAACTCAGCAATGCATTGAACATGAATACATTATAAACACAAAACATCAAACTCAGCAATGCATTGAACATGAATACATTATAAACACAAAACATCAAACTCAGCAATGCATTGAACATGAATACATTATAAACACAAAACATCAAACTCAGCAATGCATTGAACATGAATACATTATAAACACAAAACATCAAACTCAGCAATGCATTGAACATGAATACATTATAAACACAAAACATCAAACTCAGCAATGCATTGAACATGAATACATTATAAACACAAAACATCAAACTCAGCAATGCATTGAACATGAATACATTATAAACACAAAACATCAAACTCAGCAATGCATTGAACATGAATACATTATAAACACAAAACATCAAACTCAGCAATGCATTGAACATGAATACATTATAAACACAAAACATCAAACTCAGCAATGCATTGAACATGAATACATTATAAACACAAAACATCAAACTCAGCAATGCATTGAACATGAATACATTATAAACACAAAACATCAAACTCAGCAATGCATTGAACATGAATACATTATAAACACAAAACATCAAACTCAGCAATGCATTGAACATGAATACATTATAAACACAAAACATCAAACTCTGCAATGCATTGAACATGAATACATTATAAACACAAAACATCAAACTCAGCAATGCATTGAACATGAATACATTATAAACACAAAACATCAAACTCAGCAATGCATTGAACATGAATACATTATAAACACAAAACATCAAACTCTGCAATGCATTGAACATGAATACATTATAAACACAAAACATCAAACTCAGCAATGCATTGAACATGAATACATTATAAACACAAAACATCAAACTCAGCAATGCATTGAACATGAATACATTATAAACACAAAACATCAAACTCCGCAATGCATTGAACATGAATACATTATAAACACAAAACATCAAACTCAGCAATGCATTGAACATGAATACATTTTAAAGAAAAAACATCAATCTCCACAATGCATTGAACATGAATACATTATAAACACAAAACATCAAACTCTGCAATGCATTGAACATGAATACATTATAAACACAAAACATCAAACTCAGCAATGCATTGAACATGAATACATTATAAACACAAAACATCAAACTCAGCAATGCATTGAACATGAATATATTATAAACACAAAACATCAAACTCAGCAATGCATCGAACATGAATACATTTTAAACACAAAACATCAAACTCAGCAATGCATTGATCATTAATACATTATAAAAACATAACATCAAAGTCACAGCATGCATTATATTCGGGCCGGGACATTTCAATTTGATGAGCATAAGCAGTGTGTGACATTAACAGAAGTGACATTAATTTTGACTGTATTATGGCTACATCTGTATTCTTTTCATACAAGGAGGCTGTGTGATCCAGTGGTTAAAGAAAAGGGCTTGTAACCAGGAGGTCCCCGGTTCAAATCCCACCTCAGCCACTGACTCATTGTGTGACCCTGAGCAAGTCACTTCACCTCCTTGTGCTCCGTCTTTCGGATGAGACGTAGTTGTAAGTGACTCTGCAGCTGATGCATAGTTCACACACCCTAGTCTCTGTAAGTCGCCTTGGATAAAGGGGTCTGCTAAATAAACAAATAATAAATAATAATTTACACTGTAAAACACGAGGCTGAAGTTGGCTCATTTGCAAGCTTTTAAGTGCATACATGTGTTTGTCTACATTGAAGAAGTAACCTTGCATTTAAAGGGTTAAATCACTTTGGGCCGTCGATTTCTCTGCCGGTACCTGACAAGGGGCAAGCCCCACTTGTAGTTACCCCGGCCCAACGTGGTTTACTGGGGAAGAACAGCGGGTAAATATGCCACATATGCCAATTGCTCAGCTTCTGATTCGTTCTTTATGTATCTACGTTGAATAAGTAGCCTTGCATTTAACGGGTTAAATCACGTTGGGCTGCCGATTTCTCTGCAGGTACCTGAAGAGGGGCAACCGTCCTGAAAACCATTTTTTAAATAAAAAAGGCGCCAAGTTAGAAACAAGAATTGTGTGAATGTTGGGCCCCAGAACCTTTCCAATTGTGCCTATTTGCTTGATGCTTGACAAGATTGGCCTAATTGCTTCTCCTAACTTGGACTTTTGTGTTTGATATCACCCCTTTAAACGGCTGTTGCATTTTTCTAACTTATTTTTTTACATTGTTTTTGTTATATATATATATATATATATATATATATATATACACACAAACATACATACATGTCCCTTTTAACATACATCAAAAGACATCCTCCTTATTTGGTTGGCTTCATTACATGTATAGATGTAGTTTAACAATTAACTAAAATATATTGGATAGGGGCCGGTAGAAGGCTCATAGCAAACTTATACGCATGCAACTATGTATCCAAGCATTCTAACTTAAATCCAGTCTATCAGGAACATAATCAAACTATAACAGCTTCACAGTAGCCATTCAGTGCTTTAAACTAAACGTGACCTCTCTCTGTTTTACTCTTACAAAAATCAGGCAAGTTCTGAACCATAATAATAATAAAACAACAGTGGTCTAAAACTGTCACAAGGTGGGATGAATATGTTTGAAAGATCTCGGGGGAAAAACTCAGGATCTTTTTACAGAGCAGCTTATTTTTAGTTTTAAATTTATTAAAGCATTCTCCAGTTTTATGTCAGCCCCCCTTCCCCTTAACTGCTTCCTCCCTCTAATAGCTAGACTCGCTATTTCTCTCTGTTCTTTTGTGTATTTTAGTACAATTATCTGCCCTTATGTTCAAGACTGTATTTATTTAAATATTGTTTTGCATTTTAACCTCCTTGTATTACCCTGGAACACTTTGTGTGAGTCAACTAAGATAAAGGAGTCTGCCAAATTAATAATAATAATAATAATAATAATAATAATAATAATAATAATAATAATAATAATATATATATAGAACTGTATTGTAAATCTAGGAGGTGCTGTTGTAAAGTGATCTGCATGTTGTGATCCACAGTTTACAGCCTGGTCTCTGTGAGCAAGTCCCCTTGGATAAAGGAGTCAGCTAAATGAAAATGAATAAACTGTGTGTTTGTAAATAAACACCGGGATTTCTTCTTTTTTCAGATCTGGAAAAGAGAGAATATAAAACGGATCAACAAGATCACAGATCCGAGCTGACGGCTGGAGTTTGATGCTTAAAAAATAAATGTGCAATAAATATTTGAACTGCAGCATGTATGTCTAAGTCATTCATTGTACACACACCCACCTCGGGGTCTGATTAAAACTGAGGAGAGAGGGAGGGAGGGAAGGGGAGGGGAGAAACTGGGATGAGAGGAGAGAGGGAGCAGAGAGGGGGAGAGATAGAGAGGGGAGAGAGGGAGGGCAGTAATATGAATATTAATTTTATGAATTTGTTCACAAAAATGTCTTATTAAATAAAGTTTGCGTTTTAAAACCTTTATTCATTGTGTTCATCAGTCAGACACAGTGAGTACAGAAAATCAAACAATGCTTTCTATCTCTCCTCTCTTCTCCCTCTCTCCTCCTTCTCCTCTCTCTCTCCCACTTGTCATTCCCCTCTCAATTCAATTCAATTCAATAATCTTTATTGGCATGACAAGTTTTGCCAAAGCAACGTCTAACAAACATTACAAAACATCAAACATTACTAAAACATTTCCCTCTCTAACATGTTTCAGCTTCCCTTTCTCCATCTCTTCTTCCTTCCTCTCTTTCTGTCCTTTTCCGACCCTGTATGCTCACTACACAGGTCAGTTCACTGGTAACAGTATTGCTGTCTGTGGGTTCTGTATGCTCACTGTACAGGTCAGTTCACTGGTCACAGTATTGTTGTCTGTGGGTTCTGTATGCTCACTATACAGGTCAGTTCACTGGTAACAGTATTGCTGTCTGTCGGTTCTGTATGCTCACTATACAGGTCAATTCACTGGTAACAGTATTCTTGTGGGTTCTGTATGCTCACTGTACAGGTCAGTGCATTGGTAACAGTATTCTTGTGGGTTCTGTATGCTCACTGTACAGGTCAGTGCATTGGTAACAGTATTGCTGTGGGTTCTGTACGCTCACTGTACAGTTCAGTTCACTGGTCACAGTATTGCTGTCTGTGGGTTCTGTATGCTCACTATACAGGTCAGTTCACTGGTAACAGTATTCTTGTGGGTTCTGTATGCTCACTGTACAGGTCAGTGCATTGGTAACAGTATTGCTGTGGGTTCTGTACGCTCACTGTACAGGTCAGTTCACTGGTCACAGTATTGCTGTCTGTGGGTTCTGTATGCTCACTGTACAGTTCAGTTCACTGGTCACAGTATTGCTGTCTGTGGGTTCTGTATGCTCACTATACAGGTCAGTTCACTGGTAACAGTATTCTTCTGGGTTCTGTATGCTCACTGTACAGGTCAGTGCATTGGTAACAGTATTGCTGTGGGTTCTGTACGCTCACTGTACAGGTCAGTTCACTGGTCACAGTATTGCTGTCTGTGGGTTCTGTATGCTCACTGTACAGGTCAGTTCACTGGTCACAGTATTGCTGTCTGTGGGTTCTGTATGCTCACTATACAGGTCAGTTCACTGGTAACAGTATTGCTGTGTGGGTTCTGTATGCTCACTGTACAGGTCAGTTCACTGGTAACAGTATTGCTTGTGGGTTCTGTATGCTCACTGTACAGGTCAGTTCACTGGTAACAGTATTGCTGTGGGTTCTGTATGCTCACTGTACAGGTCAGTTCACTGGTAACAGTATTGCTGTGGGTTCTGTACGCTCACTGTACAGGTCAGTTCACTGGTCACAGTATTGCTGTCTGTGGGTTCTGTATGCTCACTGTACAGGTCAGTTCACTGGTCACAGTATTGCTGTCTGTGGGTTCTGTATGCTCACTATACAGGTCAGTTCACTGGTAACAGTATTCTTGTGGGTTCTGTATGCTCACTGTACAGGTCAGTGCATTGGTAACAGTATTGCTGTGGGTTCTGTACGCTCACTGTACAGGTCAGTTCACTGGTCACAGTATTGCTGTCTGTGGGTTCTGTATGCTCACTGTACAGGTCAGTTCACTGGTCACAGTATTGCTGTCTGTGGGTTCTGTATGCTCACTATACAGGTCAGTTCACTGGTAACAGTATTCTTGTGGGTTCTGTATGCTCACTGTACAGGTCAGTTCACTGGTAACAGTATTCTTGTGGGTTCTGTATGCTCACTGTACAGGTCAGTGCATTGGTAACAGTATTGCTGTGGGTTCTGTATGCTCACTGTACAGGTCAGTTCACTGGTAACAGTATTGCTGTCTGTGGGTTCTGTATGCTCACTATACAGGTCAGTTCACTGGTAACAGTATTGTTGTGGGTTCTGTATGCTCACTGTACAGGTCAGTTCACTGGTAACAGTATTCTTGTGGGTTCTGTATGCTCACTGTACAGGTCAGTGCATTGGTAACAGTATTGCTGTGGGTTCTGTATGCTCACTGTACAGGTCATTGCATTGGTAACAGTATTGCTGTGGGTCCTCTATGCTCACTGTACAGGTCAGTTCACTGGTCACAGTATTGATGTCTGTGGGTTCTGTATGCTCACTGTACAGGTCATTGCATTGGTAACAGTATTGCTGTGGGTCCTCTATGCTCACTGTACAGGTCAGTTCACTGGTCACAGTATTGATGTCTGTGGGTTCTGTATGCTCACTGTACAGGTCAGTTCACTGGTCACAGTATTGCTGTCTGTGGGTTCTGTATGCTCACTATACAGGTCAGTTCACTGGTAACAGTATTCTTGTGGGTTCTGTATGCTCACTGTACAGGTCAGTGCATTGGTAACAGTATTGCTGTGGGTTCTGTATGCTCACTGTACAGGTCAGTGCATTGGTAACAGTATTGCTGTGGGTTCTGTACGCTCACTGTACAGGTCAGTTCACTGGTCACAGTATTGCTGTCTGTGGGTTCTGTATGCTCACTGTACAGGTCAGTTCACTGGTCACAGTATTGCTGTCTGTGGGTTCTGTTTGCTCACTATACAGGTCAGTTCACTGGCAACAGTATTCTTGTGGGTTCTGTATGCTCACTGTACAGGTCAGTGCATTGGTAACAGTATTGCTGTGGGTTCTGTATGCTCACTGTACAGGTCAGTTCACTGGTAACAGTATTGCTGTGGGTCCTGTATGCTCACTGTACAGGGCAGTTCACTGGTAACAGTATTGCTCTCTGTGAGTTCTGTATGCTCACTGTACAGCTCAGTTCACTGGTAACAGTATTGCTGTGGGTTCTGTATGCTCATTGTACAGGTCAGTTCACTGGTAACAGTATTGCTGTCTGAGGGTTCTGTATGCTCACTGTACAGGTCAGTGCATTGGTAACAGTATTGCTGTGGGTTCTGTATGCTCACTATACAGGTCAATTCACTGGTAACAGTATTGCTGTCTGAGGGTTCTGTATGCTCACTGTACAGGTCAGTGCATTGGTAACAGTATTGCTGTGGGTTCTGTATGCTCACTATACAGGTCAATTCACTGGTAACAGTATTGCTGTCTGTGAGTTCTGTATGCTCACTATACAGATCAGTTCACTGGTAACAGTATTGCTGTGGTTTCTGTATGCTCACTGTACAGGGCAGTTCACTGGTAACAGTATTGCTGTGGGTTCTGTATGCTCACTATACAGGGCAGTTCACTGGTAACAGTATTGCTGTGGGTTCTGTATGCTCACTGTACAGGTCAGTTCACTGGTAACAGTATTTCTGTCTGTGGGTTCTGTGTGCTCACTGTACAGGTCAGTTCACTGGTAACAGTTCTGCCTCGAGGGCAGCACACTGTGTTTATTCATTTTTAGAAAGGGAAACTGGAAAGAACAGAAATGCATCACTCTGATTGCTGAAACACTTTACTGCATGGTGATGCAGAGTCGTTATCGGCATGAGATGGGATGTCGGTGTGGTTCAGTTGTGCGGACCATGGGAAAGATTTCTGCAGGCGCGCCTGACCGGTATTAATTCAAACATACTGAATAATAATAATAATAATAATAATAATAATAATAATAATAATAATAATAAAACAACGGTGGTCCATAACTGTCACAAGGCGGGATGAATAAGTTTGAAACATCTCGGGGGAAAATCTCAGGATCTTTTTTTTATTTTTAGCTGTAGTTCCAGTTCATTATATTTATATGTTAGTTTTTATTCCAGTTCCAGCTACTTGAATAAAAGTGTGTGTAACGAAATAAACCGTTATGTGCTTACCTCTTACAAATAAGAACTTTTAAGAAGATAGAATTTATTGATAACGTGCATCACAAATTGAACATTTAAAATCATTATGACAATTAAATCTGTGAAGAAATGCTTCAATCTTTTTATTGTTTTTCTCACTTGCAAACACTTTTACCATGCATCCCGGCGTGACTGATATCGACAGCGCTGATTGGTCGGTTTTGTTCCTGTGATTTCCAGTAAAAGGATCATTTCTTTGAAGGTGACTCTGTAGCGTGCAGGATGTCACAGCATAAACAACAAGATACGTGTGTTTGAAAGTATTCTCCAGTTTTATGTCAGCCCCCCTCCCCCTTAACTGCTTCCTCCCTCTAATAGCTAGACTCGCTACTTCTCTCTGTTCTTTTGTGTATTTTAGTACAATTATCTGCACTTATGTACAAGACTGTATTTATTTTACTATTGTTTTTGCATTTTAACCTCCTTGTATTACCCTGGAACACTTTGTGTGAGTCAACTTAGATAAAGGAGTCTGCCAAATTAATAATAATAATAATAATAATAATAATAATAATAATAATAATAATAATAATAATAATATATAGTACTGTATATTATACTGTTCTGTATGCTCACTATACAGGTTAGTTCACTGGTAACAGTATTGCTCTCTGTGGGTTCTGTATGCTCACTATACAGGTCAGTTCACTGGTAACAGTATTGCTCTCTGTGAGTTCTGTATGCTCACTATACAGATCAGTTCATTGGTAACAATATTGCTGTCTTTGGGTTGTGTATGCTCACTATACAGGTCAGTTCACTGGTAACAATATTGCTGTCTGTGTGTTCTGTATGCTCACTATACAGGTCAGTTCACTGGTAACAATATTGCTGTCTTTGGGTTGTGTATGCTCACTATACAGGTCAGTTCACTGGTAACAATATTGCTGTCTGTGGGTTCTGTATGCTCAATATACAGGTCAGTTCACTGGTAACAGTATTGCTTGGGTTGTGTATGCTCACTATGCAGGTCAGTTCACTGGTAAAGGTAATTGCTGTGGGTTCTGTATGCTCACTGTACAGGGCAGTTCACTGGTAACATTATTGCTGTCTGTGGGTTCTGTATGCTCAATATACAGGTCAGTTCACTGGTAACAGTATTGCTTGGGTTCTGTATGCTCACTATGCAGGTCAGTTCACTGGTAAAGGTAATTGCTGTGGGTTCTGTATGCTCACTGTACAGGTCAGTTCACTGGTAACATTATTGCTGTCTGAGGGTTCTGTATGCTCACTATACAGGTCAGTTCACTGGTAACAGTATTGCTGTGGATCCTGTATGCTCACTGTACAGGGCAGTTCACTGGTAACAGTGTTGCTGGGGGTCCTGTATGCTCACTGTACAGGGCAGTTCACTGGTAACAGCATTGATGTGGGTTCTGTATGCTCATTGTACAGGGCAGTTCAGTGGTAACAGTATTGCTGTGGTTTCTTTATGCTCACTGTACAGGTCAGTTCACTGGTAACAGTATTGCTGTGGTTTCTTTATGCTCACTGTACAGGTCAGTTCACTGGTAACAGTTCTGTCTCGATGGCAGCGCACTGTGTTTATTCATTTTTAGAAAGGGAAACTGGAAAGAACAGAAATGCATCACTCTGATTGCTGAAACACTTTACTGCATGGTGATG
Source organism: Acipenser oxyrinchus oxyrinchus (assembly GCA_030684275.1). Classification (NCBI taxonomy): domain Eukaryota; kingdom Metazoa; phylum Chordata; class Actinopteri; order Acipenseriformes; family Acipenseridae; genus Acipenser; species Acipenser oxyrinchus. The sequence continues at coordinate 407,929 of JAGXEW010000079.1, read as the reverse complement.
CAGAGTCGTTATCGGCATGAGATGGGATGTCGGTGTGGTTCAGTTGTGCGGACCATGGGAAAGATTTCTGCAGGCGTGCCTGACCCTTATTACTTCAAACATATAATAATAATAATAATAATAATAATAATAATAATAATAATAATAATAATAATAATAATAATAATTATAAAAAAACGGTGATCCATAACTGTCACAAGTCGGGATGAATATGTTTGAAACATCTCGGGGAAATCTCAGGATCTTTTTACAGAGCAGCTTGTTTTTAGTTTTTCATTTATTTTTAGCTGTAGTTCCAGTTCATTATATTTAGCTGTTAGTTTGTATTCCAGTTAACAAACACAACGGCACTTCAGTAACAATTAAACAGCCTGCGCTCACAGAAAGGGTTCAATAAATATCAGCTACTTGAATAAAAGTGTTTGTAACAAAATAAACCGTTATGTTCTTACCTCTTACAAATAAGAACTTTTAAGAAGATAGAATTTATTGATAACGCACATCACAAATTGAACATTTAAAATCATTATGACAATTAAATCTGTGAAGAAATGCTTCAATCTTTTTATTTTTTTTGTCTCACTTGCAAACACTTTTACCATGCAACCCGGGCGTGACTGAGAGCGACAAAGCTGATTAGTCGGTTTTGTTCCTGTGATTTCCAGTAAAAGGAACATTTCCATGAAGGTGAGTCTGTAGCGTGCAGGATGTCACAGCATTAACAACATGTCACGTGTGTTTGAAAGCATTCTCCAGTTTTATGTCAGCCCCCCTCCCCCTTAACTGCTTCCTCCCTCTAATAGCTAGACTCGCTACTTCTCTCTGTTCTTTTGTGTATTTTAGTACAATTATCTGCACTTATGTACAAGACTGTATTTATTTAAATATTGTTTTTGCATTTTAACCTCCTTGTATTACCCTGGAACACTTTGTGTGAGTCAACTAAGATAAAGGAGTCTGCCAAATTAATAATAATAATAATAATAATAATAATAATAATAATAATAATAATAACAGTATATAGAACTGTATTGTAAACCGAGGAGGTGCTGTTGTAAAGTGATCTGCATGTTGTGATCCACAGTTTACAGCCTGGTCTCTGTGAGCAAGTCCCCTTGGATAAAGGAGTCAGCTAAATGAAAATGAATAAACTGTGTGTTTGTAAATAAACACCGGGAACTCTTCTTTTTTCAGATCTGGAAAAGAGAGAATATAAAACGGATCAACAAGATCACAGATCCGAGCTGACGGCTGGCGTATCATGCTTTAAAAAATAAATGTGCAATAAATATTTGAACTGCAGCATGTATGTCTAAGTCATTCATTGTACACACACCCACCTCGGGGTCTGATTAAAACTGAGGAGAGAGGGAGGGAGGGAGGGGAGGGGGAGAAACAGGGACGAGAGGAGAGAAGGGAGAGGAGAGGGGGAGAGAGAGAGAAGGGAGAGAGGGAAGGCAGTAATATGAATATTAATTTTATGAATTTGTTCACAAAAATGTCTCATTAAATAACGTTTGCGTTTCAAAACCTTTATTCATTGTGTTCATCAGCCAGACACAGTGAGTACAGAAAATCAAGCAATGCTTTCTATCTCTCCTCCTCTTCCTTCTCCCTCTCTCCTCCTTCTCCTCTCTCTCTCTCCCACTTGTCAATCCCCACTCAATTCAATTCAATAAGGTTTATTGGTATGACAAGCATAAACAAGTTTTGCCAAAGCAACGATTAACAAACATTACAAAACATTAAACATTACTAAAACATTTCCCTCTCTAACATCTTTCACCTTCCCTTTATCCCTCTCTTCTTCCTTCCTCTCTTTCCCTCTTCCTTATCTCCCTTACTTTCTCTCCTTCCCTCTTCCACCCTCCCTTTCTCCCTCTCTTCTCCCTTCCTCTTTCACCCTCCCTTTCTCCCTTACTCTTTTCTGTCCTTTTCCCACCCTGTATGCTCACTATACAGGTCAGTTCACTGGTAACAGTATTGCTGTCTGTGGGTTCTGTGTGCTCACTGTACAGGTCAGTTCACTGGTAACAGTTCTGTCTCGAGGGCAGCACACTGTGTTTATTCATTTTTAGAAAGGGAAACTGGAAAGAACAGAAATGCATCTCTCTGATTGCTGAAACAGTTTACTGCATGGTGATGCAGAGTCGTTATCGGCATGAGATGGGATGTCGGTGTGGTTCAGTTGTGCGGACCATGGGAAAGATTTCTGCAGGCGCGCCTGACCCGTATTAATTCAAACATACTGTATAATAATAATAATAATAATAATAATAATAATAATAATAATAATAATAAAACAACGGTGGTCCATAACTGTCACAAGGCAGGATGAATATGTTTGAAACATCTCGGGGGAAAATCTCAGGATCTTTTTTTTATTTTTAGCTGTAGTTCCAGTTCATTATATTTATCTGTTAGTTTTTATTCCAGTTCCAGCTACTTGAATAAAAGTGTGTGTAACGAAATAAACCGTTATGTGCTTACCTCTTACAAATAAGAACTTTTAAGAAGATAGAATTTATTGATAACGTGCATCACAAATTGAACATTTAAAATCATTATGACAATTAAATCTGTGAAGAAATGCTTCAATCTTTTTATTTTTTTTGTCTCACTTGCAAACACTTTTACCATGCAACCCGGGCGTGACTGAGAGCGACAAAGCTGATTGGTCGGTTTTGTTCCTGTGATTTCCAGTAAAAGGAACATTTTCATGAAGGTGACTCTGTAGCGTGCAGGATGTCACAGCATAAACAACAAGATACGTGTGTTTGAAAATATTCTCCAGTTTTATGTCAGCCCCCCTCCCCCTTAACTGCTTCCTCCCTCTAATAGCTAGACTTGCTACTTCTCTCTGTTCTTTTGTGTATTTTAGTACAATTATCTGCACTTATGTACAAGACTGTATTTATTTAAATATTGTTTTTGCATTTTAACCTCCTTGTATTACCCTGGAACACTTTTTGTGAGTCAACTTAGATAAAGGAGTCTGCCAAATTAATAATAATAATAATAATAATAATAATAATAATAATAATAATAACAGTATATAGAACTGTATTGTAAACCGAGGAGGTGTGTTGTAAAGTGATTTGCATGTTGTGATCCACAGTTTACAGCCTGGTCTCTGTGAGCAAGTCCCCTTGGATAAAGGAGTCAGATAAATGAAAATGAATAAACTGTGTGTTTGTAAATAAACACCGGGATCTCTTCTTTTTTCAGATCTGGAAAAGAGATAATATTAAACGGATCAACAAGATCACAGTTCCGAGCTGACGGCTGGAGTTTCATGCTTTAAAAAAAGTGCAATAAATATTTGAACTGCAGCATGTATGTCTAAGTCATTCATTGTACACACACCCACCTCGGGGTCTGATTAAAACTGAGGAGGGACGGAGGGAGGGGAGGGGGAGAAACAGGGACGAGAGGAGAGAAGGGAGAGGAGAGGGGGAGAGAGAGATGTCTGCTTCTCCTGTCTGCCATGGTTCCTGCCTGGCCACTCGTTCCTCCGCAACTCCTGACATCAGAGACTGGACGATCTCCCGGCTCCAGTTTCATCTTCGTAGCAACAACATCCCATTCAAATCTACAGCACGTAAGGAAAATTTGTTTACTTTATTTCATCCTTCCCGTCGCAGTCGCTTTGACGTCAGCACTGATCGTTTCTTTACCCAGAGTTGCCAAGTCTCACGACAAAACAAGCCCAACCCATGTCCGTATGGGTGTTTTTACAAATTCCAACCCGCGACTTAAGAAGCAAGCCCAATTTCTGCTTATTATAAGCGGACTTGAAACACCTCGCCCGCACCGACTGCATCTCCACGAAGCGCGTCTACTACCGGAAAAATCCGAAAGCAGGACCACCGCACCTGTCAATCAATGGCTCATTCAGTAGTTCCTGAGCATTCTGGCTCCAACTATAACCTTTCTGGTTACCTTCCCTCACTGCAGGCGTCCAGCAGTCCCCGGCAGTGACCTCTTTGGCCACTATGGGCGTCCAGCAGGCCCTCATAGTGATCCTTTCTCTGTGAAATGCTTTTCTTTCTGCTCTTCAGCAGTTTTGAGCATTTGTATCCAGAGATTGTTTTTACAGTTAGGAGCAGCTGCTTCTGCGATCCATCCTGGGGTTTCGACCCCTGCCACTGTTGTCTAACATGCAACTGTAACCTTTCTGGTTACACCCCCTCATCACTGCAGGCGTCCAGCAGGCCCCTGCAGTGACCTCTTTGGCCACTATGGGCGTCCAGCAGGCCGCCATAATGCTCCCTTCACAACATTTCACATCCCTTCACAACTATAACCTTTCTGGCCCTCACAATTCTCTGGGTAAAAAAGTGCCTCCTGTTTTCTGTTCTGAATGCCCGGGATAATTCTGGTTTCTCTTCTTTGCACTCTTTCTAGAGCAGCAATATCCTTTTTGTAACGAGGTGACCAGAACTGAACACAATATTCTAGGTGAGGTCTTACTAATGCATTGTAAAGTTTTAACATTACTTCCCTTGATTTAAATTCAACACTCTTCACAATATAGCCAAGCATCTTGTTGGCCTTTTTTATAGCTTCCCCACATTGTCTAGATGAAGACATTTCTGAGTCAACATAAACTCCTAGGTCTTTTTCATAGTTTCCTTCTTCAATTTCAGTATCTCCCATATGATATTTATAATGCACATTTTTATTGCCTGTGTGCAGTACTTTACACTTCTCTATTAAATGTCATTTGCCATGTGTCTGCCCAGTTCTGAATGCTGTCTAGATCATTTTGAATGACCTTCGCTGCTGCAACAGTGTTTGCCACTCCACCTATTTTTGTGTTGTGTGCAAATTTAACAAGTTTGCTTACTATGCCAGAATCTAAATCATTATGTAGATTATGAATAGCAGAGGACCTAATACTGATCCCTGTGGTACACCACTGGTTACCTTGCTCCATTTTGATGTCTCCTCTAATCAGTAATTACAGTTGGGAGCGGCTGCTCCCACGTTCCCCACCCCCCATCACTGCAGGCATCCAGCAGGCCCCTGCAGTGACCTCTCTGGCCACTATGGGTGTCCAGCAGGGACCTCCCTGGCCGCTATGGGTGTCCAGCAGGGACCTCCCTGGCCGCTATGGGTCTCCAGCAGGACCCCATAGTGGTCTCTTCTCTGTGAGATGCTTTTCTTCTTTCAGCTTATCAGGAGTTTATTCAAACACTTTCAAAACCATTCCCATTTCTTTGAATATCAGTCAGGGCCGCAATACTGCATACTCTGGAGGCCTTCTGTTTTCTACATGTTAACTACTCCCTAATCCACGTGCATGCATTTCCTCGAATCCCTACTGCGTTCAGTTTGAGAAATTAATCTTTTATGTGGGGCTTTCTGGAAATTTAAATAAACCATGTCATATGCTTTGCAATTTGTACGCAATGAGGATAAATCCTCGAGGCAGAGCTTTTATCTCCTACCTTCTCTCGATTTGATCCATTCTGTCGATTCTCTCAACGATGTCATACTCATGGATCCTTTTTTTTTGCAAGGAACTCCGCCTGTGGGAGCTCCTACTAAAAGAAAGCAATGGCAGTACTTTCTTTTACGACAACTGTCTCCTGCTGCACAAAGACATTCAACCGTTCAAAGATGCAGCTCCCTCTCTTGGCTTTGGAGGATACTACAAGGGAAAATGGTTTTCTGCTCCATGGCCTGACGAATTCAGCATCATTCCTATAACCGATCACTCCTCGTCATTGCGCAAAATGTGTCCATTTGCTGTAGCCGCATTCCTTTTGGGGGTCTTCCTGGGCTCAAAATCCATTCTTCTCCGCTCACATAATTCACCTACAGTCTAAATCTTTAACAAGAGATTCAGAGCATTAGCTCCCGAAGACGACCTCCTGCCAACTCAGATTCCTCCCTTTTCAGACCTGACATTCATGTGAGCCACCCGCTGCATTCCCTGATTCTGCAGGCTCAAGAAACAACTCTTCTCAGCATCACTCCCCGCTCACTGCAAACGTACTGGTCATCCTGGAATTGCTTTAAAATTTCATTTTGCATTCAACATTCCTTTCCATCATTTTCAGTGCCCGTAGCGTCATCCTATATTATGTCCCTTAAGAATAGAGCTATAAGATTTGAATTTCCGGCATCCAGTTTTTCTACAAACTCAACTCAATTTCGGTGTCCCAGCTCTACACTCTGCAACTCACAAATTTCACTAATCCTGAAAGGGCTTCAACGATCAGAATCTCTTTCTCCCCCTGCTTGCCTACCTATCGCCATCAACGTACTCTCTTGGTGCCTCTCATCTGCTCCAGCTACTCCTGCCTGTTTTAGATAAAACCTCTCTTAGCCTTCTTGGGTTCCCATAGGTGCTCAGAGTCTACATCGTTCTCAAATTCAACCCCCAGATTCAACCCTTAATCTCTGACCTAGCAATCACCTCATCTGATACCCTTTCCTTCCTGCTCAAAAGAAGTAAAACTGACCAGGAAGATTAGGGAAAGCTTTTCAATTTGTTTATAAATTAAACTCCCATGTTGGCCCATATGACCCCTTTCTCTCTTATCCATCTCCATCTTTCTCAGGGCGCATCACCCTCAGGCCCGCTGTTTATTAACGAAAACTGAACAATCGTCACCCAACATTTGTTCTTCTTTCACCTTTTCACCTGATTTATTTCCAGGTCAGGATTCGCAGCTGAGCAGTTTTCCGGTCATTCCTTCAGAATTGTAGCAGCTTCTTCCCACGGAGTTCCAGACTCTCTTATCAAACGGTTAGGTTGTTGATCCTCCAGTGCTTACCAAGTTTACATTATAACAAATATTACGGAGCCTAAAAATGCTTTTACAGAAATGTGCTCTTAAGTGTTAGTAGCCTGCCTGGAGGAAGGGCAATCGAATCAGCCATGGATTCCCAGAGGTTTATTTCCCAAAAATGGGTTTTGTTTTCCTCTCCTGCGTGCTGATGATCATTTGTTAAAGGTTGGCTAAACCTTCAAGTGGGCTATATTCAATTCTAATTGTGGCATTGAGACCGGCTTGTTCTTTTTGGGGCTCTCAGCCTCGTCCAGTCGGCCAGGCAGCGAACCCTCAAACCAAGTTAGGTTTGATGCCAAATGAATGTGTATATACAGCATACTTTTCTGTAAAATCACATACTCCGCATTCTCTACAATAAATATTTGTACTAAAACATTTTGTGATTGGTGTTTGTCCCAAACTACTGAAATGAAATTTATAATTAAAGTTCGGGAGGAGGGTCAGACACCAATCTCCGCATCACAAAATTGAATCATTCAATTTACACATTAGCCAATTAAATTGTTAGCACTATAAATACCCTCTTCACTTATCTCTCAGTTGCATTTTGATTTCATCGTAACCCACCACCTCCCCATCTCCACCTTTCTTAATAACAATTTTTATGTTTTATCAATGGGGGTCTTAGCCTCGTCCAGTCGGCCAGGCAGTGAACCCTCAAACCAAGTTAGGTTTGATGTTAAATGAATGTGTATATACAGCATACTTTTCTGTAAAATTGCATACTCCGCATTCTCTACAATAAATATTTGTACTAAAACATTTTGTGATTGGTGTTTGTCCCGAACTACTGAAATAAAGTTTGCGTTTCAAAACCTTTATTCATTGTGTTCATCAGCCAGACACAGTGAGTACAAAAAATCAAACAATGCTTTCTATCTCTCCTCCTCTTAATTCTCCCTCTCTCCTCTTTCTCCTCTCGCTCTCCCACTTGTCAATCCCCACTCAATTCAATTCAATAAGCTTTATTGGCATGACAAGCATAAACAAGTTTTGCCAAAGCAACGTCTAACAAACATTACAAAACATTAAACATTACTAAAACATTTCCCTCTCTAACATCTTTCACCTTCCCTTTATCCCTCTCTTCTTCCTTCCTCTCTTTCCCTCTTCCTTATCTCCCTTACTCACTTTCTCTCCTTCCCTCTTCCACCCTCCCTTTCTCCCTCTCTTCTCCCTTCCTCTTTCACCCTCCCTTTCTCCCTTACTCTTTTTCTGTCCTTTTCCCACCCTGTATGCTCACTATACAGGTCAGTTCACTGGTAACAGTATTGCTGTCTGTGGGTTCTGTGTGCTCACTGTACAGGTCAGTTCACTGGTAACAGTTCTGTCTCGAGGGCAGCACACTGTGTTTATTCATTTTTAGAAAGGGAAACTGGAAAGAACAGAAATGCATCTCTCTGATTGCTGAAACAGTTTACTGCATGGTGATGCAGAGTCGTTATCGGCATGAGATGGGATGTCGGTGTGGTTCAGTTGTGCGGACCATGGGAAAGATTTCTGCAGGCGCGCCTGACCCGTATTAATTCTGAAGCAGCAGAGATGAGCAGCAACTGGCTGTGGTTGAGACGGAAAGATTCTGGTTGGGGATCTCAAGCACAATAGAAAGAAAGAAACGCTGATGTACAGGTAAGTAAGCTGGGATGAGTTGAGTGGGGGACGGAGGGGGGTGATGCTGGGACGCCAGAATCACCGTCGAGCCCTCTTGAGGTGTCGTGGGCTAGTCGACGAAACACCGAGGATGGAAGGTGCCCACTTGAAGACCCCAGAGATGTACCCTACTTAGCTCAATCCAGACGGTTGTCATGTTGATGCGCTGGGGAGACCGCACTATGGTTGATCCCCGGAGCCAGCATTGCAGCCGTTGTGTTTGCTGATGCACTAGGGAGGCAAAATAAGCTGATCCCTGGAGCCAGCATTACACTTCAGCCATCAACACCAGACAGAAGGATATCTACATCATCATATGGAAGGAAGCGCAAATGGATGGAGACACATATGGATCACATTAGTTTACTGTGAAGCTACATCTTAGTTGGTGCTTATCTTGGAGAGAGCCAAGTTCAAATCAGCATGAAGTTTTAACATCTACTCTCATGTAATGGAAATCATGAAGATCTGGATACGTCCAGTGACTGTTGTGAATAGTGCAGCTGGCAACACGGGAAAGACCTCGTGACAGCCTGGAGAGACAGCTGACAGGAGGAAAGAGACCCCATTGGGGCTGGCAAGGGTTAGCTACCCTTGTCGGCAGTATCCAGCTCTGTGTTTACAGGATGCTGGAGACACCCGCCCAAGGCTTCAAAGAAATTAAAGAGAAAAATACCCCTAGAGTCTGCGAGATCGGGGACGGAAGATGACTCAACGTTGGACAACACGGTTAAGGACTTAGGAACGGAAACGGATATGAGTATGGAGAGTACTTCACAAAAGACTAGTTCAAGATCTGCAGTTAGCAAAGACATGGAACTCCAGGTTTGTGTCTGCGGCTGGAGCAAGGCGACAACGGTCAGGGGTTTGAAGATTCATCAAGGGAGAATGAAATGCTTGAGGGAGAAGGGACAAGGGCCTCGCATTGATCAGTACTTCTTACGAAGTCAGTCAAGTCAGTCGAATGAAATCCAGCGACAGGAAGCAAACCACAGTTCACAGGATATCAGCACCCCTGTCATAGATGTGAGGAGGACTTGCATGGACACAGTTAGTGATGAACCTAATGATCCTTGTGAACCCGGTCAGACAAACCAGCGTAAGAGAGAAAAGAACCTCAACGGGCACAAGCCTGGAGTTAAATGGCTAAGAGCTTATGAGAAAACTGCATGGGACACAGTAAACACAGATCTCTGCTTTGCATTGGAAAGGTTAAGTGGAACAGTTGAAAAGAAACTGGATAAATTTGGGGACATCATCTACGCATATGGAAGCGAGTGGTTTGGAGTTGAAAAAAGGAAGGAAAAAGTACAAACTATTCCTGGAAAGTCTAGGCGGCAGCAGGAGATTGAACGCTTAGTTAGAGAAAGGAGACAGCTGAGGAAGCAATGGAGAAGGGCAGAAGAAAGTCAGAAGGATGGACTCAATCTCTTACAAAGGGTCATAAAAGATAAGCTTGCAACATTGCGCAGAGCTGAGCGCCTACGGAAACGCTACAAAAAGAAGGAGCATGCGAGAACAAACTTTTATAAAGACCCATTCAAATTTGTAAAGAAGTTATTCACCAGTGAGAAGAATGGCACACTAAAAGCATCTAAGTTTGAGCTGGAGAGATATTTGGAGGAAACGCATACAGATTCAAAAAGGCAGGAGCCTATGTCAATTCCTTCAGACATCCCACCTATCAATCCACCAGAATACCAAATGGAGGACTGTGCACCTAAGTGGAAAGAAGTAGAGCAAGCTGTGAAAAAGCAAGGGCTTCATCATCTCCAGGGCCCAATGGAGTTCCGTACAGAGTGTACAAAGAGTGCTTCAGGAGTTCTACGAATCCTGTGGAAACTGATGAAAGTAGCATGGGAAAAACAGGTTGTACCAAGAGCATGGCGCCGAGCAGGTGGAGTCTTTATACCTAAAGAAAAAGATTCTAGCAGCATCAGTCAGTTTCGCCCTATTTCCCTATTAAACGTAGAAGGCAAGATTTTCTTCAGCATTATTGCTCAGAGATTGTCAACTTACCTATTAAAGAACTGCTTCATTGACACTTCAATACAAAAGCGGGCATTCCAGGTTTCCCAGGATGCTTAGAACACATCAATGTGATCTGGCAACAAATTCAATCAGCTAAAAGGAGAGGAAGGAGCTCCATGTGACATTCCTGGATTTGGCTAATGCATATGGTTCAGTGCCACATGAACTTCTTTGGGCAGCATTTGATTTTTTCAGTGTACCAATGACAATAACAAATCTAGTGAAAGCCTACTTTGGAGATTTGCAATTTAGTTTTTCAACTTCAGAATTCAGCACTACATGGCAATGCCTAGAAGTTGGAATAATGGCAGGATGCACCATTTCTCCACTGGCTTTTACCATGGCAATGGAAGTAATCTAGGGCATCAAAATGGGTAGTGGGAGGAGAGCGCTTGGCTTCTGGAATACGACTACCACCAATTCGAGCATACATGGATGACATGACAGCCATGACTACAACAGTAGCCTGCACTAATCGGTTATTGGGCAAATTAACCAATAACATTGAACGGGCACGAATGCAATTCAAGCCCACTAAATCAAGGAGCATCTCTATAATTAAAGGTAAAGTAGTAGATAAAACGTTCTTCATTAATGGTGAGGCAATACCAACAGTGTCTGAGAAGCCAGTGAAGAGCCTTGGGAGATGGTACGACGGGGATCTAAAGGACACAGTTCGTGTGGGAGAAGTTAGACAACAAGCTGTGGAAGGGTTGAAGAGCATAGACAGCAGCGCTTTACCAGGCAAACTAAAACTCTGGTGCTTTCAGTTTGGCCTACTGCCAAGGTTGCTGTGGCCACTGACTGTGTACGAGGTTTCTTTGACAACAGTAGAGAAGCTGGAAGCTTTAATCAGTTCACACATCAGGAAATGGTTGGGAGTTCCACGCTGCCTCAGCAGAGTGGAACTTTATGGTAAAGGAATACTGCAGCTACCTGTCTCCGTTCTAACTGAGGAGTTTAAGTGCGCCAAGGTCCGACTGGAAATGACATTAGTAGAGTCACGCGACAAATGCGTAAGGGAGGCAGCACCTGTGTTGAAAACTGGAAGTGGGTGGCAAAGAAAGCTGTGGAGGATGCAAAGGCTGCCCTTCGAATTGGTGATATCATGCGGCAAGTTCAGCATGGAAGAGGGGGTCTTGGTCTCAGTTCAGCTCCTCCTACATGGCACAAGGCAGCCCCAGCGCAACGGAGGAAGCTTGTAGTCAACGAGGTGCAAAAGCAGGAGGAGAGGATGAGGTGTATAAAGGCCATTTCCCAGGGCAAGCAGGGAGAATGGATGAGATGGGAGAGTGTGGAACAACGCAAGATTGGCTGGCAAGACCTATGGTCAATGGAACAGAGCAGGATCAGTTTCCTTATAAGGTCAACATATGATGTTCTCCCATCATCACAGAACCTAAACCTCTGGGTAGGAGAGGATCCCTCATGTCCTTTGTGTTCATCACCTGCAACATTAAGGCACATTTTGACAGGATGTAAGGTGGCTCTTAGCCAAGGACGGTTTACTTGGCGCCATGACCAGGTACTGCGATGTTTGGCCTTAGCATTGGAAGACAAGCGTAACATGACCAATAAGTTGCCACCTGTTCCATCAAAACATTACACACAAAAGACAACATTCCTCTGCCCAGGAGAGCAACCACCAAGAAAAGGTGTTAAAACCAATCCTCGCCCAGGACAACTGGAAGCTGCTAGAGACTGGAAAATGCTGGCAGATGTTGGTCAACGGCTTATTTTTCCACCTGAGATTGCCACCACAAACCTTCGACCAGATATTGTCTTGTGGTCTGGATCAGCACGCCTTGTTCACCTGGTAGAGTTAACAGTGCCATGGGAGGATGCTGTACATGAGGCGTATGAGAGGAAGAAACTGCGGTATGCTCAACTAGCCACTGAAGCGGAACAGCGAGGTTGGAGAGTCTGGGTTTACCCAGTGGAAGTGGGATGTTGAGGATTTGTGGCACACTCTACAACCCGGTTTCTCAGAGATGTCGGATTCAATGGCCAAGAGTTGCGTCGCACAGTGAAGAACTTATCTGAAGCAGCAGAGAGGAGCAGCAACTGGCTGTGGTTGAGACGGAAAGATTCTGGTTGGGGATCTCAAGCACAATAGAAAGAAAGAAACGCTGATGTACAGGTAAGTAAGCTGGGCTGAGTTGAGTGGGGGACGGAGGGGGTGATGCTGGGACGCCAGAATCACCGTCGAACCCTCTTGAGGTGTCGTGGGCTAGTCGACGAAACACCAAGGATGGAAGGTGCCCACTTGAAGACCCCAGAGATGTACCCTACTTAGCTCAATCCAGACAGTTGTCATGCTGATGCGCTGGGGAGACCGCACTATGGTTGATCCCCGGAGCCAGCATCGCAGCCGTTGTGTTTGCTGATGCGCTAGGGAGCAAAATAAGCTGATCCCTGGAGCCAGCATTACACTTCAGCCATCAACACCAGACAGAAGGATATCTACATCATCATATGGAAGGAAGCGCAAATGGATGGAGACACATATGGATCACATTAGTTTACTGTGAAGCTACGTCTTAGTTGGTGCTTATCTTGGCGAGAGCCAAGTTCAAATCAGCATGAAGTTTTAACATCTACTCTCATGTAATGGAAATTTCACTTGCAAACACTTTTACCATGCATCCCGGGCGTGACTGATATCGACAGCGCTGATTGGTCAGTTTTGTTCCTGTGATTTCCAGTAAAAGGAACATTTCTATGAAGGGGAGTCTGTAGCGTGCAGGATGTCACAGCATTAACAACAAGTCACGTGGGTCTGAAAGCATTCTCCAGTTTTATGTCAGCCCCCCTCCCCCTTAACTGCTTCCTCCCTCTAATAGCTAGACTCGCTACTTCTCTCTGTTCTTTTGTGTATTTCAGTACAATTATCTGCACTTATGTTCAAGACTGTATTTATTTAAAAATTGTTTTTGCATTTTAACCTCCTTGTATTACCCTGGAACACTTTGTGTGAGTCACCTTAGATAAAGGAGTCTGCCAAATTAATAATAATAATAATAATAATAATAATAATAATAATAATAATAATAATAATAGATAGAACTGTATTGTAAATCGAGGAGGTGCTGTTGTAAAGTGATCTGCATGTTATGATCCACAGTTTACAGCCTGGTCTCTGTGAGCAAGCCCCCTTGGATAAAGGAGTCAGATAAATGAAAATGAATAAACTGTGTGTTTGTTAATAAACACCGGGATCTCTTCTTTTTTCAGATCTGGAAAAGAGAGAATATAAAACGGATCAACAAGATCACAGATCCGAGCTGACGTCTGGCGTTTCATGCTTTAAAAAAAGTGCAATAAATATTTGAACTGCAGCATGTATGTCTAAGTCATTCATTGTACACACACCCACCTCGGGGTCTGATTAAAACTGAAGACGGAGGGAGGGAGGGGAGGGGGAGAAACAGGGACTAGAGGAGAGAAGCGAGAGGAGAGGGGGAGAGATAGAGAGGGGAGAGAGGGAGGGCAGTAATATGAATATTAATTTTATGAATTTGTTCACAAAAATGTCTCATTAAATAAAGTTTGCGTTTCAAAACCTTTATTCATTGTGTTCATCAGCCAGACACAGTGAGTACAGAAAATCAAACAATGCTTTCTATCTCTCCTCCTCTTCCTTCTCCCTCTCTCCTCCTTCTCCTCTCTCTCTCCCACTTGTCAATCCCCACTCAATTCAATTCAATTCAATAAGCTTTATTGGCATGACAAGTTTTGCCAAAGCAACGTCTAACAAACATTACAAAACATTAAACATTACTAAAACATTTCCCTCTCTAACATCTTTCACCTTCCCTTTCTCCCTCTCTTCTTCCTTCCTATTTCCCCCTTCCTTTTCTCCCTTTCTCTCCTTCCCTCTTCCACCCTCCCTTTCTCTATCTCTTCTCCTTCCCTCTTTCACCCTCCCTTTCTCCCTTACTCTTTTTCCGTCCTTTTCCCACCCTGTATGCTCACTATACAGGTCAGTTCACTGGTAACAGTACTGCTGTCTGTGAGTTCTGTATGCTCACTATACAGGTCAGTTCACTGGTAACAGTATTGCTGTCTGTGGGTTCTGTATGCTCACTATACAGGTCAGTTCACTGGTAACAATATTGCTGTCTGTGGGTTCTGTATGCTCACTATACAGGTCAGTTCACTGGTAACAATATTGCTGTCTGTGGGTTCTGTATGCTCAATATACAGGTCAGTTCACTGGTAACAGTATTGCTGTCTGTGGGTTCTGTATGCTCACTATACAGGTCAGTTCACTGGTAACAGTATTGCAGTCTGAGGGTTCTGTATGCTCACTATACAGGTCAGTTCACTGGTAACAGTATTGCTGTTGGTTCTGTATGCTCACTATACAGGTCAGTTGACTGGTAACAGTATTGCACTCTGTGGGTTCTGTATGCTCACTATACAGGTCAGTTGACTGGTAACAGTATTGCTTTGGGTTCTGTATGCTCACTCTACAGGGCAGTTCACTGGTAACTGTATTGCTGTGGATTCTGTATGCTCACTGTACCTGCAGAGAAATCAGCGGGTTGACGTGATTTAACCAGTTAAATTCAAGGCTATTTCTTCAACGTAGACAAATACATTCATGCACTAAAAGCCTGCAAATAAGAAGCTGAGCGAATAAGAAGCTGAGCGAATGAGAATCTGAGCGAATTAGAAGACAACTTCAGCCTTGTCTGCAAAACCACAGACGTTTTAAACGTTTGTATGTAAATGGAATGTGTGTATAGTAAAAAACAAACAAAAAAAAACAGAAGTGCTCTATTCCTAAACAGCAGTGTTTGTACCTCATTAGGTGTAACACGGGGGTTTAGTCATTTGGAACTCTAAATAACTGGTAAACGTTTTGGGTCAATTGCAACGAATTTGCAAAGTTAGTACGGAGCTGCATACTAAGGCCCTGTCCACACTACATAACCGAACTTGAGAACCGTACTCAAAACTGTTCTAATTAATCCAGCTCAAAGCGTCCACACTGAAGTACCGTTTCATGTTTAGTCAGGCTTAATGCGTCCACACACTTTTAGAATAGTTAGATTACAGTTCCTAGCAGTGCAATGAACTGTGGGACTTTTAATATGATAGTATCCCACCATGCACTGTCTGTTTACAACCTTGCAACTATGGAGCCCATGCCCACGGAAAATATAGCGCTGCTAAGCTTGAACATTATGAGTTTCTTTATTAAAAACAGAAGGTATCAGCGATGGAGAAGGCAGCAATGGTCTCGCCACAGGCAAGCTTTGCATAGGCTCCGTCAACATGCCTTAAATGTGAATTTTATTGTACAAAGTATGCTACTTTCTGCTTGTGTTATGATTAGCCCTGTTGAGCGATCCATTTGGGTTAAGCCACGAACAAGTGTGTGGTGGGAAACGATAGTCCTTTGCACCTGGGTTGATAACGACTGGGTCAGCAACTTCCGTATGACCAAGCAAACATTTTATGCACTTTGTGCACAGCTGTCAGACAGCATTAGTCGCCAGCGCACACACCTTCGTATCCCAATCAGGCTGGACATGCGAGTGGCAATAACTCTGTGGCGTTTAGCAACAAATGTAGAGAATCAAACTCTCTCTCATCTGTTTGGTGTTGGCCGCTCTACTGTCGGAAAAATTGTTATTGATGTTTGCAAAGCTATTGTCAAAATATTAATGCCCAGATGACACAGATGATATTGTCGAAGGTTTCCAAAGGAAGTGGGGGTTCCCAAATTGTGGTGGTGCTATCAACGGATGCCACTTCCCAATTCTATGCCCACCTAAGTTTCAGTGCCACAGAGTACTACAACCGTAAATGCTACTATTCGGTTGTGATGGAAGCAGTCGTGGATTACCGATTTTGCTTCACCGACATTAACATTGGGTGGCCAGGAAAAGTACACGATGCTCGGGTGCTTAGAAACTCCACACTTTTTATCAAGGGGCAGGAAGGTGCTCTTTTCAATGGAATCACACGTGACATATGTGGTGTCACAGTACCTGTCGTAATACTTGGTGATCCGGCATACCCACTCCTTCCTTGGTTAATGAAGCCATATCATGAGCAGAATGATCTCTGGAAAAGAACATTCAACTATCGCTTGAGTCGCACGCGAATGGTTGTGGAATGTGCTTTCGGACGTCTGAAGGGTAGGTGGAGATGCCTTCTCAAGCGTAACGACCACAGCATTGACAACATACCCACTGCCATCGCTGCTTGTTGTGTGCTGCACAATTTATGTGAATCCCACTCTGAGGAATTCCTGAACGAATGGCTGGATGAAGCAACCGATTGTGCCTAGGGGCAACCGGACAGTAACGCCCCCGTAGAAACGTAGAAATGTCTGGAGTTGCAACACTGAGGTATGCCAACACTGTACGGGATGCTTTGGTGGATTATTTCATGGAAGAGTCCTGAATTTACAGTACTGTGCAAAAGTTTTAGGCAGGTGTGAAAAAATGCTGTAAAGTAAGAATGCTTTCAAAAATAGACATGTTAATAGTTTATATTTATCAATTAACAAAATGCAAAGTGAGTGAACAGAAGAAAAATCTACATCAAATCAATATTTGGTGTGACCACCCTTTGCCTTCAAAACAGCATCAATTCTTCTAGGTACACTTGCACACAGTTTTTGAAGGAACTCGGCAGGTAGGTTGGCCCAAACATCTTGGAGAACTAACCACAGTTCTTCTGTGGATTTAGGCAGCCTCAGTTGCTTCTCTCTCTTCATGTAATCCCAGACAGACTCGATGATGTTGAGATCAGGGCTCTGTGGGGGCCATATATGCTTACAATTGTAAGTCGCCCTGGATAAGGGCGTCTGCTAAGAAATAAATAATAATAATAATAATAATACCATCACTTCCAGGACTCCTTGTTCTTCTTTACGCTGAAGATAGTTCTTAATGACTTTCGCTGTATGTTTGGGGTCGTTGTCATGCTGCAGAATAAATTTGGGGCCAATCAGATGCCTCCCTGATGGTATTGCATGATGGATAAGTATCTGCCTGTACTTCTCAGCATTGAGGAGACCATTAATTCTGACCAAATCCCCAACTCCATTTCCAGAAATGCAGCCCCAAACTTGCAAGGAACCTCCACCATGCTTCACTGTTGCCTGCAGACACTCATTCGTGTACGCTCTCCAGCCCTTCGGCGAACAAACTGCCTTCTGCTACAGCCAAATATTTCAAATTTTGACTCATCAGTCCAGAGCACCTGCTGCCATTTTTCTGCACCCCAGTTCCTGTGTTTTCGTGCATAGTTAAGTCGCTTGGCCTTGTTTCCACGCCGAGGTATGGCTTTTTGGCCGCAAGTCTTCCATGAAGGCCACTTCTGACCAGACTTCTCCGGACAGTAGATGGGTGTACCAGGGTCCCACTGTTTTCTGCCAATTCTGAGCTGATGGCACTGCTGGACATCTTCCGATTGCGAAGGGAAGTAAGCATGATGTGTCTTTCATCTGCTGCAGTAAGTTTCCTTGGCCGACCACTGCGTCTACGGTCCTCAACGTTACCCGTTTCTTTGTGCTTCTTCAAAAGAGCTTGGACAGCACATCTGGAAACCCCTGTCTGCCTTGAAATTTCTGCCTGGGAGAGACCTTGCTGATGCAGCATAACTACCTTGTGTCTTGTTGCTGTCTCTTAGTCTTGCCATGGTGTATGACTTTTGACAGTAAACTGTCTTCAGCAACCTCACCTTGTTAGCTGAGTTTGGCTGTTCCTCACCCAGTTTTATTCCTCCTACACAGCTGTTTCTGTTTCAGTTAATGATTGTGTTTCAACCTACATATTGAATTGATGATCATTAGCACCTGTTTGGTATAATTGTTTAATCATACACCTGACTATATGCCTACAAAATCCCTGACTTTGTGCAAGTGTACCTAGAAGAATTGATGCTGTTTTGAAGGCAAAGGGTGGTCACACCAAATAAGGATTTGATTTAGATTTTTCTTCTGTTCACTCACTTTGCATTTAGTTAATTGATAAATATAATCTATTAACATGTCTATTTTTGAAAGCATTCTTACTTTACAGCATTTTTTCACACCTGCCTAAAACTTTTGCACAGTACTGTATGTGAAAACATTAAACATTAAAGTTTTTTTTTTTTTTTTGGTTCCATAACTAGACAGTATAACGTTTGTATTTTCTATTCTGTAGTTTACTTTTTTTTTAGCATTAACATCAAAATGTTTTCTTAACAAGTATTGTTTTCTTTTGATAGATAACAGGCACGTTTAATTGTTTTAGAGCTATTGGTTAAAATCTTCCAGACTTCTTGCAATAAGGCTTAAAGCAGAACATATAATCGCAAAACGGAATGTTGCTTGCGTTCCAATGTAAAAGTATTATTATTTTTTCCTGTTCGTTTTCTAAATTGCATAACGTGACATAAGTTGCAGATAATTAGCTACTTGTATGACAATTTCTTGTTAATTGTATTTAAAGTTATATAGTAATTTACAAATGTTGTAAAAAAAAAAAAGGTTGATCAATTGTTTATTTTTCTGATAGAAACAGAACATCCCAAATATACTTAAAGCACCGAGTAGATATACAACAGTATTGGGTGCCACAAGGAATCCATTTCTGGGTTTGTTGTTGGTTATTTTTAACCTTGATTTCTACCTATATTGGTATTTGGTTCCTTACTATATTGCCAAAATGCCCACCCATCCTCACTGTGAAAAAACATAATAAAACAAAAACACTACACGTTTTATTTTTGTCTCTTTACAAACATTTTTATCTGTGTAGACTTGCACCGTTTAAAAAAAGCATGAAAAACAAGTCTTCCTACTAGATCCCTTACAACAAAACAGATTTGTCAAATCAATTTACTGAACCAAATGTCAAGATGTACCATTCGATTTACAACTGTAAATGTAAACTATTCAACACAAATCTTATTGTGGCAGCTTTTATAGATTTGTTTGTAAACATTACTTTTTTATGACTAACAGTGTTTATAAAAATAAATCTTTGTAAATAATGGTAAATATTGTTCTTAAATTGTAGTTAGATTTATCATTTAGTCGATTTGTAACCCCTCTATCCAAATAAAATAAGTGGGGAAATCAAATCCAAGGACCGTGACTGAAGTGCTAAATCGTAACTTTTGCACTTGTCACAAACTGGTCCACGTGAAATCACTTTCAAATTCAGATAATGCACCCTGCTCGTCGCTATTGGCTGTTGATGGTGGAACATGAAATGTGTTATACTGCTCATGCCTGCCATACTGATATTGGGGGTGCTGTGTAGCTCTGTGAGCTTGTTCTGCAGAAGGGTTGTGGGGTTACAGGAGAATGAGAGGTATCTGCAACGGGAAAAGCTGGCCCTGGTCTAGCAGCAAGAACTTGCAACATTGATTGAAACATTTTAAAATTTTGTTCTGCTTCAAATTTTCTAATCCTCTCTTCCATTTCTCGATCAGCTTTAGCTCGCTCATTCTCCTGACACACCATTGCCTCATGTTGTTTTATTAACATATTTCTTGTAGGTAAAAGCACAGCCTCCATCATATCTTTCATGCGATTAAATTTAGTTTTTTTGCGCCTCGACCCTGAAGCTGTCCGAGTCGTGAGTAACCTCAGCTGAAAATAAAACAATTTTAAACCTGGTAAGTGGAGAGTAAATATGCTGTATTTTTTAAAGTTATACTTAATAAGAAACTATTGGCAACGATTGCATTGCATAATTGCAATGCTTTAAAATACAAATAAAAAAAATGTCACACTTCAAAGGTAATATTAACCTTTTTAAACGCAGGGTACATAGTTTATTTCGTAAGTGTTGTTTAACCCATATGCTTCGTAAAGCTGTAGTTTTCCTTAACCCAAAAGCAATGACTTTCATGATCTTTTTTCGTTCTAGTAATAAATCAGAAGTAGTCTATATTAATTTTAAGCGATAGGCTAGATCCTTTCTTTTGTTAAAAGTAAAATCAACAGAATAATGCCACTTGGTAGATTACAGTGAACAGTTAATTAGATTGATAATTTAAAAACAAAAACAATTATAGAATGTGTAAAAACGTACTTAATTGGAAGTCAACACTGTCAGTGCCTTCAGTTTCTTCGAAACTAGTATTTTCCAAACTTTCCAGTACAACAGGTTGCGTTGTAGGTCTTGTACCAAGTATCTTGTCAATCTCTTCAAAAAAAGGACATGTTGTTCTCCCTTTTCCAGATCGTTTGTTCTGATCTTTAACAACATGGTATCTACTTTTCAGTTGTTTTACCCTGCATTGGTGAGGTGTTCTTTCAAAGCCTGCTTCTTGCATGCAAGCAGACGTTTTATCACAAATGTGTGCATTTCATTTTGAGCTCTGAAGTTCTTCTTGAACTAGTTCATTGCTCCAGATATCAATAAGTGCCTTGATTTCGGCATCTGACCACGTCGCGCCACAATCCACCATTTTACAACATACGCTAAAATAGTACGGCAGTAGCTCAACTTCTTCAGGCGCCTGTTACTGCTGTATTTGTAATGTCCACGCGCCAAACCATATCACAAAGCATTTTGGGATGTTGGAGGATACACAACAAAAATGTAGTACGGTATTACAGCGTCCACACTTCTGATAAACCGCACTACCTGATGCGATCTAATTAGAACCGGACTCGAGACCTCCTCCTGAGGTCTGGTTCTCGAGTACGGTATTAAATGCTGCGTAGTGTGGACGCAAACCGTATTTAGCACTTTTGAGCCGGCTTAAATGCAACTAATACAGTTTAAAGGCATAGTGTGGACAGGGCCTAAGTTGCGTACTAGCTAGTACGGTACTATCTCGGGATCATCCCCAGCTGCGTACTAAGTTAGTACCAATTGCATCGAAAAAACAAGTGGAACAAAGTTGGAGACTAGCTGATCCCCAGCTTTAGTACGGTACTAAGGATCAATGCATTGTTGTTGTTACCAAACAGGAACTGAGGGGGGCTTTGAATCATTCATTCATTCATTATCAGAACCGCTTTATCCTTTTACAGGGAGCCAGACACGGTGCAAGGCGGGATGGTTTGAATCAGAACATTTGAAATATTTGTAACAGTAATGTATGTATTTTACGATATTATGAGCTAATAATCATTTCTACAATATTACAAACAGGCCGACATTTATACATAAATATTGTAGCGCGCCTGCTGCTGTCGTCTGCAGGACTGAGAAGGAACTGTTGCAGCGGCGTCCCAGAATGCCGTGCGGTCGAGCAAACAGCACTATCCTTGTTGTTGTTGTTGTTGTTGTTGTTTATTTATTGAGAGTTATTGAATGTGTTTATTTGGTTGCCTTTCACGTTCCTGTTGCCTGCTGTGTCCCCGTGTCTCCCCTACCTTGTGTTTCCCGATGTTGCCGTGGCCACCTTCATCTGGTTGTCTCCGTTCAGGGGTGGGTTCCCCCTCTCGCTTGTGTGTCTGTCTTTCTGTCACTGCTTAGTTTTAGCATTTTTTAGTGCTGCTATAAACAAATCTGCGTAAGTGCTGTTTGAGCAGCTTAAAGACCAATTATTACTAAGAATCCTGTCTATTGCCTCTGCTTGAACCACGCCAGTGCATTGGGTGCTGCAATATTAACTCGTCTCTAATATATATTTATATGTGTGCATGTAATAATTTATTTTTTTTATTTAAGATATATATGCATAGTAAAATACTCCATATCAGGGCACAGAGACTGCCTATAAAATATTCAACCAAGTTCAATGCCATGAAATAAACTAGCAAAGCTGGTTTAATTTTGAATTCTGTTTTTGATTACAACATTATCTTTATACATGATAAAGACAGTTGCAGCTCATGCGGTGAGGTCCAGGCTGTTTTAAAGGGAGTAAAGGATAACCGTGGTCAACACACATGGGCTGATTCGACACCGTTCTCATTGGACCACAGCAAGTACAAAACAGGGAAGGGGTGGTATTCCGAAGAAGTATCATAGATAATCACTTCTAAAAACACCCTGAGAACAGCACTGTTTACGTAAAATAACACTTAACTTACATTCTACCCACTCTGTCCCTACTCCTCAATATCCTTGCTCGCCCCTAAGAACCACCAGTGTCGAGTCCCCTCAAATTAAAGGGAATGAAAAGACTTGCTGCCCCCCCCCCAAAAAAAAATAAATAAATACGTCTCTCAAATGTGAAAGCTACTATCGCATACTACAGGCTGTACATGCATGACTGTAATGCTGCCAACACCTTCCTTCATTATTAGTAGTTAACAGTATTGTAGTCGTAATGTAAGTCGTAATGTTATTTTACTATTACAATATCCGTACAGGCAGCAGATGCTTCAAATGATCAACCTGAAAGATGCAAACTAAAGGACACTTTCGAGAACTTCATGTTTATTAAACATAACAATCAAAACAAGTAAAAATAATAATTGTGCAATGCACACATATATAAATATATACATATATCTCATCATTGATGTCAGTTTTTCACAAACCTGGTCCTGCGGGCCCACTGTGTCTGCTGTTTGTGTTCCAACTGAGTTCTCAATTATTAAATTGATCCCCCAATTGAACTAACAATTAGTGATGTAATGCAATGTTAGAAATAACTTGAAATATCCAACTGTTTTGGCTGCTTTCACAAACCCTGATCAGCACTAATGTTGGACTACCTTACCTGAGTTAACATTAGGTAGTCCTAGATTAGTGCTAATTGAGGCCTGTGCAGCCAGCCATTTCTACAAATAATTCAAATGCTCTGATTAGACATTTTATTCATTCAATTGAGGGTTCAATTCGTAATTTAAAGCTCAGTTGGAACACAAATCAGCAAACACTGGGTCCTGAGGACCAAGATTGGGAAACACTGTTTTATGTAACTTGCTTCCTATATTGGTGCATACCTGTTAATTATTATGAACTACGTGATTACTGTGTTTATGTTGTTATTATATAAACTGTTTTCCTTGTATGTCACCTTGGATAAAGGCCTCTGCCAAATTCATGTTAATAAATTAACATTTGTTGTATGGGAAAGTATTTGAAGTCCATTTAGCATTTGTCACATATTTGCATTTGTATTTAGTTTGGTAGTAAATGTATCACATTTCCATTTGTATTAAACAAATTCGAAAGAACACTGACATTGCCACTGGTCTCATCAATGGGGCAATAGGGAAGCTTCAAGCTGTTTCCTACTGTCTGGAAAACACAAGTATGCTCAAAACCATAACCATCAAATTTAACAATGGAGTCACCCATACCTTTCAACATTTATGCTCAAAGTTTGAAATCATGGATAGAGTCTACATTGTTCGAGAGCAGTTCCCAGTCATTGGTGCTCATGCAATCACCATTCACAAATGCCAGGGGATGACTTTAAAAACAGTTATGATGGATCGTGGTAACTCCATTTTCTCCTATGGGCAAAGTTTCATTGCACTTTCCACAGTTACTTCCTTAAGCGGTATCCACCTTATCAACTTTGACCCCACCTGCATCTACGCATGTCAAACTGCAGTTGAAGAGTACCATCGGCTCAGAGAGATTTATTGTCCGAAGTTGATAAGCTTGAAGGAGACTAACATGCACAAGGGACATGTGGAGGTGGAATTTATATCTAACATTTAATGTTTAATCAGCAGGGAGCATTTGCGTTCATTATCTGCTTAGTTACAGTAATTGTGTATCCAAATAACTATGACCCATGATGTTTGTGTATAAATATATGTGTTTTATTAATTAAGTATTTGCTTATAAGTTTTCATTTTATTATTGCTTCGGCTTAGGACTCACCTCAAATAGCTAAATACCCCGATGCACAGGCAGCGCTCATTGAGACCCTCATTATCATGACTGCAGCTCTTTATTTGTGTGTGTTGAGTAATTTGCATTGCTCTTAAGTTTACATAGGCCACAGTGCAAAATAATTCCCTGGCCGTGAGG
Source organism: Acipenser oxyrinchus oxyrinchus (assembly GCA_030684275.1). Taxonomy (NCBI): domain Eukaryota; kingdom Metazoa; phylum Chordata; class Actinopteri; order Acipenseriformes; family Acipenseridae; genus Acipenser; species Acipenser oxyrinchus. The sequence continues at coordinate 383,529 of JAGXEW010000079.1, read as the reverse complement.
CAATTTGGATTTTGCAGCCGCAATTGTTTGCACTACAGCTACCTTACATCAGCCCCAGTGTGTTTTAAAGTTTTACAATTTCCAAGAAAACCTATTTTGGAATCTGTATAGTGTCGTTATAAATGGTTTGTCTCTTTACATATTTATTTTAAATCACTGTTTAATCTTTAAGTGTCATTCCCGTTACTGTAATGTCATTATTGTAACAATAGTTATTTTAGTGAATAAAACTGCAGCAGCATTGAAAGGAGTGAAAGTTATATTAGCAAAGGGGTAAGGGGCTCATATTTTAAAAAATAAAAAGAGTTTGGTATACTTGTAATTATTGCTAACATATTTATTAATTAAAAATATCAGTACTAAACCTGATAAAGGTGCCAAACTAAGTTTAACTTTAATTTTATTTGTCAATACATATGAAAATCAAAGTTTGTCTTTTAAAAAATAGAATAGATATTTTCACTAATGTGTAATGTTATAATGCCTAATCAATTTGATGTATATTTCTCTTTATGCAACAGTTTTTAGTTGTGTTACGGTAATGACAGATTTATGTGCTAAAACATTTTTGAACAAAAATATTAAAAAATACATTAAGTATTCAGCTTGGCTGAGTTATGTTATATGCAGATAAGTTTTTTTCTTATTTAATTTTGGTTGTTTCACTAAAAAAAATATCACATCCATTTCTTTGAGACCATGAAATGTACTGATCTTTCTAAACATTCCACAGTCTTTGATTTTATTTTCTCGCTATATTGCACCATATCAATGTACTACATGTTTATAGTCCTGTAAACTGTATTTATTGGCCTATATTGAAAGGCACTGTGTGCAATGGTGTCTTCTGTTATTGACTGTTTTAATCATAAAAAAACACCTTTCTGGGCAAGATTCCTGTCATATCAGATTTCAGTGGATTCATTGCTTTAGTGCAAATAACAATGAATGCAAAAACAAATAAAATAATGAAGAAAAAACCTGTAGGCAGCAGATTTTAATCAAAACCCAAACTAAATGTGTTCCTTATCCCAGGTCTGTAATATATTTCAACATCATTTATTATTCAGCTGTCATAAAACAGTGTGATCCAAAAACATTCAAGGTTAACCTTTTAATTCATGTTAATCTTTATTGAATTGGTAAGACTAAACTGCGTGTTACTGGAAACTGTGTGTGTGCCATTGTGCTTGACAATGTGTAATACTGTGTAATATGAATGAGCTGAGGCAAGCAGTTTCCAATGGGATTGCTGTGATTGATGCTGTGACATTGCAGATCCTCATTGATAACACTAAATAGAGGTCATTTTCAACAGTTTTTGTTGTATGAATGTCTTACCCACTTTTTTTACCATAATTTCCCCTCAGCAGTGTCTTTCAGGGCATTAGAGTAAGGAGCTGCTTGAAGGTGTTGAAAGGTGGGGACAGTTTCACTAGCAACATGAAATGACGTTGGAAGTGATAGTGTAGAGCTTTCTTTAATTGAGTTTAACCTGGAAACGTAAAGATATGGATCAAATATGCGGTTTTAATGTCTCAGACAGACTACAAAAGCCTTGTGTAATATTATAAAAGGAAAAATGCCTTCAGAAAATTCGAGGAGGGAAGTTCATTTTGTATTTCTGCTGGTTACCCACCTGTGCCCTAAAGGATGCTGAATTAATGGGCAGGTCAACAACATACAGTTTAGGTTCGCCAAGCAAATTCACAAGCACTCAAACTACAATAAATATTTTACATATATTCAGGGGTTCACATAACTGGTACGCAGGTACGTATGCGCTAAAAAAGCAGCATACTTCCATGTTGCTTATGAGACACGGAGGCGTACCACCATGAGGTGGACGGTTTAGGGTAGCAGGATCGTCTTCACTTACTGTAGGTATGTATCCCTGATAATAATAGTCTGATTTATTTACTTCAATGCCAAAATCGGAAAACGTACACAATCGTTGCCTTTCAGACTTAACAATAATAGTAAATGTTGTGAATTATTTAGGCCTACTTAAGTATGTCGCTATTTCAGTTAGCTGATTAAAACAGCCTTTGCCTTTATATAATTGTGTCGTGCTGCTCACCCAAATCTTGCTGATAAAACAAGCGTTTACTACACAGCTGCAAAAACCTTCAGGCATCCAGTGTTTGAAAAACACGAAGCGTGCTGAACATGTAAAAGTTGTTGAAGCTATGTCGGCTGCAAATCTCAGTCCTGAGGAAAAATCAAGTCGTCCACTCGACCCATGGCAACAAAAAGCAAAAGAAGAACAGTACGTAGCTCTTAAGAATATTTTTTTCTTGCATTTCATGAAGCCTAACATGCACACTCTATTCACAACTATGAAGAAGATGTTGTACTTTTAAAGTGGCTGGGGGTAAACGTTGGAAGTGCTTACAGCACAGCAATACAGGGGGTGCACAGATTATTATTATTATTATTATTATTATTTATTTCTTAGCAGACACCCTTATCCAGGGCGACTTACAATCGTAAGCAAATACATTTAAAGTGTTACAGTACAGGTAATAATACAATAAGAGCAAGATAAATACAATGACTAGATTATTAATACCATTGCAGACATAATTAATTCTGCATTGCAAGAAAAACTGAAATCCACTGATTTCTGGGGTCTGGTGTTTTGAAAAAAGGGGAATTTTCTTCCGACTTCCTTGGTCTTATTCAACTAGATGAAAAGCGGTCAGCTCAGGATATTGTGAATGGAATTGTGAACCTGTTTGACGTTTCAGGATTAGGGGATGTATGGAGGAAAAAACTGGTCTCGGTGTGCACAGATGGGACCCGAGTAAATGTTGTACCGAACCTACGCAGCATGGTTGCCATAGGGGATTCCGTTGTTCATATTCTGTGCACTGCACATACGCTAGAAAATTGCTCAAAATCAGCTGATTGTTCAGTTCCATACTGCGAGATATTCAATCGCTGTGTTGTTAGGGTGCTGAGCTTCTATTTGCAAAAAGGCCAGGCAAAAAAAAAATAGCAACATAAATATTGTGATAACCAGCAATCCAGATTCCTTCTTAAACATTCATCAACTATTGTTGTCTCTTACACTGCCATTAAGCAGTGCTGCATTTCAGTTGTTCAAACTGACAGAGGAGGAGGTGGAGCTAGACAGTGACTTGGATGAAGATGCCTAATTTCAGTGAGTACCAAACCATTTCTGCTGGTACTAATGTGAGAACCTAATGAAAAAAAAGTGAACCTCTGGTTATAGACTATGGAAGCCATGTTATAGAGGCAGCAACTTTGAGTCAATTAAAGAGTTTAGAAGCAATTCAGGGACAGGCATTAAGAATATGTACAGGAACAATGAGATCAACCTCAATCGAGGCTGTGTAATGACAGGAGAGATGCCACTAAGATTAAGGAGAACAGTACTGAATATAAGGTATTGGAACAAGAGTCAATCCTTTAGTGAGGAACATCCAGTGAGGGGAAGTATTGGGACAAATTGGTATCAAATTGGTAATGGAATATAAAATGGGAAAAAGCTGGTGGAACATTCACATTCCATATGACAAACTGACCAAAAGAGATTAAGATTGAGGAAATATAAAGAATGGAAAATTGAGATAAAATATTGATGCCAAAACAGATGTATAAGAAACCAAAAATATGTAAACTGTCAACCACGATAATTAGCAAGAAAGGAGATAAAATGGAAACTAAAATAAAAGGACAGGAATATGTTAAAAATAAGGAAGAGATGTTACAGAAATACACAGATGGATCAAAAGGGGAAGATTATCAGATCGTTTATCAGGATTTACTGCAGAGTGTGTGGCAATTGTTATGGCCATAGACAAAATAGAGGAATTTAAAGAAAATGATATTGTGATATTGTACAGTTCTCTAAGCTCGATACAGGCGTTACAATCAGAAACAGGAAATAGGATAGATATTATAAACAGAATTATGCAGAAATTACATACTAACTACAAAAATGGTAAACACATATATATATTTATATATTCTGTTAGCCTGGATTCCAAGTCACTCTGGTATCTTAAGAAATTAAATTGTGGATTTTTAAGCTAAAAAAGCAACTCTAAATAAACAAATAGACATAATAATACCTTTGAGTCCTGCAGAGCTGAATGCTGTGGCTAAATCAAACATCATGAATGTATGGCAAGAACAATGGGAAAACAGTGGAAACAAGATTATATTATAAAAATCCCTCAAAAGTAGGGAACTATAAACATATGGGGAAAGGGAAAAACAGGGATGAAGAAACTAATATTAATAGACTAAGGTTAGGACACACAGCATTACACCATCATTTCTACAGGACTGGGTGTCATGAGAATGGGTTATGTAGTAATTGTAGTGAACAAGAAACAGTGGAACATATACTCAGGAAATGCAATACATATATTCAGCAAAGAGACATATTAAACAGAACATTAAGGGAAATAGAAATTGAAGTAACAACAGTAAATGATATTTTGAAGATAGAAGGGAGAGAAAAACAAACAGATAAAGAGAAATGTATAGTTAAATTTATAAAAAGCATAGGGAAATGGGAGAAAACATAAGAGAACTAATATACAGTACTGTGCAAAAGTTTTAGGCAGGTGTGAAAAAATGCTGTAAAGTAAGAATGCTTTCAAAAATAGACATGTTAATAGATTATATTTATCAATTAACTAAATGCAAAGTGAGTGAACAGAAGAAAAATCTACATCAAATCCATATTTGGTGTGACCACCCTTTGCCTTCAAAACAGCATCAATTCTTCTAGGTACACTTGCACAAAGTCAGGGATTTTGTAGGCATATAGTCAGGTGTATGATTAAACAATTATACCAAACAGGTGCTAATGATCATCAATTCAATATGTAGGTTGAAACACAATCATTAACTGAAACAGAAACAGCTGTGTAGGAGGAATAAAACTGGGTGAGGAACAGCCAAACTCAGCTAACAAGGTGAGGTTGCTGAAGACAGTTTACTGTCAAAAGTCATACACCATGGCAAGACTGAGCACAGCAACAAGACACAAGGTAGTTATACTGCATCAGCAAGGTCTCTCCCAGGCAGAAATTTCAAGGCAGACAGGGGTTTCCAGATGTGCTGTCCAAGCTCTTTTGAAGAAGCACAAAGAAACGGGCAGCGTTGAGGACCGTAGACGCGAGTGGTCGACCAAGGAAACTTACTGCAGCAGATGAAAGACACATCATGCTTACTTCCCTTCAATCGGAAGATGTCCAGCAGTGCCATCAGCTCAGAACTGGCAGAAAACAGTGGGACCCTGGTACACCCATCTACTGTCCGGAGAAGTCTGGTCAGAAGTGGCCTTCATGGAAGACTTGTGGCCAAAAGCCATACCTCCGACGTGGAAACAAGGCCAAGCGACTCAACTATGCACGAAAACACAGGAACTGGGGTGCAGAAAAATGGCAGCAGGTGCTCTGGACTGATGAGTCAAAATTTGAAATATTTGGCTGTAGCAGAAGGCAGTTTGTTAGCCGAAGGGCTGGAGAGCGTACACGAATGAGTGTCTGCAGGCAACAGTGAAGCATGGTGGAGGTTCCTTGCAAGTTTGGGGCTGCATTTCTGGAAATGGAGTTGGGGATTTGGTCAGAATTAATGGTCTCCTCAATGCTGAGAAGTACAGGCAGATACTTATCCATCATGCAATACCATCAGGGAGGCATCTGATTGGCCCCAAATTTATTCTGCAGCATGACAACGACCCCAAACATACAGCGAAAGTCATTAAGAACTATCTTCAGCGTAAAGAAGAACAAGGAGTCCTGGAAGTGATGGTATGGCCCCCACAGAGCCCTGATCTCAACATCATCGAGTCTGTCTGGGATTACATGAAGAGAGAGAAGCAACTGAGGCTGCCTAAATCCACAGAAGAACTGTGGTTAGTTCTCCAAGATGTTTGGGCCAACCTACCTGCCGAGTTCCTTCAAAAACTGTGTGCAAAGTGTACCTAGAAGAATTGATGCTGTTTTGAAGGCAAAGGGTGGTCACACCAAATATGGATTTGATTTAGATTTTTCTTCTGTTCACTCACTTTGCATTTAGTTAATTGATAAATATAATCTATTAACATGTCTATTTTTGAAAGCATTCTTACTTTACAGCATTTTTTCACACCTGCCTAAAACTTTTGCACAGTACTGTGTATATATATATATATATATAAATGCAAAACTTGCTTATAACTAATTTAAAGTGCATACAGTGTCATAGTTCATACGGAACACATCCCATATATGCTCCAATGGTACAATATGCTACACAGATTAGTAGAGGCCAATGGGCTACTATGCCACGTGTGAAATACGGTCATAGGATGCATGGTCTGGCGCTTGGACCCCGGTCATTGCTGCTTGCAGCTATATTTATTATTATTATTATTATTATTATTATTATTATTATTATTATTATTATTATTATTTATTTCTTAGCAGACACCCTTATCCAGGGCGACTTACAATCGAAAGCAAATACATTTCAAGAATCACACTACAAGTAATAATAAAATTAAGAGCAAGATAAATACAATGACTTTGGTTCAAGCAAGTACAAGTGTGACAAAATACAATTCAATGATACAGCAGATAAGTGTCAGTGATAGTTACATCAGGATATGATTAAATACAAAATACTACAGATTAAACACTTGGCAGATTAAAGTACTCTAAAGAATAGGATTAAATGCAGTAAAATAGGGGGCAGATAAGAGCAAGTAAAGCGCAATATTATTATTATTATTATTATTATGAACAGTGGTAGTTACAATTGAGTTTTTCAATGCAGATTCGTTCTTCTGCTTGTTTATTTTCCAACGTTTTGCATATCTTTGTTTACAAATGTATATAAAAAAACAAAATGAATACTTTTGTTTTATACTTGGGGGTGTACAATACAATGGGAATTTTGTTCTAAAGTAAAACTTGTTACTTAATACCCTCTGACATACAACCTTTTAACGGTACGTTGCTGGAATGCTGTCATTGAGTTATGTTGTTGCTCTCAGGTTGTGTGTTAGCAGCTTCATCATGGTTGCATCTCAAGTATTTGAAGATAGTGATCTTACATAATAAACGCAGAGTCTCAAATAGTCGCTGGTCTCCAATAGCCGCCGCCGGGGGCTACTGGCAAATACTGTAAATAAACACTGGGGTGTTTAAAAGAAGTTTTATGGCATTCAGATGTTTTTCAATAGTAGCTTGAAGTACACTATTAGTATACCTAAATTGTAGGTTGAATTTACTTAAGTATAAAATAATACAACTTTAAGTAAACTAAAACTAAACTATACATATACTACTAGTATACCTAAAGTGGTCTTGAAACACATTACATAGCAATACTTCAAACAAACAAAAAGCAAACCATGTAAATTATAAAATACTATTAGTATTGTGACATTTTTGCTGCTGTGGGTGTACCCAGAAATTACGAGATTGCAACAGGCATTGGATCAATCAAGCTCTTTATTCTTCCACTCTGTAACTGCAATGCATAATACAGATGAGGAACCAACATAATAGAGAGAGACACAAACATGTCAATATCAAACTGATTTAAAACAAGGATTATTATTATTAAAAACAATGCATTGTGGGAAACTATATTACAGTACATGGGAAATGTATGAGATGGGATTTTCAAATACAGTGGTTAGTAATGTGAACATCCTGAAGTTAATATATTTGAAAGCTGTTTGAATGAGCCCCCTTATTAGACAGACTGGCCAATACAATACAATACAATACAATACAATAGCAACAGCAAACATGAGTGTTGCGTAAATAGGAAACAAAGGCATATTTCATTTATTTATTTCAAAAAACATCATTCACATTTCATTTATGATGTTATGAAAACTAAGACTCATGTTCCCCTGTGATTTACATTCTTCATTTTCCCCAGTCTTTTACATTATTGCAGAGTATCTGTAAGCTGTAAGTTTCAGCTCTTATTAATAAGGAAACGGTTAAAGGAACTTCCAACATATAATGCAAAGGTTATTGCTGATTAATTCAAAGATCATTAATTGACGTTAGAACTAGATTTAAACAACAGTACTCAAGTAGAGTATTTTTAATCATGTTTTTGAATAAAATGATAGATTAAACAGTAGATTAAATGCTGAATAATTCAAAGCCGCTTATTGACAGTTTTTTTCTGTTTATGCAAAGCTGACGGCAGGAGTGCCCTATAACCTGGTTTGAATACGGGCTATGCCACCGCCGCCATTCACAACTTTAATTGATTTCCAATTGGAGAATGGCTCCAAATTGGTATAAAAATGGTGAAAAAATTGACAATTCTAAATTTATATATAAAAAAAATGAACTAAGAATATACAAAAAGTACACAATGTGATAGCGCTGTTTGGGTGTTACTTTTGTAATCTGGGACCACAGCCTCCTGCTGCTCCCAGTCTCTCTCCAAACAGAGGAATTGGCTTCTCTTATGCACAAAGTGGCCATTCTCCAATTGGAAATCAATTAAAGTTGTGAATGGGCTCAGCGTGCTTCAGGTGTGACAGGTGATACACTACATTCTCTCTTGAAAGGATTTTGCAGCCGTCAGCATTTGACCAACTGCCTCCAACAGCAGAGTTCCTTTTATTTGGTTAATTCTTATCTCCTCGAAGTAGTTTGAAACCACAAGGACATTGTTCATTGAAATTCTAATCTTCTTTGCTACGTTTTCAATCTGAAAGAGAATGAATAAAGTATTAGTTTATAAAGAACAGCACATTTCAATGCCTGTGCATGTGTCGTGTGAAACATGCTGTACTTGATGTCCTCCAGAAATACTCCACAGCGATTTTCATTTTTATTTTACAGCTTTTCTTTCTTAGTTTTTATCCTTGTTGTATTAAAAATAAACACTTGAACATTTGCGTTGACCTTGACCCATCCAAAAAGGATGACCGTTTTCTGGACGTTTTTGGGGCACAGCCACAATACTGCAAGTCATTGCATCAACATCACTGGACTTTGTGTCACTGAAGAACTGTATTGTCACTACGAGCACTAGAGCATGCACTGTGTTTGTGTCTGTGTTACGTACTGTATGGGTGAATAACAATGGGACTGTATATTATTTGGGAACCAAACATGGATTTAAACAGAGCAATACACGCCGCTGTATTTCCTGTTAACATTGTTATTATTTACTGCTGTTTCGCCATCAGGCAATTGGATTACAAAATAAAACACCCTTGCACCTGGACACTGTTAACCACTTTGCCACATAACTTCATACAGTTCTTCTTTCCTGTATCTAGTGTTTACTTGAAAAAATCACCCATTTATCAGTTCAGGACTAGTGCTACTTGGACTCTTCTTACTAAATCTTCTTGAAGAGCCCTGGATTTTATTAGCGTATGTAACAATCCATGTTGATATTGTTTTGACTCACCTTTTGTTTTATATCTCTTCTCCTGTACAGATCTTTCAAATCCTCAGTGTTCTCAACAAGTTTATCAACGAATGTAACAAGCAGCTTGCATGGTACTTCTGAAAAGTGATACATTAGAAGTGTTGTGTTATATAGCATCTAGTGTGATGATGGATAGAAAATAAGATCATGTTTCAGGTCAATCATCTCATTTAACAGACTTGATTAACAGTAATCATCAACAACCTAATGTTCCTTTACCCCTGTAGGGGGGGTTACCCAAGAAAAATGTAATCAGGATCACTGAAAACAAACCGATTTTTTTTTAATTTAGAGTGCCCAATTATTTTACCCCCAATTTGGAATCTCCAGCTATCATCGTTTCTCCTCACTGAACAGCGATCTCCACACAGCACAGCAGATCTGAAGGTTCAGTGAGTATCCTCCTATCCCACAACCAAGCCAACTTCCTTTTTACACCCAGCAAACCGAGAGCGGATATCAGCGAGGTACCGACCTCTGGAGGACAAAGGCCAGCCCTGCAGATCTCTGCCCAGGCTTACCAGCTGTCTGTCCTGTAGAGTTCACCATGGCTCGATGAGGAGAGACAGTCCCTGACGGCTTTTCCCTCCCTAACCTGCTGGGAGCGTCAGAGCCAATGCAGCGCCCCCTTGGATTCCCCAGCGCAGACCGGCTAACTGCGCACAGGCAGGATTTGAACCTGCTCTGTAGGACTCATCCTACACGCCACGCGGTACTGCTTTTGCCAGATGAGCCACTCAGGGATTCTTCACCAGACCTATTTTTAAGCAGTAATGTTCAACGCAGCAGTCATTACCAGCTAGATAATCTACCACAGTGAGCTGAAGAAAGGAGCACTTAACCAAACACAAGATACAAATTAGAACATAAGAACATAAGAAAGTTTACAAACGAGAGGAGGCCATTCGGCCCATCTTGCTCGTTTGGTTGTTAGTAGCTTATTGATCCCAGAATCTCATCAAGCAGCTTCTTGAAGGATCCCAGGGTGTCAGCTTCAACAACATTACAATTATCTGTGTAAAAAAGTGCCTCCTATTTTCTGTTCTGAATGCTCCTTTATCTAATCTCCATTTGTGACCCCTGGTCCTTGTTTCTTTTTTCAGGTTAAAGACGTCCCCTAGGTCGACATTGTCTATACCTTTTAGGATTTTGAATGTTTGAATCAGATTGCCGCGTAGTCTTTGTTCAAGACTGAATAGATTCAATTCTTTTAGCCTGTCTGCATACGACATGCCTTTTAAACCCGGGATAATTCTGGTCGATCTTCTTTGCACTCTTTTATTATTATTATTATTATTATTATTAGTTTATTTAGCAGATGCCTTTATCCAAGGTGACTTACAGAGACTAGGGTGTGTGAACTATGCATCAGCTGCACAGTCACTTACAATTACGTCTCACCCGAAAGACGGATCACAAGGAGGTTAAGTGATTGCTCAGGGTCACACAATGAGTCAGTGGCTGAGGTGGGATTTGAACCAGCGACCTCTTGGTTACAAGCCCGTTTCTTTAACCACTGGACCACACAGCCTCCTCTTTTTGAGCAGCAATATCCTTTTTGTAATAAGGTGACCAGAACTGAACACAATATTCTAGGTGAGGTCTTACTAATGCATTGTAAAGTTTTAACATTACTTCCCTTGATTTAAATTCAACACTTTTCACAATATATCAGAGCATCTTGTTGGCCTTTTTTATACCTTCCCCACATTGTCTAGATGAAGACATTTCTGAGTCAACGTAAACTCCTAGGTCTTTTTCATAGATTTCTTCTTCAATTTCAGTATCTCCCATATGATATTTATAATGCACATTTTTATTGCTTGCGTGCAGTACCTTACACTTTTCTCTATTAAATGTCATTTGCCATGTGTCTGCCCTGTTCTGAATGCTGTCTAGATCATTTTGAATGACCTTTGCTGCTGCAACAGTGTTTGCTACTCCTCCTGTTTTAGTGTCAAATGCGAATTTAACAAGTTTGCTTATTATGCCAGAATCTAAATCATTAATGTAGATTAGGAATAGCAGAGGACCTAATACTGATCCCTGTGGTACACCACTGGTTACCTCGCTCCATTTTGAGGTTTCTCCTCTAATCAGTACTTTCTGTTTTCTTCATGTTAACCACTCCCTAATCCATGCACATTTTAACAGTCTGAAGCTAGCGCACAGTATGTATTCTATTCTCAACAGGTGAAGGTGTTTACCTGGTGGAGGCGGCAGGGATATATAATATATACGAGAGAGAGAGAAAGCAAGAGAAGGAGGAAAAGAAACAAAACAAAATAAAAAAAACAATATCGTATATCGAGCACATAAAGTATATAAATACACACACACACAGAAATTGGCACACACAATGCTAATGCTATATTACCAGTCTCTGTGAGCATTCCAATGAATTGTTCATAAAACCGAATCAAAGCTAGGTCCATATTTTCAGCGGTATGAAGTGATATAACCAACACAACACAGTGGATTTTGTCTCCTTCCATTTTTGATTTCAGAATATCGTCAAACTAAAAAATAAAAGCAAAAATAAGTTTTAGAAAACAGTTACCATTTCTCAAAAGACACTTAAAATATTAAGTCCCCTTTTCTGAGATTATTGCAATTTTCTTTTTAATGCCTCCAGTTAGTCATCTATATGCATTGAGAAGCAGAGTAGCTATTCAGAGACTGAGGTCTATTAAAATGACCTGCTGGATATCCAATGAATTTGATGACGATGATTAATAATACATTTTATGTTTGTGATTTATGATTTTTACTGAGAGGGAATGTTTTAACTGACATATTAAGCATGGTTAATTGCTGTGGTTTTAACTCACACAGTTTCAGTACAATTGAAATAAGCTTTGTTTTCTTTCAGAGTAATAATGGGGAGAATCCCCCCCCCCCTAAAACCCCACAATGTAAAGGTGTGTGTGTGTGTGTGTGTGTGTGTGTAAAGATCTAGCCCGACATGCTACATCTGACATTAAAAAATTAAAAAGTTAAGGCTGTTTGAAAGTTGCATCTACTTCTGGCATGAATTTGAATTTTAAAGGAGCTGAAAGCATTAGTTGTAAATGCATGGTGTGTTTGTTTTTTTTGTATGCCACTGTAAATGATGGAAGAGAGAACTGCATTCACTTGTATTGCATCACGCTGTGTAAAAATAGTATTCAATGATGTTACAGCTGCTGAGCTCAAAGGAGCCACTGCGCTTTCAAAATGCTTTCTACAAGTCTTTTACACATCATCGCATTAACATTACTTACATACCTTTGTGCCTTCAGCCACTTCACCATCTATGATCTTCTTTAATATTATCGTGGAATTTACTGTTTTCTCCAATTCAAATCCTGCTGTATCAAAGATTTTGATCTTGTCAATGAATTTGTGGCATCTTAGCTGCAAAGAAATTATACAATGATCATATTTATTATGTGTATGCATTGATGTTATGTGTAACATGCTACAGGTATAGGAACATTAACACTCAAGCCCAGAATACCCAATTAACATAAAGTATTACAAAACCTGCTCGACTGCGCCACCCCCAGGTTAAATATAGAGCAGAAGGAACTCAATCTGGTCTTTTAACAAGAAGTACTTAACCACATTCCGACAACTGCAAACACGTTTCAATTAAATGAAAACTAGTGACATGAATTACAAAAGTGCCATTTTTTTACAAGTAACAAAATAATGCATTTAGCATAAACAGTTTATTTTTTACTTTTTTTTTTTTTTTAAAAACACATAAATGGTGGATTATGAGTTACAAACTTCAAAAAATCAGAACTCATGCAAAACTGTTATGCAGACTCGCTTCAGAACCATAGACAAAAATGAAAGGAGTGTGTTAGGGACACGTCAGGCACAGATCTCCTATCACCAAAGCAGGGGCGGATCCAGACTGTCATGAAGGGCGGGGGATACCTGATACTAAACATACAATTAAAGTAAACAATATATTGACATTTTTAACGAAAGAGGGGGGTCCGGACCCCCAATAATAATAATAATAATAATAATATACAGTACACCTTTTATATAATGCATCAACCTGCAATTAATGGGTTACATATATATATATATATATATATATATATATATATATATATATATATATATATATATATACAGTACTGTGCAAAAGTTTTAGGCAGGTGTGAAAAAATGCTGTAAAGTAAGAATGCTTTCAAAAATAGACATGTTAATAGATTATATTTATCAATTAACTAAATGCAAAGTGAGTGAACAGAAGAAAAATCTAAATCAAATCCATATTTGGTGTGACCACCCTTTGCCTTCAAAACAGCATCAAGCATCAATTCTTCTAGGTACACTTGCACACAGTTTTTGAAGGAACTCGGCAGGTAGGTTGGCCCAAACATCTTGGAGAACTAACCACAGTTCTTCTGTGGATTTAGGCAGCCTCAGTTGCTTCTCTCTCTCTCATGTAATCCCAGACAGACTCGATGATGTTGAGATCAGGGCTCTGTGGGGGCCATACCATCACTTCCAGGACTCCTTGTTCTTCTTTACGCTGAAGATAGATCTTAATGACTTTCGCTGTATGTTTGGGGTCGTTGTCATGCTGCAGAATAAATTTGGGGCCAATCAGATGCCTCCCTGATGGTATTGCATGATGGATAAGTATCTGCCTGTACTTCTCAGCATTGAGGAGACCATTAATTCTGACCAAATCCCCAACTCCATTTGCAGAAATGCAGCCCCAAACTTGCAAGGAACCTCCACCATGCTTCACTGTTGCCTGCAGACACTAATTCGTGTACGCTCTCCAACCCTTTGGCGAACAAACTGCCTTCTGCTACAGCCAAATATTTCAAATTTTGACTCATCAGTCCAGAGCACCTGCTGCCATTTTTCTGCACGCCAGTTCCTGTGTTTTCGTGCATAGTTGAGTCGCTTGGCCTTGTTTCCACGTCGGAGGTATGGCTTTTTGGCCGCAAGTCTTCCATGAAGGCCACTTCTGACCAGACTTCTCCGGACAGTAGATGGGTGTACCAGGGTCCCACTGTTTTCTGCCAGTTCTGAGCTGATGGCACTGCTGGACATCTTCCGATTGCGAAGGGAAGTAAGCATGATGTGTCTTTCATCTGCTGCAGTAAGTTTCCTTGGCCGACCACTGCGTCACGGTCCTCAACGTTGCCCGTTTCTTTGTGCTTCTTCAAAAGAGCTTGGACAGCACATCTGGAAACCCCTGTCTGCCTTGAAATTTCTGCCTGGGAGAGACCTTGCTGATGCAGTATAACTACCTTGTGTCTTGTTGCTGTGCTCAGTCTTGCCATGGTGTATGACTTTTGACAGTAAACTGTCTTCAGCAACCTCACCTTGTTAGCTGAGTTTGGCTGTTCCTCACCCAGTTTTATTCCTCCTACACAGCTGTTTCTGTTTCAGTTAATGATTGTGTTTCAACCTACATATTGAATTGATGATCATTAGCACCTGTTTGGTATAATTGTTTAATCATACACCTGACTATATGCCTACAAAACCCCTGACTTTGTGCAAGTGTACCTAGAAGAATTGATGCTGTTTTGAAGGCAAAGGGTTGTCACACCAAATATGGATTTGATTTAGATTTTTCTTCTGTTCACTCACTTTGCATTTAGTTAATTGATAAATATAATCTATTAACATGTCTATTTTTGAAAGCATTCTTACTTTACAGCATTTTTTCACACCTGCCTAAAACTTTTGCACAGTACTGTATATATATATATTTTTTTTTTAAAAATTTTATTTTAAACAATACGGTGCATCGACCTGCATAAATCTTACTACAGAGATAAAGATAAACAACATCTGGATAGGGGCCAAGTGCGTGGGGGCCCGGCCCCAGGGAAAAGTGCGTAACATGTATATTTTTTAATTGTGTTGTCAGGTGTATTAAGTGTGCAGAGCTGGCAGAGCGCTCCGGCACTTGAAGTTGAAGTATTTGTTTAAATGTGTCAACGCTACACGTACGGTGTACCCTGAAGCCGTCGTCGCAAGTCAAAGTCATAAGACGGAATTGTCTGATTCCAGTCAACGCTGAAAATTAAAATAACTACCAGCAGCCGTCGCAGTCGGAATATTTCTGACTGACAAATGAAGAAACCAATAGCGGCAGCTGCAGGACCAATTCTGAGTCTGTACTGGCAGGCAAGATCTGTTTATTTTTGGATAGATTTTGAGAAGTTGCACCCAGCAGGGAGGTGTAGGGCTCTATAGCTCATATCAAGTTCCAGAAAAAAAAGTTAGTTAGCACTGCCCCCATTGACCTACAATGAAAGGTAGGCCTACATAGTATCTAAATATAGACCTCATGGGAACTTACTGTATGTTTCTGGTGCAATAAAAGCATTTAAAAAAAATCATTTTTGTAGTTATTTTTATTGTGAAGTTGAAAATAAATTGTCAAATTTTGTCCTGTCATTTGACGTCATAATTTTTCAACTAAGTTGAAAAAGTCAGTCATATTACTTTACATATTTATATGTGGTAACATATATCTTCTTTTTAATGTTAGTCATTAGTATTTTTAGTGGGTTTTGGCTTTCTTGACACTCAAATTAACTCTACTTGTCTTGCAATAATTAAGAACGGTTAACCAATTAAAATGGAGAACGCAGTTCATGAAATATAAAAATGCCTGATGCATTTCCTCGGGTAACTTGACATACACATCTCCTGTTTAGCCAATCACAGCTAACTTTAGTTGGAACCCAAAAGTGACACTCAACAGATGAGTTCTGGATGGGGTCACCGAGCTTTACAGAAGGAACGGGCTGAAGTTAGTTACTTATTCCCGATTCGAGGGCTGAAGTTAGTTACTTATTCCCGATTCGAGGCTGAAGTTACTTACTGATTCGCACAGTTATGTATTGAATATTAGCTCACATTCTAAGGGGGAAATCACATAGATGGTCTGCATGTGCCACCTCAAGTAAGGTATCATTTTAAAGCTTGAGCATTTATTTTCAACATAAAGTACTTTGCAGAATGGCACAAGCATGCATTCATAGGCTATGCTGTGAAATACACACACACACCCTTCTTTTCCTGCATATTCCGCACATTGTGAGGGCTTTGCCATCTCAAGCTGGGTGTGATGTTGAAGGTTAAGCAGTTGTCTTGCGATATGGTGCATAGTGGCATGTACAGTACTATTAAGTGCGACTTAGTATGAAATTTAGAGCATTTATTACGAATTGTAAGAAAAAAAGGCCTTGTTTGATAACAGATATTTAATTAAAAAGTCACATGTTGTTTTGAACTAAGCAACAAATACACTATGTGAAACTAACTTCAGCCTCGAATCGGGAATAAGTAACTAACGTCAGCCCTCGAATCGGGAATAAGTAACTAACTTCAGCCCTCGAATCAGGAATAAGTAACTAACTTCAGCCTCGAATCCGGAATAAGTAACTAACTTCAGCACTCGAATCAGGAATAAGTAACTAACTTCAGCCTCGAATCCGGAATAAGTAACTAACTTCACCCTCGAATCGGGAATAAGTAACTAACTTCAGCACTCGAATCGGGAATAAGTAACTAACTTCAGCCCTCGAATCGGGAATAAGTAACTAACTTCAGCCTCGAATCGGGAATAAGTAACTAACTTCAGCCCTCGAATCAGGAATAAGTAACTAACTTCAACCCTCGAATCAGGAATAAGTAACTAACTTCAGCCCTCGAATCGGGAATAAGTAACTAACTTCAGCCCTCGAATCGGGAATAAGTAACTAACTTCAGCCCTCGAATCGGGAATAAGTAACTAACTTCAGCACTCGAATCGGGAATAAGTAACTAACTTCAGCCTCGAATCGGGAATAAGTAACTAACTTCAGCACTCGAATCAGGAATAAGTAACTAACTTCAGCCTCGAATCCAGAATAAGTAACTAACTTCAGCCTCGAATCCAGAATAAGTAACTAACTTCAGCCCTCGAATCGGGAATAAGTAAGTAACTTCCGCCCGTTCCTTCTGTAAAGGTCGGTGACCCCATCCAGAACTCGTCTGTTGAGTGTCAGTTTTGGGTTCCAACTAAAGTTAGCTGTGATTGGCTGAACGTGTCGGCAGACAGGAAGAGCAAGCCCCGATTTCCTTAAGTGGAAGTGGGCGAGGCTGAGGGGAATGATTGACACTTTGTGCTTGCACAGTTCAAATAAAACATATTTAAATAAACTGTGGAGCTGAAATACACAGCTCAAATAAAGATCTTGCGCACCCTAGCGCAATTAGAATTTCAAATTTAAGGGAAGCTGTTTTTTGTTCTTGAATAAAATGAATTTCAATTTAAGGTTTGCTGTTTTTTGTCCTTGAGTAAATTGAATTTCAATTGAAGGTATGCTGTTTTGTTGTTAATAGATGTATTTTTGTTAATAGATGAGCTTACATTATATTATTTACTTTTTGTTACTTTCACCTCTCATGTTGTTACCTCGTAGTTCATGATGATATTCGATCGGGTTTCGTCTGCTTTTCCCTGGAGGAGCATCATCTGCCTGTTACTCCCTGTCTTTAATACAGTTCCTTTTTACAGATGAAATCCTTCATTGACGGATTGCACCGAAGGATTTAAGGGGGAATGTGTTTTATTTTAGGGGATTATGTTTGTGTATCACTTCAACTTTCCGACAAAATGGTAAAACATTACTTCGGTAAAATTTGGTAAAACACACTCAATTACTGATGGTTGAGTATACAGCCCTATATTTTTCAGGACTTAGGACCCAAGGGAACCCAGTGGCATGCATGCATTCAGGGCGCGGTTCTGGAGCTAGTCGTAGTAGTATACATTACCACGGTCGTCCTAAAACCCGTCCGAGGCGCCCGGGGCACCGGAGATGCCTGGCGGAACCCGGAGACGCCCGGAGCCTATTATTATTATTATTATTATTATTATTATTATGCTCCAAGCAGAATGGCTGGAAGCCTATTGTTCTTCAAGAGATTATTATTATTATTTTCTTTCCTTCTGCCGCAATGGTAAATCTTTAAAGCCCATAAAATGAAAACCGTAGGTCAAAACTTATCTCCTCCGAAACCGCTTAAGCTAGAGCTCTGAAACTTGATGTACATGTTTATGAATGGTCAATCTTTAAAAGTTATTCAAAGAAAATGTTTTCGTCAATGACGGCCATGTTTATGACATCAGAGGTTAAAAGTGAAAGTAGTCGATAACTCCTTATAGAATGCAGATAGGGCCACTGTTACAATGGAACACATATAGGAACCCATATGTGTTCTATCAAAAACAGTTATTGCCTGTGACCTTTGACCTCTCTTATGATAGGATTATCACTATTGTTAGTTCTTATCGTCTGCCAAGGACTTTAACAACCCATAAAATGAAAACCGTTGCACGAAATCGCTCGCAGTTTGGTACATGACTACTGCTAGTTGACCCTGAAAAAAATAGAGCGAATAGGTCACATGGTTTGGCAGCATATTGGATTATGTATTTTTGGTAACTCATTTTGAAGACATTAAAACAACAAAAAACATTGCTGCTATTGCCCTCAAACTTCTCACATATGTTGAGGAGGGGTGTGCAATTATACATATCACGTGACGTGACACGTAGCCGCCATTTTGGAATTCTACATTTGGCTTTAAAATGCAACTCCTCCAGTTACTATGGAACACTTATAGCAACCCATGTTTGCTCTATAAAATAATGTTAGCCTGTGACCTCTGACCTTTACTAATGGTCAAATGGTTTGTTACTCATTAGATAGTGCAGAAAGGGCCATGTTTACTATGGAACACATAGTCTAACGGTTCGCTAGTACCTTGGAAGCCTTATACTTGCTGGCAACTCTAGTTATTATTATTATTATTATTATTATTATTATTATTATTATTATTATTATTATTAATGAAAATAATAATCACGTATTTATGTATTAATGTATCGGGAAACAGACAAAGCAAGTACCTTTCACGTTCTTTAGCCTGTAGCAAACCTGCAACCAAACAAAGAACATCAACTTCCTTCTATGTCTTTCATTGCCGCTTACTTTTAATAATGATTTAGGCAACTCGATACAACTTTAACAACAACACACGTGTTGTTATGTCTCTCTGTTCCATCCACAGCTGTGACCCAGTACAGAAACATCTCAAACAATATCTATATTGACACACTATGTTTCTCCTTCCTGCTCTTACATTCCAGTCAATAAATCTACAGCACCATGTACTGTGTGTATTATAAATGAAATAACAATACAACACTAACACCCCTTTTAACATTAGGATACTTTTTCCATTACAGAATAGGTCCATTTTTTAAAATGTGTAGACTATTTCTGTACCAGAAATAGTTTTACAATTTAGGATATAGTATGTCACTAAAATGTAAAACCTAGCTAACAATTTTACGTTGTTACGTTTCATTGCCACAGCCCACTTTGTCTGTGACGTCCTGTGTCCTGTGTCCTGTGTACACTGCCAGCTCTCTGCTTTCCTTGTCCAACCACTCTCTGCTCAACCCTCTCCAATCTGGCTTCCGCTCTGCTCACTCCACTGAAACTGCCCTCCTGGCTGTCACCAACTCACTAAACTCTGCCCGAACTGCCGCTCTCTACTCTGTCCTAATTCTCCTCGACCTCTCTGCTGTCGATCACTCTATTCTACTATCCTCTCTCGCTGACCTGGGAATCTCTGGCACTGCTCTGGCCTGGTTCTCCTTCTACCTCTCCAACTGCACTTACCAGGTAACCTGGCGTGGAGCAACCTCCACACCTCACCCTCTCTCAACAGGAGTCCCCCAAGGGTCAGTCTTGGGTCCTCTCCTGTTCTCTCTCTACACCCACTCCCTGGGCCCCCTCATCGCATCCTATGGTTTCTCATACCATTTCTATGCTGATGATGCTCAGATTTTCCTCTCCTTCCCCACCTGTGACTCCACCATCCCCTCCCGTATCTCTACCTGTCTGTCTGCTATCTCCTCCTGGATGCACTCGCATCACCTCAAACTCAACCTCTCTAAATCTGACCTCCTTTTCTTTCCCTCCTCCTCCTCCTCCTCCTCCTCCCCCTCCTCTGATCTCTCTATCTCCATTCCTCTGGAATCTACCACACTCTCTCCCTCCTCCTCAGCTAAGAACCTTGGAGTCAACCTGGACCCCTGTCTGTCTTATTCCCAGCACATCTCCACCCTGGCATGCACTTGCCGATTCTTCCTGAGCAACATACGAAGAATCCGACCCTTCCTCAGCAACTACGCCACCCAGCTCCTGGTCCAGGCCTTGGTACTCTCCCGCCTAGACTACTGCAACTCCCTCCTGGCTGGCCTGCCTGCGTCCGCCACCCGTCCGCTCCAGCTCATCCAGAACTCCGCTGCTCGTCTGGTGTTCTCTCTGCCTCACTTCTCCCACGCAACTCCACTGCTCCGCTCGCTCCACTGGCTCCCAATCACCACTCGCATCCAGTTCAAGACTCTTGTACTCGCCTACAGATGCCTTGACCAGACTGCACCCAGATACCTCCAAACCCTCATCTCTCCCTACACCCCCACTCGACCTCTCCGCTCCTCCTGCAATAGAAGACTGGCTGTACCTCCTCTACACTCCCCTGTTCTTTTGTTTGCTACAGGCTAAAGAACGTGAAACGTACTTGCTTTGTCTGTTTTCCGATACATTAATACATAAATACGTGATTATTATTTTCATTAGTAATAATAATAATAATAATAATAATAATAATAATAATAATAATAATAATAATAATAGCTCCGGGCTCCTCCGGGCACTTCTGGACGGGTTTTAGGACGACCCCACATTACCATTTACAATGGCTTTCTATGTGACAAGTACAACTGGTCCGGTTAAAAAACACATGTATTAAATCACGCAAACAGTGGAAGGTAAGTGTTCACAGTTTATATTAAAATTGCAACATGATGGGTTTGAAATAATATCGATTTATATACTTGTGTTCACATAATACTGCAGCTAACTGTAGTTACAGTCCTGATTGACAGGATATGTGTATACAAGAAAAATATCTCCCTTTCTACATTTTTCTAGCAACATGTAGACTAGTGTCCCCTCGGCTTAAAGCATTTGAACCTCATGTGCACTTGCTGCTTTTTTCTCTGCTGTTACTGCCAGTGAGATGACAGGACACAGTAATTAAGCACACTAGATGAGAAGTGTAGGAGGTGCTGGAATTTAAACACTTACATGCTGTGTGACACTTGTTTGTGCACCTGGTCTCACTGCTTGAAGGCTTTGCACTCTGCTGTTGAATTCTTCTCTCCTGAGTTCTGAGAGCACAGAATTTAGAAAGCTTGACTTTCCGGAGCCCACATTGCCCGAAAGAAGAATATTTGTTCTGGAAGCCTTAGAGTTAGAGTGTGGTTGGTGGTTTTTTATTTCTTCTTGAAGTTTCATGTAAGCACTGTAAAACAAGTGAAAATTAAAAGAAATGTCATTTAAAAAGCTCAGTCTTACAAATATTTCAGAAAATACAAAAATAAAAATATAGCTGCAAGCAGCAATGTAGGGGGCCAAGTATGGCAGTATGGATGTATGGATATGGCATATGACTATGGATATGGCTGTATGGATATGGTATGGCTGTACAAATATGACATATGGCTGTATGGAAGCAGCAACGTACAAATCTGGTCACATAGTTTGGCAGCCATATTGAAATATTGCCCAATCATCTTAATTCATTCATAGACTTTATTTCTCACAGTCTTCTACTATTCTGTCAAGTTTCATCAGTCTACTATATTTTACCATAAGATTATACTGAAATATATGGATATAGACCATAGCTGGTATTTGATTGGATTGTGGCAGCCATGTTTTTTAATGCAGCGACTTGCCTTGAACAAAGTGTGCCAATTTATCAGTTATTACTTTCCAATGGTCTGTACAATTGTGTTGACATTGAAGAGCATAAGTGCAATGGTGTTCTTGTTATGAGTTACAAAAGTTTTTTTACAATTATCAATATGGCCGCCAAACCATGTGACCAAAATGTGTCATTTTCACCAGTACTTCACGTGAGTCTCTATGGTCATATAAAGTTTCATCACTTTGGATTTATGCACGAATGTATGAAAATAGAGCTGTCAATTATTTGCATGCCGCGGCCATGTTTTTTAACGAAAAATTTTGCATTGAACAAGCGTAAGAAAGGACCTTGCCGTGAACATGCGTGCCAATTTAGGTGTCGATTGACGTTGCAGTTTAAGACAAGAAGATTGTTGAATATTTGGCGCCAATCCAGCGTAGCGGGCAAAGTAATTGTAAAATCGACCTCGATTGAACATATGTTTTTTATAGGCCATTGCTGCACTATCTGCTGCCATTGTCATAGTTCCACCTAAAATTGTTTTTAACGGCAAGAGTTTTGAAAAATTCCACGAAAGTTTCCACGAGATCCAATATTGCGGTCGAACCATGTGACTTTTTCATTTGGGGACACCAGTCTGGTTATCTGCACATAGCCAGCTACCTACATACCCGATTTCATAAGCCTGCGATGAGGTCTCGGAAGAAAGAAAAATAATAATAATAACTAGAGTTGCAAGCAACTTTATGGCTTACAAGCAGTTAGCGTGACATTTAAGCGCATTGGTTGTTATAGATGGAATGTTATCATCACAAATCATTTTGGACACAGCTGACTGTCAATTTTGGTAAAAATATTGGAATCACTGGTTAGATGATCAATGCTGAAATCTCATTGGCCCACAGCAGCCATGTTTTGTACCATAGCAACTTCCCTTGAACAACCGTAAAAGATAATCATACTTGGATCATTTATGCTCATTTTGGCTTCAATCAGAACTCTGCATCTTATATAACAACCATCTGCAGTCAATAAGAAATTATGAGAAGTTTTAAAGCCAGCTTTAAATTTGACCTTTAACAGAACTTAACCATACTATATAAAACTATTTATGTATTACACATTACACTTCTTGCATTACCTATAGTGCTCATATAAACACACCAGTTTTGTAAAACAACAAAAGTCACTTTGAATAAATTACAAACATACAAACTTTGCAATTCTATTCAATCCACAACAAATCAAAACCAATTTATATCAACACACATCCTATATTAAATAATAAAACATAAACACTTTATATAAATAGTCAGTATTTCAAAACTACTTTCTGTAAAAATCATACATGAACAACACACTGAGCTAAAGTTTTTATCAGGGACAGTATTTAATACAGGGTTAAAGCAGGTTTAAGAAAGAGCTGAAGTTAATATTCCAATATAAAAGTAGTATTACTAAACTGCTTTCATGTAACGTTTAGCAGGGGCAGTATATATATAATACTAAATTAGTTGTGGGTTTTAAGAAATTACTACAATTAAATGCTTTAGCTAAAAACTATTCACAGGTCAGTCACCATACATATAAAACAGAGGATGGTGAGAGAAATGTGAGATTTGAGAGACAGTCTTACTAAACTCTGTAGGTATTGCGTGATCACTTCCAGAATTTTTTTCCAAAGCATGTCTGGGTTTGGTCTGTGGAAAAGGTGGCAACCCTGCTTACAGCGTGTGTGTCCGTATGTGTCGCCTACAGTTGTGTATATGCCTGCATGTCCACGAGGTTATTTAAAGTAAACAAACAACATTACTCTGGTCACCTGCAATTATACTAAAATGTCCACTTTTGGGGGGGATTCTCCATGAATAACCGTGCAATCTTTACCGTTACAATTGTATTTCATAGAGCAAGCGATTCTGAAGAGTTTTGTGTATACTTTTTTGTTACCTAAAATGACCTATATTATTAATTATAAAAGCCAGTCAATCGAAATCGCTCAAGCGTACAGGTGGAAAATGCGGATGTGAAATGTGTATGTTTTCATCTGCGGTTCACGTTGAGCTGCTAAACAGCGATTAAATAATTATACACAGTCTTTTAGAGAATATTTATAGTAAAATGTCCGTTTTTTGGGAGGATTCTCTCTGAATAGCCATACGATCTTCACAGATACAATTCTATTTCATAGAGCAAGTGATTGCGAAGAGTTCTGTCTATACTTTTCATTGCCTAAAATAATTAGTTCAATGAAAGATACGCTCACAATGTTGCGCCACCCGTCTCATGTCGTCTTTTAAATGGGTTACACGCGCGGCTTCCTTACAACACATTCAGGATTTATGATTGTTTTATTATCAGTTAAGTCGTAAAAATAATTTTATTTCGATTTTTAAACAAACTGTATTAGTGTGACTTGTAAAGCTCATGTATTAGACATGTTATTGTTTCGATTGTCTTTTGGTTTAAAGGATGCATTTTTTTCGAGTACCTTCTGTTTAGCTTCAATAGCGTTTCACAAAAAGAAAATAAAATAAAATAATAATAATCCTAACAAAAACAATAGACTTCCCCAGCCTACGGCTTGGAAGCCTAATAATAATAATAATAATAATAATAATAATAATAATAATAATAATAATAATAATAATAATAATAGGTGTCCAGCAACTACGTTGCTTGGTACCCTAAAAACTGATCACTTACTCATCACTAAATTCAACTTCACGCCATGGATTAGGGAGAAGAGGCTCGGGTCTCGGCTCTGGTTTTGACTCTTCTGCAAAATAGGGAGAGATACATAAATACGCACAACTCTGTTTTTTTTTTTTCTGTGGTAAAGATGAGGCTTTTAATATTATTTACCGCTTGATAACAATCCTCCCATTGCAGCAGACGTTGAGATGAGGATATGTATTGTGGAAGGTGCTCTGAGGTTACAGAAGTAATGATGTTATTAGAGAAAAACAAACTATATATATGGTAGATAAGGTGACACCCCCTGACGAAAGGAAATCTAAATCCAGTCTATATTTGGTTAAATAGGAGGGCATGGTAAGATTCTTCTAGTAAATGACTGTGTCTGAACAGACTGTTTGCCATATCTAGGATCTGATGCTGTGAACACACAATACACCAGAATCCAGTATTTCCAGTTGCAGAGAGGAGTAAGAGAAGAAGGTAGGGCACACTTTATCTACTTGTACTTATTGGGTGGTTTGGGTTGGTTTGAATTTTGACAGATTGCATTAAAAAAAAAAAAACGCTGATAAATTTAGACAAACTACTATTTTGGGATCATCTGATAGCATTTCCACTCAGGTTTTAAGATTTCACAACTTCTAGGGCTTAGTTGGACAGAAACTGTTTTGTTTTTGAAATGTTAAAGCATTAAGGAAATATTTAGCCTCTGTCAATTCTAGATTCTAGAGAACTTATTTCTGTTATATTTCTTGTTTTTACTAATGACAGAAACCCGCTGGTCAGGTTTTTTTTTTTTTGCCGGCTGCTGCTACTGATTATTATTATTATTATTATTATTATTATTATTATTATTATTATTAGTTTAGCATTCGAATGCGTGTGCAATACAAGTCTTCATTGTTATTTTCACAGCTCTGCAGTTGTTTTAAATTAATTATTTAGATCTCTTTCCTCAGCCAATCTGATCAGTCGATTAAATGGCACGTTATCAATCAAAATCATCCCATATCAATCGGCCAGTGGGTACCTACTAGCCTACTACCCCCTACTCCTAAACCTAATATCTACAATTAACCTAATCCTAACACTGTTACTATTAAAGTCATTTTTACTACTATTTCAACACCGCTTTTTAGCGCCCTCTAGCGGCTACTACATCCCACGTCCGTTAAAGCGCTTGATCCGGACCTTCTCTACTCTGTTGGGAGGCTAGTAGTAGGTACTCATTGGCCCATTCCTATGGGATGATGTTTGCTTGATAACATCTCATTCAATCGACTCATCTCAATCAGATCGCGTGCTTTTCTTGACGCATGTGCGACTGTTCCTTAAAACATTTACCGAGTCAGCAACACAATCTAATCAGCTATGTACCTACATTAATCGGTTTTTGCACTTAACGTTTTTTCCATAATGAATACAAATATTATTTAAATCCATTGTGTGTCCAAACTGGAGCATGTTTAAGACTTCATAATTTACATTGTTTTGGATTGTATTAAATAAATTTAAAATGAAAAACGAGGTTGCCGTTTTAGTTCTGCAAATTATATACATACATGTGTTTAAGAAAACCTGGCTAAACAGTACAGACAATCACAAAAAAAAAAACAAAAAACGCTTCTTCATGTCAATACCATATTGCTGAATTAAAAAAAAAAAAAAAAAAGATGTATTCCGTTTAGCATAACGTTATAGGGTAATGGTAATAGAAATATGCTATATCAAAAACTGGCTCGCACATGCCACCTTGTGATCGTTTTTGGTATCGCGCAAGTAAATTCTACTCCCCGCCCCCCCCACAAACAAGCTCTTTTGTTGTACCTGTGCCCCACACATGCACGTCTTTCACACGGAAACGCGAATGCTAGAGAAAGGTGCTTGACTTTACTGTTGGATTGTGCAATACACTGAATATAGACAGCAGAAAAAAGGGGGTGAATTTGCCGAATTGAGGGCGGCAGTTTCTTTATTGAATATATAGTGCCATTCCTAATGTCCGGTTTCGAGAAAGTGGAAAGTTGGCAAACACTCACAGCTTCCCAATTCATTAATGCAAAAGTGTATCAATGTAGGGAAATCCCCCCCCCCCGTTCCTAAGAAGTTTCTGACGCTGGTACACTCCGGACCAAGTTTTTATTAAGTTATTATTAATTAGCTTAGCAGACTTACAGTGGTTGCAAAATATCAAAATACAGTTAAGTGCTAATACACACGAGAGGTGCCCATGATCTCTATAACCAAACAGCTATTTAAAGGTACAGATTTAAAGAGAGAGTGTACGTTTACAGCTCCTCACAACTCTATCTTTGGTTAGGTGAGTTTAGATAAAAGGGTAATTGGAAAGGGGCTCAGGAGGCTGAGAAATAAAGAATATATAAGTCTGTAATATGCTTTTGCAGAATTCAGCATGTAGGGTTTCTACTGGATGTTTAGCCCATTTTGTGTAGTCTTGTTGACTGAGTAGACCCCTCACCTCACTTCCATGTAGCACAATGGGCTGGATAACACTGTCAAATATTTTTTATCAAGAGTCTAACAGGTATATTTATTTTGTATAGTTTCCTTTTGATGGCATAAAAAGCTCTGCAGGCTTTTTCTTTTAATGCATTCACTGTCGGGTTAAATCTCCCTGACGCACTGATGGTCATGTCTAGGTATGTGTATTGTGTGGTGTGTTCTAGGGTGGACTGGTGTAGAGTGAAGGGGAACCTGCTTCCTTGAGATCTGGCCTTTTTTTGGAAGATCATCATTTTGGTATTTTTCATGTTTAATGTCAGGGCCCAGGTCTGACAGAACTGCTCTAGCAGTGACAGGTTCTGCTGTAGCTCCTGCTTTGTCGGTGACAGCAGGACCAGGTCATCTGCGTAGAACAGGAATTTCATTTCTTTGTTGTGTAGAGTGAGGCAAGGGGCTGCAGACTGCTCCAACACCGTTGCTAATTCATTTATGTAAATACTGAACAGTGTTGGACTCCAGCCCTGTCTCACTCAACGACCCTGTTTGAAGAATTCTGTTCTTTTGTTGCAAATTTTTATTCCGCACTTGTTTTCTGAGTACATTGACTTAATTATGTCGTAAACTTTACCCCCTACACCACTTTGTAGAATTTTATAATTTAAACCTTCATGCCAAATGCAATCAAATGTTTTTTTAAAGTCTATAAAACAAGAGAAATGTTCCTTTTATATTTTTGTTGTACATGTTTGTTGATTAAGGTATGTAAGGTGGTCAGAAGTGCGGTAATTTGGTAGGAATCCAGTCTGACTCTTACTCAAGACACTGTGTTCGGTAAGGAAGGCCAGTATTCAGGTAGTGAAGATACTGCAGAATACCTTCTCCAGAGTACTGCTTGCACAGATGCCTCGGTAGTTGTTGGCGTCAAATTTGTCTCCACTTTTGTAGATTGAGGATATAAGCCCTTGGTTCCAGATGTCAGGGAAGCAGCCTACCTTTAGTACCAGGTTGGATAAATTCAGCAGGGCCTCCAGTTTGGGGCTGTTGTGTGTGTGTGTGTGTGTGTATAATATACAGTACTGTGCAAAAGTTTTAGGCAGGTGTGAAAAAATGCTGTAAAGTAAGAATGCTTTCAAAAATACACATGTTAATAGTTTATATTTATCAATTAACAAAATGCAAAGTGAGTGAACAGAAGAAAAATCTACATCAAATCAATATTTGGTGTGACCACCCTTTGCCTTCAAAACAGCATCAATTCTTCTAGGTACACTTGCACACAGTTTTTGAAGGAACTCAGCAGGTAGGTTGGCCCAAACATCTTGGAGAACTAACCACAGTTCTTCTGTGGATTTAGGCAGCCTCAGTTGCTTCTCTCTCTTCATGTAATCCCAGACAGACTCGATGATGTTGAGATCAGGGTTCTGTGGGGGCCATACCATCACTTCCAGGACTCCTTGTTCTTCTTTACGCTGAAGATAGTTCTTAATGACTTTTGCTGTATGTTTGGGGTCGTTGTCATGCTGCAGAATAAATTTGGGGCCAATCAGATGCCTCCCTGATGGTATTGCATGATGGATAAGTATCTGCCTGTACTTCTCAGCATTGAGGAGACCATTAATTCTGACCAAATCCCCAACTCCATTTGCAGAAATGCAGCCCCAAACTTGCAAGGAACCTCCACCATGCTTCACTGTTGCCTGCAGACACTCATTCGTGTACCGCTCTCCAGCCCTTCGGCGAACAAACTGCCTTCTGCTACAGCCAAATATTTCAAATTTGGACTCATCAGTCCAGAGCACCTGCTGCCATTTTTCTGCACCCCAGTTCCTGTGTTTTCATGCATAGTTGAGTCGCTTGGCCTTGTTTCCACGTCGGAGATATGGTTTTTTGGCCTCAAGTCTTCCATGAAGGCCACTTCTGACCAGACTTCTCCGGACAGTAGATGGGTGCACCAGGGTCCCACTGTTTTCTGCCAATTCTGAGCTGATGGCACTGCTGGACATCTTCCGATTGCGAAGGGAAGTAAGCATGATGTGTCTTTCATCTGCTGCAGTAAGTTTCCTTGGCCGACCACTGCGTCTACGGTCCTCAACGTTGCCCGTTTCTTTGTGCTTCTTCAAAAGAGCTTGGACAGCACATCTGGAAACCCCTGTCTGCCTTGTAATTTCTGCCTGGGAGAGACCTTGCTGATGCAGCATAACTACCTTGTGTCTTGTTGCTGTGCTCAGTCTTGCCATGGTGTATGACTTTTGACAGTAAACTGTCTTCAGCAACCTCACCTTGTTAGCTGAGTTTGGCTGTTCCTCACCCAGTTTTATTCCTCCTACACAGCTGTTTCTGTTTCAGTTAATGATTGTGGTTCAACCTACATATTGAATTGATGATCATTAGCACCTGTTTGGTATAATTGTTTAATCATACACCTGACTATATGCCTACAAAATCCCTGACTTTGTGCAAGTGTACCTAGAAGAATTGATGCTGTTTTGAAGGCAGATTTTTCTTCTGTTCACTCACTTTGCATTTAGTTAATTGATAAATATAATCTATTAACATGTCTATTTTTGAAAGCATTCTTACTTTACAGCATTTTTTCACACCTGCCTAAAACTTTTGCACAGTACTGTGTATATATATATATATATATATATATATATATATATATATATATATATATATATATATATATATATATATATATATATATAAGTGCAAAACTTGCTTATAACTAATTTAAAGTGCATACAGTGTCATAGTTCATATGGAACACATCCCATATATGCTCCAATGGTACAATATGCTACACAGTGTAGTAGAGGCCAATGGGCTACTATGCCACATGTGAAATACATTTTAAATACAAAACAGTAAATAATGCCAAATGGGACTGGTTTAAATTTGTGTGTTTTTTAAGCCTTTTTCTTATATATATATATATATATATATATATATATATATATATGTAATGATTTTCTTTATATATGTATTCTCTATATGCAGTGCGTTGTTAGGCTTGTTGTACATTAGCAGTATGGAGCAGGTGTCTTTAGTTCATCAGCCTTGTGCAGATGAGGTTTAGGAGCTGCTTGATCTCCCTCAGCTCAGTGGGGGCAGGGCTGGCTGGGTGAGGACTACAGCATATCTGTGCTGGTTGCTGTGCCGGGCTGGGCTGAGCTGAGCTGGGCTGGGCTGGCCTGGGAGGTTGCAGTGTGGGCTGATGATGTCCAGTCTATGTGTGGGGGTTTCCCCTGGGGGGGTCACCCTGGCTCCTGCCTGTGCTGTGCCCTGCGCCTGTCCTTGCAGGGCAGGGCTGGCTGGGTCTTGGCTCAGGACGCAGTCTTTCAGGGTCTTGGCAAAGATCTTGACGCCCTGCTGATTGAGGTGCAACCTGTCGTAGAGGTGCTGGGTGCTCAGGGTGGGGTGGTGGACCAGGTGGATTCTGGGGAGCTCTGTGCAGCCTCTGGAGATCTCTTCGTTGATGCCATTGATGTGCTGGGGGGTGACGTGTCTGGGCAGCAGGGTGGAGACCATGATTTTGGCGTCGGGGAAGCGCTGTACGGCTCTCTCTGCCACCCTCCTCACTGACCTGGCCACCCCCTCCCACTGTGAGGCTTGTTCGATGAGGATGGTGCGGGGGCTCCCCAGGGTGGGCCTGGTCAGCAGCTGCAGGGCTCTCTGTGTTTGCACACCTGATCTTCATCATGCCCTGGCCTCGGAGCAGCCACCACTCGTCTAGGTATTTCCTATTTGAATCAAAGAGAATGGCCACCTCGGCACTGGGCTCTTTTGTATCCTGTGTGTTTGGGGTGTTTGGGGGGGTCTGTGCTTCTGGGGCCATCTCGCTAACAATGGGAGTGAACTCTGTGGGGGGGGTGTGTTTCCTCCTTGTACTGTTTTTTTCTTTTTAGTTGTTTGTAAGCCAGGGTTTGTACCATATGTTGTTTTGGCCTTGTTTCTTTTTGGCTCTGTTGTTGTTGTTGTTGTTGTTTGGCTGTGGATTGTCATGGTAATGCAGGGTTCTCCCCAGGAATTCTGTACAGCCGGACAGCAGAACATTATAGCCGGAAGCACTTTTAACGGAAAAATAAACTTGCCTTGCCTTTGCATAAATAATACGACAAATAATGTGTTGTCTTCTATCTGGTTGCTCGTTTTTATGTTCTACATTTTATTTTTCATTACTGTTTTTTATTATGGTAAATTACCATAGGCACTCTACGATTTGACTGGGGAAAGATAACATAGGTTTATTGGAGTTCACAAAAAAAACAGTAACCTTTTCACTTCCTTTTTAGCTTAATTATTGAGCTTATTACTTCATTCAAATTGTTTTCTTTATGTTAAGTTTTCAGGGCATTTTGTTAATACACGTCTATTTTTGTTTTTCACTGTTCTACATTTTTTTGATGTAACTGTTAATTGTAACCATTTTTTAACACAACAGTGCTCACACACGTTTGATCACCATCGTAAATGTTAAATGAAACCGGTGTGTAATAATCCAGCACCTCTGCACTTAAGCATTTGTATGTCAGCTGACAAGTGTTCAGCTGATACCCCATCACGCCTTTCTTCTTAAAGGCGTAGAGTCTCTATATATGAACCTCCAATATCTCTCACAAGCACCTGGGTACATATTGTTACAATATCACAACAAAAGGAAAATGCTTTTTTTTTGTGCATATGTATAGCTATTACGTACTATATATCACCTTATAATACGACAACAAATGGACTGAATGATAATACCTGAAAATAATTGTACTATTTTTTTAATAAAGTAGCCGGCCCAAATATAGTATTAGGCGGTGGATTGCGCCAATAGCCGGCTTATTTTGCCCCCCTGCATTCATTGTCACTATTTTTGCTTTGAAAATAATTGGTTATTTTTTTAGCAGTAATTTTAACGATCCCTAACCAGCAGGTGGTCGTGTATGGGCAGAGTTGCGGTTAGTTTAAAAACAAGCCGCGGAGGTTCTTCTGGGCTGCTGAAAAGCCACAGGACTCGTGACAGTCTGCTGCGCTGCTCCAGGAGGACTGGAATCCCGCTGGTGAAATACAGGAACTGAAGACCGCTGACGGCTGGGTGTTTAACCAGGGTCAGGGTTGCAGTGTTTACAGAAGAAGAAACTGCAACCGCTGGTGAGCGAGTGTATATCTGGGGTCGGGTAAGAGCAGGGAATAGCACCAGGATTTAATGCCCGCCTGTATAGTGAGATCACAGCGGGACCTCCTATTTTAGGGAGCAGCGCTAGCCGTCTTCACGGCACCTTTTATTTGTAGTTTTTGTTTTATTTTTGCCATCTGTACAGCGTGCTGCATATCTGCTGTGTGCTAACATTGTTGGTAGCGTCACATGACTGTTCTGTTCATGTATGTATGTATGTCTGAATCAACACCTGTAACAGTTCTCATGGTAACATTTCCGCTGCTCTTCTCTCTTTGGCTGAGGGTTGTCACGGTAACGTTCTCGCTGCTCTTGTCGCTTTGTCTCCTGGTGCCGTTGATCCTGTTTTTGCTGCTTTTGTCTTTGAGAGTGTAGATCCTGATGGTTGTGTTCTAGCTGTTGTCTTTGAGAGTGTGGATCCTGATGGCTGTGTTCTAGCTGTTGCCTTTGAGAGTGTGGATTCCTGATGGCTGTGTTCTAGCTGTTGCCTTTGAGAGTGTGGATCCTGATGGCTGTGTTCTAGCTGTTGTCTTTGAGAGTGTGGATTCCTGATGGCTGTGTTCTAGCTGTTGTCTTTGAGAGTGTGGATCCTGATGGCTGTGATCTAGCTGTTGTTGTTGCTTTGACTCTGGGTTCTTACGATGACGTTCCTGCTGCTGTTGTTTTTGCTTTGCCTCTGGGTTGTACTGAAACACTGAGGCATGATGGGTGTGCTGTTGTAGTTTCATTTTTTGTGGCTCTGGTTCTTGATAGAGTCGTGCTATCTCCGCTCTTTTGTGCTTTTTTGTGCTTTTTTGTGTATGGTAATGACAATTAGGAAGTTTGGCCTGTGGCTCATGGCTGATCCTGGTGCTGTGTTTGATTGACTGGGTCATGGTAGTACTGCTGAATGGGCTTTGGTTGATCCGGCGGTGAGCTTCTTGTTTTTGGTGACTTACTGTTGGTGTTCAATTATCCTTTCCCTGTTTGTGCTTCATATAATACTCATGGCTTTGTTTTCTTTTGACTTTTAAGGTAAATGGCTGATAGTAGAAGTGTTTCAGACCCTTGGAAAATTAAAAGCAAATATCATAGTTAATACTATCAATATGTCCATATTGTTATTCAAAGTACTTTATCGGCAATTTTATTGGCAATTCCAGAAAAGCACAAAAGAGCGGAGATAGCACGACTCTAATAGAGACAAATAAATACATTTAGAAATAAATTAACTGACAATGTGAGTTGCCGCTCAAAAGATAGACAACGAAACTTAATTTTTTACAATACTGCAGAAAACATTGGCCAGTCTTTACAAAAATAAAGAGATGTAGCATTTCATATGAATTGCATCTAGTTTAATTCAGTTGTATTAAGAGTTGTAATGTTCTTACATTAGGGTTGCCACCTTTGAGATACGAAAATACCAGACGCCCCATCCTCTCCTATTGTCTACTTCTTCATTTGTCTCTGCCATTGTGACTAACGTTACAGTATGCTACTTAATAGTTTCGCGCTTCTTCATTCAAAGGGCTGTCAAACTTAACAGCAGTGCGCATGCTCATACCAGATAACACACAGCGGTGAGCACACAAGAAAAACATAACGGTACAGCGTTTTGGTGGCTTACGTTGTTACCTCAATTCTTTCTGGTGCATTTACACACCGCTGTGTTATAGTATTTGAATTTCACTCATACAAGCACAACATGGTATATTAAATTGTTTATTGTAACACATTTTTTAAGAACATATCCAATAGATTAGAATGCTTAGAATTACCGGACATCTTCCAAAAAAAAAACGGACAGGGGGTCAAAGTACATAAAATTACCGGACAGTCCGGTAAAATACCGGCAGGGTGGCAACCCTATCTTACACATTCTTCATGATTAGCATTGAGGGTAAATGCAGTTTCTGTTTTTTCCTTTATAGGAGAGGAAGAACAAAATGGCAGGGGTTCAAACCAGACTGTTTAAAGGTAATGTCATTTATATGTACTTCATAAAATAAAAATATATTGGGTTTGTTTTTGGAATAGCTGGATTCAGCTCTGTAAATGTTCCCTTCTTGTCTGGTCAGAATCAAGCCCAAATTCAAGGGCAGGTGGAGAGCTGACTCAGAAATAGAAACATCCTGGAGATATAATAATAAAAAAACAAGAGTGAATTCTGAGGACGTAGATAATTGACCAATATACACTTCCCTGGCTGAACATAATAGTAAAGAGGAAAGTATTACAATTATTAAAAGGAAAGGTGCAGACAGGAAATTGGCTATGCTGTAAGAAACTGTTGTAAATTTATATCAATCGGCTATATTTCTTTTTGTTTCTGAATTTTAGTGCATGAACATGGAGGACAAAATACAGAGATCTGTAAACAATTTACAAGGAAGATTGAAGAAAAAGGAAATTGTAAAGTATCAGTTCGTACTGACATTCCGTCTTTTCTCTATGTTCATGAAGTTACCCGGGTTTTCCATGACATTAAGAGTGCACTGAATAGTGCTGGAAATATCAGTAAGTATATTAGCCATGTTATTTGAACATCTCTTTTAATAAAGCTGCAAAATGCATAACCATACCTGTCACATAGCTGAACTGGAAATGGATGAGCCTCTAATATATTACATTTTTTAAAGTATTTAACATTCACGCATTGAATGTTAAATACTACCGTCGAATGTTAAAAACTAGCATAAAATATTAAATATCAGCTTTATACATTCAATGTGACTTTTATGCATTCGTTGTGCACTTTGTCATTTGATGCTTGCACTTGCAAACTGTCAAGCAATCCCATCCGCCCCGCCCATTCCCACCCCTTCCACATCGGGGAGATCGGTGTTCCTCCTTGTTACCTGTTAGCCTGTTCAGCCAATGAGAGGCTTCGATTTTCAAACTGAAATACGGTAGTTGTCTTGTGCCGTCTGTAGAAATTAAAAAGGGTCTTGTTGTTTACCTGTTGTAAATCTGTTGCAAAAGAATGAGTCGAAGGTGTTTAACATTCCGAATGAGCGTTGATCCATTTTCTGTGTTCACCAGTTCAAAAGAGTTCTCTGATGTGTTTCTTAGAACAACATAGCGAGTGTCTATGAACTTTGAATCCAGTTTTCCATTCTCCATACTGGCAATAAACACAATGTCTCCAACTTTGAAGTTATGGTCTTTTGCTCTGTTTGTTTGGTTTGCATAGTGTTTCATTTTCTGTTTGTAGATTTTGTGATGATGTAGATTTTCATCCTCCTTCTCCACGCTTGGTTACTTGGTACGAATGTCTCTTCCAAACATAAGAAAGGCTGGTGTTTCACCTGATGCTCGATGAGGTGTTGAGCGATAGGCCAGGAGAATCTTTGGTAGCTCCTCTTTCCAGCTTTTCCCTTCACTTTTGGCTGCTCTGAAGGCTTTCTTCAGGTAACGGTGAAACCGCTCTATCTTTCCATTACTCCTCGGGTAGAAAGGCGATGCACGTATGTGTTTGATTCCACAAGTTGTCAGGAAGTTTTCAAAGATTTGTCCCACAAACTGCCTGCCATTATCCGTAACAACTTCTAGGGGGTATCCAAATTGAACAAAGATTTTCAACAATTCTGTGGACACAGTGACTGAAGATATGTCAGAAACTCAGCCCAGCTTACTTACCCGTACATCAGCGTTTCTTTCTTTCTATTGTGCTTGAGATCCCCAGCCAGAATCTTTCCATCTCAACCACAGCCAGTTGCTGCTCCTCTCTGCTGCTTCAGATAAGTTCTTCACTGTGTGACGCAGCTCTTGGCCACTGAATCCGACGTCTCTGAGAAACCAGGTTGTAGAGTGTGCCACAAATCCTCAACAACCCACCTCCACTGAGTAAACCCAGACTCTCCATCCTTGCTGTTCTGCTTCAGTGGCTAGTTGAGCATACCGCAGTTTCTTCCTCTCATACGCCTCATCTACAGCATCCTCCCATGGCACTGTTAACTCTACCAGGTGAACAAGGCGTGCTGATCCAGACCACAAGACAATATCTGGTCGAAGGTTAGTGGTGGCAATCTCAGGTGGAAAAATCTGCCAGCATTTTCCAGTCTCTAGCAGCTTCCAGTTGTCCTGGGCGAAGATTGGTTTTAACACCTTTTCTTGGTGGTTGCTGTCCTGGGCGGAGGAATGTTGTCTTTTGTGTGTAATGTTTTGATGGAACAGGTGGCAACTTATTGGTCATGTTACGCTTGTCTTCCAATGCTAAGGCCAAACATCGCAGCACCTGGTCATGGCGTCCTTGGCTAAGAGCCACCTTACATTCTGTCAAAATGTGCCTTAATGTTGCAGGTGATAAACACAAAGAACATGAGGGATCATCTCCTACCCAGAGGTTTAGGTTCTATGGTAATGGGAGAACATCATATGTTGACCTGATGAGGAAACTGATCCTGCTCTGTTCCATTGACCATAGGTCTTGCCAGCCAATCTTGCGTTGTTCCACACTCTCCCATCTCATCCATTCTCCCTGCTTGGCCTGGGAAACGGCCTTTATGCACCTCATCCTCTCCTCCTGCTTTTGCACCTCGTTGACTACCAGGTTCCTCCGTTGAGCTGGGGCTGCCTTGTGCAATGTAGGAGGAGCTGAACTGAGACCAAGACCCCCTCTTCCATGCTGAACTTGCCCCATGATATCACCAATTCGAAGGGCAGCCTTTGCATCCTCCACAGCTTTCTTTGCCACCCACTTTCTTCCAGTTTTCAACACAGGTGCTGCCTCCCTTACGCATTTGTTGCGTGACTCTACTAATGTCATTTCCAGTCTGACCTTGGCGCACTTAAACTCCTCGGTTAGAGTGGAGACTGGTAGCTGCAGTATTCCTTTACCATAAAGTCCCACTCTGCTGAGGCAACGTGGAACTCCCAACCATTTCCTGATGTATTAACTGAATAGTCAATAACAGTAAGAATGTATTCATTCTGAATGGGTCCAACTAAATCAATACCTAGCTTTGTCCACGGTCTTGGTGCTAAATCAAGTGGCTGAAGAGGTTGGTCTTCTTGTTGCGGCTGGTTTAACACACATGCTGAACAGCTTCTGATCAGTCTTTCAACATCCAAGTCCATATTAGGCCAATAAAACTTGCTTCTCAGGTACTGTTGTGTGTGTTCCACACCTTGATGTGTTTCGTTTGCCATCTTCAATGCTTGTTTAATCTTTGAGGTAGGTAAGACGATTCTGTGTCCATGCAATACAAGTCCATCATACGTCGATAACTCTGTTGAATATCTGTCGTAAGGCAGATATTCGGTATTGGATTTGGCCATTTTCCTGTTTCCACAATAGATATCAACTGTTTTAATGTGTCCTCTTGTTTTGTAGCCGCTTTCAGGTCCTCGATTGTCATTGCAGGTATGTCACGTGTGCTAACGGAAAGCACTCTCTGCAAAAAGTCCTCCACGTATCCGATGTCTTCTGTTTCAGGTAAGGGAAGTCGAGATAATGAATCTGCGACATTGGCTTTTCCCACAATGTGCTCGATCTTATAGTCATATGGTTGTAGTGTCAATCCAAGCCTCTGGATTCTCGGTGGTAACAGCGTCGCTTTCTTTGGATTGAACATAGAGATGAGTGGCTTGTGGTCCGTTTGATGTGTAAACTTGCCTCCCCATAGATATGTCCTGAAGTGTTCTACTGCCCAAAATGCATTCAAGAGCTTCTCTCTCTATTTGAGAATATCGTGGCTCCAAGTCCCACTGGGCTTGCGTCACTGATTATTACTGTCGGCGCCTCAAACATAAAGTATGCTAGACACGGTTTGCTTGTCAAGGCTCTTTTCATTTCTCTGAATGACCTCTCTGTTTCTGATGTCCACTCCCACTCTTGTCCTTTTCTGGTCAGTTTCCGGAGTGGTTCTGAGATTTGCAAAGTTTGGGATAAACTTCATCAGAAATCCACAGGTTCCCAGGAATGAACGTAATTGTCCAACATTCTCTGGTCTCGGCGCTTTGCAAACTGCTTCCACTTTCCGCGGGTCTGGTTTAATTCCTTCTGCTGTAACAACGTGTCCAAGGATTTTGATCTGCTGTAGTCCAAAGATGCATTTGTCCTTGTTCAAGGTCTGTCCTCTGTCCTGAAACCTTTGGAACCCTTTTCTCAGTCTCTGTTCCAGTTCACTATCTGATTCTGCATACACAACCACATCATCCATGTACCAAACAACACCTGGCATCCCACATAACATTGAGTCCATTGCTTTTTGATATGCTTCAGGTGCGCTGGATAATCCAAAGGGAACTTTCCGGAATCTGTAGCATCCTCTGTGTTTGATAAACGCTGTCAGATTTCTCGATTCAGGTGCTAGTTCCACTTGCCAAAATCCTTTTCTGGCATCCAGTTTTGCAAACACTTTTGCTCCCTGCATGGCTTGCAGTATGCTGTCCACAGTAGGTACTGGGTGTCGTTCACGAATTACAGCTTTGTTCACTTCTCGTAGGTCCACACATAGTCTCACTTCTTTAGTGTCTTTCTGAGGAATGAGGAGAATATTTGAAATCCATTCTGATCCTTCATTTACTTCCTCTATGATTCCCTCTTCTATCATCTTGTCCAGTTCTTGATTGACAGCTTCCAACATTGGACAGGGAACTCGTCTCAGACTTGGAGCTACAGGTGGTATTTTCTCATCCACGGTAACTTTGTGACTGTATCCATTTATCCAAGTCCTGTAAAAAGTGACTTATACTCCTGTACTAGCTGCACGAATCTTCCTGATGACTGTTCTACTGAGCTGACATTGTCTCCTGTGTTCAGTATTTTCAAGTCAAAACATGTCTTTCTTCCCATCAATGCTTCAATATTTCCTTTAATCACATAGATTTTGTCTTGTTGCATTATTATGCCATGAGAGCTGTGCTTCAAAGTATCCTACACACTGGAGTGGATTGGTTTGAGCATAAGCATAACATTTTTTCTTAGTCTGTTTCAGTTCAATGCCTTGGCCTTTAAACACTCTTATACAGATCTTGTCCAATAAAGTTTCTGCCACTTCCTGTATCTATCACCATTTTCAGCTTTTGTCCATTGACTTTTACTGTCTCTTTACCTTCTGGGTCTACAGAATGAACAAACTCATCTGAGTCTGAAGAAGGTTCATTCACACCTCGCACTGGTTTCTCAGTATTTTGCGATTTGTCTCTATCCTTGTTTTTGTCACTCTGCTTTTGTTCCTTTGAACTGTCTTTCTTTCTGCAAACTCTTGCATAGTGTCCTGTTTTCTTACAGTATAAGCATTTAGCTGCTTTAGCTCCACATTCATCTGCATTGTGTGTTGCTAGTCCACATCTGTAACACTTGGTGTCACTACTGACAGTCTGTTTCGTCAGTGCTTTTGCTACCGCTTAGTGCCTTGCCTCTCTGTCTGCTAGCATTAGCATGAGTGGTGCGTCCTCCTGTCTGTCTAGTAAAATTCACATGACTGTCTTTAGCTTTATTAAAATTATCAGAAAAACTTTTGATTCTGCTTGTGCTTCTTCAAAAATTCTAGCGACTGTAAGAGCTCTTTCCAGAGTCAACCCTTCCTCCTGCAGTAATTTATCACGCAGTCTTTTGTATGCACATTTTTCCACGAGCTGATCTCTTAACATGTCAGATTCCAGTGCCCCAAATTCGCATGATTTAGCCAGTTCTCTTAATGCATTCACAAAAGCATCAATAGACTCATCCTGAGATTGTGTTCTCTGTCTAAACTTGTGCCTTTCTAATACCACATTTCTCTGTGGTGTAAAATAAGCATCAAGTGCGGCTACAGTCTGTGTAAATGTACCTTTTCTCCCGGAAGATTCGCGAAGATTCTCTGTACAGGTGCTCCAATACAATGTAAAAATGTAGCTCGTCTCACTGCGTCCATGGTTCCTGTCGTTCCACTGGCGATTTCCAAAAACTGTAAGATTCCATCCATATCTTGTATTCGAATACAAATCCGCTGCTCGAGGTTCAATGGAATTGGCGGGGTTAACTGAGCGTTAGTGATAGCCTGCCCCATAGGTGCTGCTGCTGCCTGCTGTGGCTGGGACATGGCTGACTAGCTCGCGATATTCCAAAATCCTTTTCTGTTTGAACATGAAATCTGTGTCGTTCGTGCCTTTTGAGTTCGTTTTCAAAGTCTTTTATCTCTCGTCAACATAAATGTTGTGTTGTTGAATAAAGTAGTAGTCTTTGTTTATAGTTTAACTTGCTTTAATAACAACCTCGTGGAACACGTCTCTCTCTCTCTAGCTTCCTCCTAATCCCTAGTCTCGTAACCTTTCACCTCACTGGTATGTAATCTCGCGATACAATAACTCAACTACACTACAAGTGCCAACACAGCAGGGGATAAAACAAGGGCTGTCTGTTTACCTCGTCGTCAGCTTGGATAGTGAAAACTTAAACTCAGAGGGACTTAGAGCTTTGCCGGTCACTCTAACCGCTATCCGAAAACTGGCTGAAGATATCTTCTTGTAGGGGTTTAGTGGTTTTGTTTTTATTCAATTGGAATTTTACTCAGTCCTGTACAATTTTATATATATATGATGGTAGATCGTTCATGGAAGATTTGATTCAGCATGAGAAGATTTTGTTTCGGTTTCTCTTACAGAGAAATTACAAACAAGCAGGTAAATTACAGTGAGGAAAAAAAAAACGAGTAGGATATATTTTAGTTTTAACAGAAATCAAACCGATATTCAGAGGTAATATTTTTCCTTAGAAAAACAACTGAATCACACTCAAATACCGTTCTCTCTCCTCTTCTTGTCCCGCCCCATAGCAACCAATACACACTCCTGATTCGCTGGTACAGTACTCCCCTGACCTCCCAACTCCCACCATATAGGCTCTTGTTAACTGTCAGTAAATGTACTGTATTCAAGTCTCAAAAACACACATGAGTATAGTGCTGCAGATCGGAGCCTCTCATGGCGCCGTTTCTAAAATGCCTTAAATCATTTAATAAATTATTGCAGTGTTTGTAAAGCATAGTATTATTAATAAAGGCCCCCCTCGTATAATCGGCGCCCTCGTTTAAGGGCCGCAGTCATTTTGATCAATTTAAAATAAACGCAGCGCTGCCAAATTGAAGTAATACGGTATGTAACAAATTAATGCACTTACCCGTCACACGCGATTTCCATCTCCGTCACCAGTCGAAACAAAGCGAACGAGACCAGCGACTGTAATGTAAAAGTTAATCATTAGTTTTAGATACTGTGATGCATTTTTGTTTTAATCTGTGATCTTTGGTTGTTTTTGTGCATTTTCATTTACAAGTAAACTGTGACATCAGGGCCTTATCAAGCACTATATTCTGCAATTTGAATACTGACTTTGGATACTGTTTTAGTTCTGGAAACTGGTGTTTCTTTTAATCTTTTGCTAAATTGCATTGCCTTTTATGTTTTACGCAGTTCTGTGCATGGGTAACTGTGACAGGGTGGTCGAGTAGCGACGTCAGGCCAGAAGCAGGAACTGAAAACACTGACACCAGGGAAGTACTGCAGTTCAAAATAAAGGCAGCGGCTGGGCGCTGTTTATTTAAATAATACAAAAATAAAATAAATATTTAAACAGAAAAGACTTGCTCACAGAGCGAAAATAAATATTGAAACAAAACAAATCTCGAACACAAAATAACACGATCAGGCTGGACAACAGTCTTCACTGATCCTTTGTTTTTTTTAAGTTTCGTTTCTTTCTCGCTCCTCTCGCTCCCCAGTTCCTCCTCCGAACACCCCCCCGGAACTGAGAGTGCTGCAGGTTTATATGCAGGTGACCATCTCCCTGTTTAGCAACAAATTAATCGCTTAATTAATTCGGGAGATGGCCACCTTCTGCACGAGGTTTTTAATTTGGATGGGGCTTCCCATCCACGCTGCTAAACAATACAAGAAAACACACGGCTATACCGTCAATACATAAATACAAATAAACAATAACAAAACACACGGCGCTTCACCGACAAATATAAATACAATAATAAATCATAAAACACAAATTACAAAATAACACAGGGGCGGAGGGGGAGACCCCATTCTAAAAATAAACAAATCATAACTGTACAGGGCTCCTTGCCCTGTTACAGTGACATTTTAATTTAATTTTGCTGTTGGGTCGCTAATGGGAATTTTATATACTGCTACAAAACATACCGAATTTAAAAGTATATTTTGTATTACAGTCCACATGCCGTCTCTTTTGGTAGGTGATATTTTCAGAATCATATTGTTTTGAATTAAAATACTTCTGTTTAAAATATAGTACTGTACCAACAAAACCAACTACAGTACATCGAAATACTTACTGTATTTTAAAACACAGTCCTTTCAGTTATGTATTTGACATTGTATGTTTTTTGTGTTCCCTGAAATTTTTTCAATGACAGAGTCGATGAAAGACCCCTCCTGATGAAAAATAAAACTAACAGGAGGACCGTCTTCAGATAGTTAAACATTCGAGACAGATTGCTGTAAATATCCTACCTTGACCCTGCTGAATCAAATCTTCCATGAACGATCTACCATCATCATGATCCATCTCTTGTTATATGTCAGATATAAGAAAAAAATAAGAAAAAGAAAACGGCAACAGTGCCAAAGAAAAGAAGAAAACGCGCTTCAATATACGTCTCCCTGTACAGTTCCTCAAACCCAAGACATATTTTTTCTTTCCATATGAAATGTGTGTGTGTCTGTGTGTGTGTGTGTGCAGGACAGGGGGTTGTGGTTACAACGTGCTCACCTACATACACATCAAATCAGATGAAATAATCAGACATGCTTCACACTCGTTTTAACCGTCGCTGAAGTCAAAATGTTATAGGGTCGGATATGTGAGTGCTGACTGTAGAAAACGTGGATGGGTTGTACATTTTTTAAAATTAAAAACAAGTTCTGTTTTGTTTTTTAAGATTCCTTTGCTGCTGTGGTTATATTTAGGAAATTAACACCATATGAAAATACAGACTCCAGTGATCTCTACTCCACACCCCGGCCCTTGGAGATCCCT
The DNA here is from genome assembly GCA_030684275.1 of Acipenser oxyrinchus oxyrinchus. Lineage (NCBI taxonomy): Eukaryota > Metazoa > Chordata > Actinopteri > Acipenseriformes > Acipenseridae > Acipenser > Acipenser oxyrinchus. The sequence continues at coordinate 339,961 of JAGXEW010000079.1, read as the reverse complement.
AATGAGTTACCCATCGTTACATGCTACTGGTTTGAAAAGAACTGTAAGCAACAACTGTGTGACTGTGAGGAAAATGAGAAGTCTGTGGAGAAGCTTGTTCGCTTAATAAAAGGAGAGCTGCAAACAGTAAGAATCTTTAAATATAATTGTCATTCTTTATTGTTTGATAAGTCTGTGTTTAGGAGCTGCTCTGCTATTCTATCTTTGGTTAGGTGAGTTTAGATAAAAAGGTAATTGGAAAGGGGCTCAGGAGGCTGAGAAATAAAAAAATATATACAGTACTGTGCAAAAGTTTTAGGCAGGTGTGAAAAAATGCTGTAAAGTAAGAATGCTTTCAAAAATAGACATGTTAATAGATTATACTTATCAATTAACTAAATGCAAAGTGAGTGAACAGAAGAAAAATCTAAATCAAATCCATATTTGGTGGGACAACCCTTTGTCTTCAAAACAGCATCAATTCTTCTAGGTACACTTGCACAAAGTCAGGGATTTTGTAGGCATATAGTCAGGTGTATGATTAAACAATTATACCAAACAGGTGCTAATGATCATCAATTCAATATGTAGGTTGAAACACAATCAATAACTGAAACAGAAACAGCTGTGTAGGAGGAATAAAACTGGGTGAGGAACAGCCAAACTCAGCTAACAAGGTGAGGTTGCTGAAGACAGTTTACTGTCAAAAGTCATACACCATGGCAAGACTGAGCACAGCAACAAGACACAAGGTAGTTATACTGCATCAGCAAGGTCTCTCCCAGGCAGAAATTTCAAGGCAATTTCAAGACAGGGGTTTCCAGATGTGCTGTCCAAGCTCTTTTGAAGAAGCACAAAGAAACGGGCAACGTTGAGGACCGTAGACGCAGTGGTCGGCCAAGGAAACTTACTGCAGCAGATGAAAGACACATCATGCTTACTTCCCTTCGCAATCGGAAGATATCCAGCAGTGCCATCAGCTCAGAACTGGCTGAAAACAGTGGGACCCTGGTACACCCATCTACTGTCTGGAGAAGTCTGGTCAGAAGTGGCCTTCATGGAAGACTTGCGGCCAAAAAGCCATACCTCCGTCATGGAAACAAGGCCAAGCTACTCAACTATGCACGAAAACACAGGAACTGGGGAGCAGAAAAATGGCAGCAGGTGCTCTGGACTGATGAGTCAGAATTTGAAATATTTGGCTGTAGCAGAAGGCAGTTTGTTCGCCGAAGGGCTGGAGAGCGTACACGAATGAGTGTCTGCAGGCAACAGTGAAGCATGGTGGAGGTTCCTTGCAAGTTTGGGGCTGCATTTCTGCAAATGGAGTTGGGGATTTGGTCAGAATTAATGGTCTCCTCAATGCTGAGAAGTACAGGCAGATACTTATCCATCATGCAATACCATCAGGGAGGCATCTGATTGGCCCCAAATTTATTCTGCAGCATGACAACGACCCTAAACATACAGCGAAAGTCATTAAGATCTATCTTCAGCGTAAAGAAGAACAACGAGTCCTGGAAGTGATGGTATGGCCCCCACAGAGCCCTGATCTCAACATCATCGAGTCTGTCTGGGATTACATGAAGAGAGAGAAGCAACTGAGGCTGCCTAAATCCACAGAAGAACTGTGGTTAGTTCTCCAAGATGTTTGGGCCAACCTACCTGCTGAGTTCCTTCAAAAACTGTGTGCAAGAGTACCTAGAAGAATTGATGCTTGATGCTGTTTTGAAGGCAAAGGGTGGTCACACCAAATATGGATTTGATTTAGATTTTTCTTCTGTTCACTCACTTTGCATTTAGTTAATTGATAAATATAATCTATTAACATGTCTATTTTTGAAAGCATTCTTACTTTACAGCATTTTTTCACACCTGCCTAAAACTTTTGCACAGTACTGTATATAATGCACATCAGCAGTCCCAAAGGTCCTGTTTAAACACCAGACAGAAAGCAGAATGCCATTTCTTTTATTGACTGCTTTCATGCGATCTGGCTGGCTGTTGTACAAGGTAATGTCCACAGATTCTGGCTGCTTTTCTGCAACATGCTAATCAGACACTAGTGCTACAGTATGTAGATCTTCTCTGTAACTGAGCTGCAGTGACTCACTCAATCAAGGTGATAAATACTGCACTGGAAATAGAACACATCTACTGTAGAATATCAAGTAATATAATTGTAATTCTCAAGATGAAATGTACAATATGTTTCTGTGAAAACTTCTTTAAGTTAGTGGGTGTTATTCTGTATAGTTAAGGATTACCAGGCTAAAGGAAGGGTCCTGATGGTGTTGAAGACTGAAGAGAAGTTCTCACACAACAAAAGTCCAAAAACAGTTTTTATTTATTTGAAAAAAATCTTAACAAAACAGAGAGCTCCTCATGACCACAGCTGGTGTGGTTTAAAAGCAAGAGACAGTCAAAACTATTTACAGGCAAAACAGAAGAAGACAAAACAAAAGCAAAAAATAATAATTAATAAATGACTAAATAAATAAATGCATAGAGCATGCATTCAAACTGGCCTGTGAGAGAAAAAAACTGTACTAGTCACAGCAGCAATAGTTCCCAGTTCTATTCCTATTCATCAATGGGCACACGCCCCTGCAGCTCTAAATACCAGGGCGGACACACACATGCACACGTTCTTTCTCATGACTGCACTCAGCCCTCAGCCAGGCAGCCAATAATACGAGAAGCTGCCTCTCAAATGAAAAAGAAAATTAAACTTAACTTTTAAAATACTGCAGAAATCATCAGACAGTCTATAACATTTCATATCAATGCTACCCTTTTCCCATGCGATATCCCATGGTCTTCATTTTTGTTAAAACACTCAACTTTTCCCCTTTTTTGTTTCCTTTACAAGGACACGGCCTGCAGGTCCCCTAGCAACATGTCAAAGTAAGTACTATTAGGTTTCACTTGAGCTTTACTAAGACGGCTCCAAGTAGAGTCACAGCACCCTACAGCAACAATAGTTCCCAGTCCTTTACGGTAACAATATTATACCCAACACACCAAATAATATAGTTTCATAATTTTATAAGTGAATGTCAACAAGTGGCAGCATTTACATTCCAATGATTAGTTTTTGTAGGATATTTATAAGTCAGTATAATGCCAGTTTGTTGCATGTGGTAAGTGCAGACCGGTTTGGGAAAGATGCTCTTTCGAGGATTCCTCAGGGAAGTATGAAGTAGAGGTGTGTGACGCACTGGAGTTTAATGGCTCATTTGAGGGAGTATGTGCCAAGGTCTGGGTACAATTCATCTGCAACTTGTCATAGAGAAGCTGATGAATTCAGAACCTTGCCAGGGACCTACTTCACTCATAGAGTTTGCTTAGAGAAACGGAGATGAATTTTGCAAAAGATTCATCCTCTTTTTTTTCTTTTGATGTATCTATTTTTTAGCCTGTCTAGCAAAGCTTCTTCCACAGGATCTAAACTCTTTCTCTTCTTCCTAGGTGGTGGGCCAACTTCTGGAACAGGTGCGTAATCTAGCTGAGCTACAGAAGCACTTTCTGTGTTGCTGCAAATACTTTCACTCTCTTCAGCATTGTCTGGTGGTGCTGGGTTCTAAAATAATAAATCATAACTTCTTCACAGCATAGGCTACTTGTAATAAAATAATAATCATAAGAAAAAAACATTGGAAACAAAGGTTTTAACTAAAAATGAATAAGACATTAACATGATTGTATCTATCAAACACATATAACAATAAGATATCTTCAAGTTCATCTGTGAATACGTAATTATATCTAGCCTATATATACAAACTTATAATATGGCAATATGTCATGAAATAAATATGTCTGTTTTTATTTTGTGACAAAGAAATGAAAGCTAGATGGGATAAAGATTCTATCAAGCTAGTATTCTTTTCTGTTCACGTCAACGTATTTGTTTATTTCTTATTACTCCTGCTCCTTAATTCCTGATGGTAAGCCTGCATATACTGTACTTGTTTGATTGATTTATTTCAATACATACCTCATCATCCCGCTCTGGGACATTTAAATCTGTGCCCCTGTGTTTGATAAATTCAGATAGCCAGCTCAAAGGTTCAATATATTTCGGTGTTTTCTTACTTCCACCAGCGTCCCCACTCTTTCCCCTCATTGTTTTTCTTATTTAACATATCTGTCCTGTATATACATCCATTTCTCCCTACAGAAATGGAAGTAAAAAGTTACAAAATTTCAACTTAACGATTTGATGAGCGCGTCTACACCTTGCGCCTCACACACGCACCAATTATTCTTTGATTGTACCGCGAGTAGGTTGCGCGTCCTGGACCCTGAATAGCCCTTAATGCTGCTGCTTCTCTGCTGACCTGTGAGTGCAGACTGCAGACTCTTCCTGCACGCTGCAGACCTGGATGAAACACGAAACGTCTCTGGTTGTCTTTTTAGAGTTTTATCAAGAAGAAACAGCATGCAAAGATTACGAACACAAAGTCTAGTTTCAGAGTTGTGAGGCTCTGAACATAACAGTTCACATGGATTACAGACAGCGTGTCTGGGTTCAAGATGGATGGTAGATTCTGAACAAACTACAGACAAAGAAACCCCCTTTTTATACAGATCCTAAAGAAACCCCCCATGCACATGAGACTCTGGAGACTGACCAGTCATTCTAGAACATCTGGTTCACCTTAACAGGGTACTTGTTTTTCTCCTGCTTTGTCCTGTCAATCCTCTCATCTTAGCTGCTCCTAGCTAAGTATGTCCAATCCTATCTGTTAAACATATCTACCCCATCCGATACTGATGTTCCAGAGGACCCTAACCATACAGATCCCTATTCTATATGTGCACCACTGGAGATTTGTGCTCCAGGGAACCATAAGCTTAGTGAGCTGAAAGGCCCTATCCTTGTAGGAAAGCAGACTGTCCTGTATCTGTAGCCCCTACAACTTGCACCAGGAATACACACAAAAGAAGAAGCTGCTTCCAATCTTAAACCCCTGTCTTCTCCTGGCCCCTCCCTCAGGCTAGCCCATTTTTACAGGTATTCTTTTTCACATAATTAAACAACAAATAGCATTGTTATTTCTTTAAATATATATGTAGCCCAAAGCCACAGTGCACAGCAGTTAAAAGGTTTAATGGTGAGACTTGGTGAAGTAGTAATAGCAAAATCATTATTTATTCACTGGATGCCTACGAGGGCTTGAGAGGAGGCGAAATTGGGAGTGAGATATTAAGAATGAGACAAGATGAGAGGACTTCTCCGTTTGGTTAGGAGGCTTGAGAGGGGCGAGAGATTTGAGAGTTTAAGAGTGAAACGAGTTTGAGAGGGATGGCGAGATTGGGGATGGAGTTTGGGAATGGTGCTTAGTAACATTGAGGTTAGATACTGATAGCAGGACGAGATAGGGGACGAAGAGTTTTCCCTTCTCGTCGGGTCAGGCAGCATCCTCTGGCTGCTGGGCGACGTAGAGACGGAGACACGAGAAGAGCAAAGGATTAGATATAAACACTTTCCGCCGGGTCAGGCAGCATCCTCCGCCTGCTGGGTGACGTAAAAGTGAGAGAGAGAGAGCAAAGTTTAGACACATAATGATTTCCATTACATGAGAGTAGATGTTAAAACTTCATGCTGATTTGAACTTGGCTCTCGCCAAGATAAGCACCAACTAAGACGTAGCTTCACAGTAAACTAATGTGATCCATATGTGTCTCCATCCATTTGCGCTTCCTTCCATATGATGATGTAGATATCCTTCTGTCTGGTGTTGATGGCTGAAGTGTAATGCTGGCTCCAGGGATCAGCTTATTTTGCCTCCCTAGCGCATCAGCACACACAGCGGCTGCGATGCTGGCTCGGGGATCAACCATAGTGCGGTCTCCCCAGCGCATCAGCATGACAACCGTCTGGATTGAGCTAAGTAGGGTACATCTCTGGGGTCTTCAAGTGGGCACCTTCCATCCTCGGTGTTTAGTCGACTAGCCCACGACACCTCAAGAGGGCTCGGCGGTGATTCTGGCGTCCCAGCATCACCCCCTCCGTCCCCACTCAACTCAGCCCAGCTTACTTACCTGTATATCAGCCTTTCTTTCTTTCTATTGTGCTTGAGATCCCCAGCCAGAATCTTTCCGTCTCAACCACAGCCAGTTGCTGCTCCTCTCTGCTGCTTCAGATAAGTTCTTCACTGTGCGGCGCAACTCTTGGCCATTGAATCCGACATCTCTGAGAAACCGGGTTGTAGAGTGTGCCACAAATCCTCGACATCCCACTTCCACTGGGTAAACCCAGACTCTCCATCCTCGCTGTTCCGCTTCAGTGGCTAGTTGAGCATACCGCAGTTTCTTCCTCTCATCGCCTCATCTACAGCATCCTCCCATGGCACTGTTAACTCCACCAGGTGAACAAGGCGTGCTGATCCAGACCACAAGACAATATCTGGTCGAAGGTTTGTGGTGGCAATCTCAGGTGGAAAAATAAGCCGTTGACCAACATCCGCCAGCATTTTCCAGTCTCTAGCAGCTTCCAGTTGTCCTGGGCGAGGATTGGTTTTAACACCTTTTCTTGGTGGTTGCTCTCCTGGGCGGAGGAATGTTGTCTTTTGTGTGTAATGTTTTGATGGAACAGGTGGCAACTTATTGGTCATGTTACGCTTGTCTTCCAATGCTAAGGCCAAACATCGCAGCACCTGGTCATGGCGCCAAGTAAACCGTCCTTGGCTAAGAGCCACCTTACATCCTGTCAAAATGTGCCTTAATGTTGCAGGTGATGAACACAAAGGACATGAGGGATCCTCTCCTACCCAGAGGTTTAGGTTCTGTGGTGATGGGAGAACATCATATGTTGACCTTATAAGGAAACTGATCCTGCTCTGTTCCATTGACCATAGGTCTTGCCAGCCAATCTTGCGTTGTTCCACACTCTCCCATCTCATCCATTCTCCCTGCTTGCCCTGGGAAATGGCCTTTATACACCTCATCCTCTCCTCCTGCTTTTGCACCTCGTTGACAACAAGCTTCCTCCGTTCGCTGGGGCTGCCTTGTGCCATGTAGGAGGAGCTGAACTGAGACCAAGACCCCTCTTCCATGCTGAACTTGCCCCATGATATCACCAATTCGAAGGGCAGCCTTTGCATCCTCCACAGCTTTCTTTGCCACCCACTTTCTTCCAGTTTTCAACACAGGTGCTGCCTCCCTTACGCATTTATCGCGTGACTCTACTAATGTCATTTCCAGTCGGACCTTGGCGCTTAAACTCCTCGGTTAGAGCGGAGACAGGTAGCTGCAGTATTCCTTTACCATAAAGTCCCACTCTGCTGAGGCAGCGTGGAACTCCCAACCATTTCCTGATGTGTGAACTGATTAAAGCTTCCAGCTTCTCTACTGTTGTCAAAGAAACCTCGTACACAGTCAGTGGCCACAGCAACCTTGGCAGTAGGCCAAACTGAAAGCACCAGAGTTTTAGTTTGCCTGGTAAAGCGCTGCTGTCTATGCTCTTCAACCCTTCCATAACTTGTTGTCTAACTTCTCCCACACGAACTGTGTCCTTTAGATCCCGTCGTACCATCTCCCAAGGCTCTTCACTGGCTTCTCAGACACTGTTGGTATTGCCTCACCATTAATGAAGAACGTTTTATCTACTACTTTACCTTTAATTATAGAGATGCTCCTTGATTTAGTGGGCTTGAATTGCATTCGTGCCCATTCAATGTTATTGGTTAATTTGCCCAATAACCGATTAGTGCAGGCTACTGTTGTAGTCATGGTTGTCATGTCATCCATGTATGCTCGAATTGGTGGTAGTCGTATTCCAGAAGCCAAGCGCTCTCCTCCCACTACCCATTTTGATGCCCTAATGATTACTTCCATTGCCATGGTAAAAGCCAGTGGAGAAATGGTGCATCCTGCCATTATTCCAACTTCTAGGCATTGCCATGTAGTGCTGAATTCTGAAGTTGAAAAACTAAATTGCAAATCTCCAAAGTAGGCTTTGACTAGATTTGTTATTGTCATTGGTATACTGAAAAATCAAATGCTGCCCAAAGAAGTTCATGTGGCACTGAACCATATGCATTAGCCAAATCCAGGAATGTCACATGGAGCTCCTTCCTCTCCTTTTTAGCTGATTGAATTTGTTGCCAGATCACACTGATGTGTTCTAAGCATCCTGGGAAACCTGGAATGCCCGCTTTTTGTATTGAAGTGTCAATGAAGCAGTTCTTTAATAGGTAAGTTGACAATCTCTGAGCAATAATGCTGAAGAAAATCTTGCCTTCTACGTTTAATAGGGAAATAGGGCGAAACTGACTGATGCTGCTAGAATCTTTTTCTTTAGGTATAAAGACTCCACCTGCTTTCGGCCATGCTCTTGGTACAACCTGTTTTTCCCATGCTACTTTCATCAGTTTCCACAGGATTCGTAGAACTCCTGAAGCGCTCTTGTACACTCTGTACGGAACTCCATTAGGCCCTGGAGATGATGAAGCCCTTGCTTTTTCACAGCTTGCTCTACTTCTTTCCACTTAGGTGCACAGTCCTCCATTTGGTATTCTGGTGGATTGATAGGTGGGATGTCTGAAGGAATTGACATAGGCTCCTGCCTTTTTGAATCTGTATCGTTTCCTCCAAATATCTCTCCAACTCAAACTTAGATGCTTTTAGTGTGCCATTCTTCTCACTGGTGAATAACTTCTTTACAAATTTGAATGGGTCTTTATAAAAGTTAGTTCTCGCACGCTCCTTCTTTTTGTAGCGTTTCCGTGGCGCTCAGCTCTGCGCAATGTTGCAAGCTTATGTTTTATGACCCTTTGTAAGAGATTGAGTCCCTCCTTCTGACTTTCTTCTGCTCTTCTCCATTGCTTCCTCAGCTGTCTCCTTTCTCTAACTAAGCGTTCAATCTCCTGCTGCCGTCTAGACTTTCCAGGAATAGTTTGTACTTTTTCCTTCCTTTTTCAACTCCAAACCTCTCGCTTCCATATCGTAGATGATGTCCCCAAATTTATCCAGTTTCTTTTCAACTGTTCCACTTAACCTTTCCAATGCAAAGCAGAGATCTGTGTTTACTGTGTCCCATGCAGTTTTCTCACAAGCTCTTGGCCATTTAACTCCAGGCTTGTGCCCGTTGAGGTTCTTTTCTCTCTTACGCTGGTTTGTCTGCCGGGTTCACAAGGATCATTAGGCTCATCACTAACTGTGTCCATGCAAGTCCTCCTCACATCTATGACAGGGGTGTTGATATCCTGCGAACTGTGGTTTGCTTCCTGTCGCTGGATTTCATTCGACTGACTTGACTGACTTCGTAAGAAGTACTGATCAATGCGAGGCCCTTGTCCCTTCTCCCTCAAGCATTTCATTCTCCCTTGATGAATCTTCAAACCCCTGACTGTTGTCGCCTTGCTCCAGCCGCAGACACAAACCTGGAGTTCCATGTCTTTGCTAACTGCAGATCTTGAACTAGTCTTTTGTGAAGTACTCTCCATACTCATATCCATAACATACAACAAATCTGACTCTCGCTCCTGGGGGGGACGAACAGGACAAAAGGACAGATCCTTCGCAACACAGTGCAGCATCCGCAGGCAGCTAAGCTGGCAGCTGGGCGGCGTGGAGAGCTTAGGAAAAGTGTCTCGGGTCCATTTAGGAGAGACGAAAACAGAGAACCCCCCCCCCCCCCTCGGTCGGGCCCGCTCGGCAGGTGGAGGCACGGCCTACTGCATGACGGGGCTGAAATGGTCCTGGACCTGAAATGGAAGAGAGGAGATGGGACAACAAGGTTGAGGCCTGGAAGGCTTAGCGCATAAGGAGCAGAAGAATAGGATGTGGCCGGGGGTCCCCTCAGGCCGGCGAGGAACAGCCGGGCGGCAGTGGTTGAGACGAGAGGCCGACCCGGACAGCCGGGGGAGAGAGGGAGGAAACCTCGGGTGGGCCTGGCGGAGAGGGCGCCCCCCCCACTCCGGGCAAGCTAACGAGTGCTTGGTGAGCTGTGGCGATGTCTGCAGAGGATGATCTAATATAAAGTTCAACAGCTAAAGAGATCCAGCACCCCATAGACTTAATCAAGTGTTGATTAATTCCTGCCCTGGCCTTGGAGGTAGCTGCTCCGATCCGGAATGAATGGGGGGAGAAATAGTTTGAAGCCCGATCCGTGACAAGAGGGTGCATAAACGGGATGAGAACCAGTGTCTCGTAAGTATAGATCTGGAGCTGTCGATGAAGAGGGGATCCGACGGAAGACACGGAATCCTTCGCTTAAATGGACTGTTTTTTGAAGATCTGATGGGGAGGATAAAGTGGTTTCCGGGGGTTTGAGAGAGATCGGAGCGCTTAAGGCCTAGAGCTGGGAAGCTGGAAGTTGATGGAGTTGAGAATTCTGCACAGCGGAGAAATCCAAAGGCAGCGGTCAGGCACAGGGTTTCCATGACGATGTCGTTGAATAGGTTGAAGCATCCTTGCTGGAGAGCAGTGATGAGACAAAGGAGAAGGTCTGTAGAGATTGGTTAACTTGATGGAGAGGAGGGGAGCAGGCTTTTCTCCATGCCTCTGAGCGTTCTCTCTAGAGATCCGCCATCTCTAGAACGGACGACAGGAGATAGATTGAAGGCGAAATTGATACTGAATGCCCGCTAGGTAGCATCTAAATAGAGGAGGTGGCTAAATGTAGAGACAGCCTGAGGTGAGTGATGAAGGCAAGGAGGTGCTGTAGGTTGAAAGTATGAGAGATCTGTTTTTGCTCGCAAATGTGAGTAACTGAAGACCAGGCAGTTGAGTAGGAGGAACGGGTAGATGGGGCGAGAGCGTACTCCATGAATCCACGTGGTGATTGAAGGAGGCCGGAGAGAGAGTTATTCAGTTGAATATTGTTTTGCTGAAGGGTGGTACGAGACGAGGGTTGGGGTCTGCTCCTGGGACCAGGTAGCGGAACTTCTGGATCTTTATGTAACTGTCTGTTTTTTAAGTCCTGATGAATAGGAGGAAGTTATTTCCGGGGACTTGAGTGAGGTCAAAGTGCCGCAGGCTGATGGCTGGGAAACTGGAGATTCCGATGAGGTTGGTTGTCTTGATGGAGAGGAGGATGCGAGACTCTCAGACGGACCTCCGGGATTGAAAGGAGCGGGGGTGGGGGTTGACGGAGGAGGAACTGTTGCTGGATACCCGAGAGATAATTCCTGATGGAGGAAGGGGCCAGGTTAAGGGATAGCCTGAGGTCTGTCATAAAGGCAAGGAGGTGCTGAAGGTTATAGCTGGTGAGAGAGATATGAATCTGGGCACAGAATGTGGTGAAGGAAGACCAGGCAGTAGAATAAGAAGAGCGAGTGGAAGGGGCGAAGGCAATTCTCCCTGAAGCTGCAGGCTGACTGGAGGAGGCTGGAGAGTGTGGAGTTTAGTGGAACACCAGCTGATTGAAAGGAGGAACTTGCCACGGGTTGGGGTCTGCTTCTGGGACCAGGCTGTGAAACTTGCGGACCATCACACAACCTCCACCATGTTTAACACTGGGCACTGGGTAGTATCTGAGAGGATGAGCGGACATATGACTAAATTGCTGAGGAAGTCAAGCTCTCCGTGTATATATATATATTTGTGATCCAAGTATTGGAGGAAAGCTGGAGCGTTGGAAGCTCTAGAGGAGAACAGTTGCAGATTTAAACAGTAAACTAAAGCCACTTTTGTATGCTGCAATAGTGAGCAGATCTGAAGAGGGAGCCGAGATTTGCTGAAATGAGGAGATATTAACAGTAGAGGCAAGATCTGCTGAACGGGCAGAGATCCGAGGGAGTAGACGATGGAATGCTGTCAGTAGTGTGCAGTGGCCTGCTGTAGAGCTGCTGAATGCGGTGAAAATTGGTATTTGAGAGTTAAGGCGCTTTTAGATGATGTCGGAGATGGGGCTGCCTTTGGGCAGAGATGAAGAATGCATAGATCTAAGGCCGCTGCAGAACCTGAGAGGATGGGAATGCGTTGCTCGGAGGCTGCTGCAAAACCTATTGATTTGATCAGGAGCAGTCTAAGAGTGTATTGTCTATTGCGGGGTACGAGGACGCTTGACTGAAATGTTGATAATCGTAGCACATAGTTTCCGTATGTGACTGGTAGCTCAAATTGAATGAAATGGACTTTGAAAGTTATATTAAGTGCCTTGATGAAGTTGGGGGCAAATGAGGAAGTGCAAATCCAGGAACAAGAAGGTTGCAGGAATGGCCTGATGCAGGGAAGCTGGAAATTAATGTGACGGTGGATTCTTAACATCTCAGAAAGCTGATAAGCATGGCTTCATGACCAGGTCCTCGAGGGGAGGGGTTTGGATTTGAAAAATTCAGGAGGGTACTGAGAATCCCTTGGAATGACAACAAACTGCAGGAACTGATAGAAAGTTTAGAGTGTGCAAGATTCACAGCAATAGCAAATCAGCTTAAATTATATAGAGCTTGTGGTGTTATGCTGCCATCTAGAGGTTGTGATTGGAATTGAAACTATTGGCTTCAGTGAAGCAGGGTAGCATATATTTGGTTATTGCGATTAAAATCCTTGTCTATGTATAAAACATTAGCTTTAGAACAGTTAGTGATGATATAAGTAAGTTAACGTAGGAATAGAAGAAGAGGAGCCTGCAGTATTTAGATGTCACAATTCGGCGAGTTGAAGCTCTCATGTTGCAAAAGCGCAGCAGCAGGAGCCTGGAGATTGCAGTAGTGAGGCACAGGCTCGCATTTCCTGTTAAAGCTGCCTGGTCGCCATGTCAACTTACCACTCCCAGTAGTCACTCGATGAGGCGTTGCCGTGGTAACCGTGGTCTGCGAGGCGCCAGTGGGAAAGAGTTGCAGTACAGCAGTGACGTTAGAACAGTCTTTCTGATGAAAACGCAGAGCAAGCTAAGAATGGCACTGCGCTTTGAACGACGCAGACTGAGCAGGTAGGAAAATAGCTGATACAATCTTGGGAGCGCTGAGCAGAGAAATGGCCTGCAGTGAAAGGAGCGAACAAAAACAAACACAGACAAGGAAGCGGAAATAGTGCTGGGTTAAAGTAGAAAAAGAGAGAAGATAGACAGGAGGGGCAGCCAATAACATACGTGGAGCAGCGCTGGCCATGCCCTAATAATTGACGAGCCGAGCGCTGCATTGTGTGGTTGGCTGGAAATACTAAATGAGGCTGAACTGGGATCAGCTTCCACCCGGAAGAGATCGGCGGACGTTACCGGGAAGGTAAGACAGGCTAAAGAAAAGGATATAGGATAAGAAAAAGCAGCGCAAAGCGGGAGAGAGCCCTCTACGTCATCCCCCGAATTACGCCTAAAGGCTAACATTAAAAAGCACACCAGGCAAAAAAAAAAAAAGAAAAGTTTGGGTTTTCAAATAGATTGCAAATAAAATAGGTCTGGTCATGTAAGAAAAGTTCAATTTGGCTACCAATACAAAAAGGATGAATTGCATTCACAAGGTGAAATAATAAAGAAAAGTCTTGCACATAATTAAACCCATTCCATCAGAGTGAGAGAGAAAGAGAGCAAACAGTGAACATAAAACAGTAAATCAAATAAACAAAATAGTATCAACAAAAATATAGTGTAAACAAAAATAGTGGTGTAACTACTGTTTTATAGCAGTTAACCATTTTTCTTCTAGATTCAAAAATAGACTGGCAGAATACTATAGTTTTAATTATTACTAATTCAATTGCAACACACAAGTTCTGGTAACAATTTATTACCTTAAAACAAAAAATGGCAGTTGTCAAAAACTAGAATCTATATTCTCATGTGCTGTGTGACAGACTGCTCAGGTGGTGATGTCAGACCAGGAACTAGACAGACAACTGAATGGTGATTGAATGCACCAATGCGTGGATTTAATTATAAATGAACAAATAAAACAGTTGAACAAAACAAAAACACTCAAAATAAACAGCACAATGGCCAAACAAACAAAACACTGACCTCCAACAAGTAGCGGGCTGGTGTAGACCCAAAACACGTAGCATTTGTTAGTAATTTATTTATATTTCTCCCGACTCTCTCCCGTTCTCTCCAACCTCAAGAGTGATTTGTGCAACTATATATACACACACACACACACACACACACATCTGTGCCGGGATTCAATTACTAATTAATCACTCACTTGAATCTCAGCACATGAACTAATGTGTGCACTTCCTGTGCTTCCATACAGTTACCCATTTTAATCAGCATAGCCCCATTACATCCCGTGCAAAAATACATATACACCAACAATAAACACACTACATACAACATATAACACAAATTACACACAGGGGCGGGGCACTCTGCCACATATTCCCCCCCCCCCTTTGTGCGCAGCACACATGGCCGCCCACTTCCCCCTTAAAAGCCCAAAAGTCCCATAGTCCTGAGCCAGAGACACAGAGACCTTAAGGGCCCCATGGGCGGCAATGTTCCCCATACCAATGTTGTCAGCGGGAAAGGCTGACAGCTTCCAGGCTGGCTCCACTAGCCGAGTTAATTCCTGCAGCAGAAAAGCTGCTAAGGGCACTGCTGTCAGCGGAAATGCTGACAGTTGGGAGAGTTCCTCCTCCCGTGGCACCACTAGCAGCGGAAATGCTGTCAGTGACAGTGCTGTCAGTGGAAAAGCCGACGGCTCCCCGGCTGGCTCCTTTAGCTGGGGCAATTCCTGCAGCGGAAATGCTGCTAATGGCAATGCCATCGGCAGAAATGCTGACAGCTCCAATACTGGCTCCTCCAGTTGGGGCAATTCCGGCAGTGGAAATGCTGCCATTGGCAACGTTGGCTGCGGTACTGCTGGCAACGGCATTCCTGTCAGCAGACGTGCTGACGGAGGCAGACTCCAGCAAATGCCACAGCAAATCTGGAACTTCCTGCAGTGCAAATGCTGCTGCTGGTTATAGCAGATATACAATTTACACAGTACACAGCGTTGTAATCATTCCACAGAACAAATAAGACTCAACCAGATTTCCAGTTTTGCTTGATATATCCTAGGATATTTGAATTCAATAGTACTACTCGGGTTGAGTCTAGACCATAGCACGCAGAAACAAAAAAACGTAGATCACTTCAAACGTCCTTTCGGGTTCTCTGATTGAAATTCTAAACCAACGCAGCCAGATTCCTGGCTCGCCATCTCAAATTTCAATTGTAAAAAAATACAACTGGAGTTCCAAATAATGGGAAAAAAAACTCAAAATGTCTGCAAAAAATCTGCCCCTCCTTTTAAATGGAGTAGATTTTCTTTTTCTTTATTAATTATCATTGTCTTTTTCTATTTTGTTTTTCTCTTGGCAGTCTTTTTGGACAGTTATCTGCTCCGGCAAGAGGTAAGTCATATTAAAAGCCTCATCTTTACCACAGAAAGAAACAGAGCTGTGCGTATTTATGTATCTCTCCCCGTTTTGCAGACGCGCCAGGACCAACGCCGAGACCAGAGCCACTTCTCCCTAATCCATGGCGTGAAGTTGAATTTAGTGAAGAGTAAATGATCAGTTTTTTTTTTATTTTGGTATTTTCTGAAATATTTGTAAGACTGAGCTTTTTAAAGTTTGATATTTCTTTTCATTTTTACTTATTTTACAGTGCTTACATGAAACTTCAAGATGAAATAAAAAAACACCAACCACACTCTAAGGCTTCCACAACAAATATTCTTATTACGGGCAGTGTGGGCTCCGGAAAGTCAAGCTTTCTAAATTCTGTGCTCTCAGAACTCGGGATAGAAGAAATAAGCGTCACACAACATGTAAGTGTTTCAATTCCAACACCTCCTACACTTCTCATCTAGTGTGCTTAATTACTGTGTCCTGTCATCTCACTGGCAGTAACAGCAGAGAAAAAAGCAGCAAGTGCACATGAGGTTTAGGTGCTTTAAGCCGAGGGGACACTAGTCTACATGTTGCTAGAAAAATGTAGAAGGAGATATTCTTTGTAGAAAGTGACGTGGAAGCTACAATTTCGAGCAACTTTGTTGCAAGCAACTTCAAAGGACTTTTGATTTTGTAGAAGCAACATTACATAAATTGTGGGACATGGTCAGGGAGACTCTCCTTATCTTTTTCTTTTTTTTGAGGGTGGTATATATTAGAGGTCGACACGGGTCTCTGGTCAGCGTAATACGAAACAGTTTAGAATGAAACACTGCAGGTATTCACAGCACAGAGAGTTTACTCAATTCCGCTGTGTGGCCTGGTCACCTCATTAACTGGTCACTTAGGACAGTGGTGCGCAAACTGGGGGGCGTGGAGAGTCACACAGGGGCACGAGTATGACTAAAGGGACAGTTCTGTAAATATATATATATATATATATATATATATATATATATATATATATATAAATAGTATAGAATATTTAATAAATACATAAATAACAGCTAATTAGGCCAAGTTCTTACCTTTCCAATGAGCCATTGATGATCACTTTAGTACTTGTAGAACCAGAGAAATTATGTTTGAAGTGGTGAGTGTGTCAGTGAAACTGCAGTGAACAGTGGCAACAGTCCTGGATTTAATGTAAATCGCATATTTTTTCCTTGATTTAACTAAAAAAGTCCAGATTTAGCTAAATACATAAATGTTAACAAACACATTCTTAAAAGTCGGAGCGTAAGCCAAATCAAATGCGTCAATGGGCATGGGTTTGCATGTTGAAGAGCTATGCACACCGGACATGAGCTTGCGAATCAAAAATTAAAACTATCGATTTAAATGAGGCAATGCACAACGCAAGCAAAGAGAGTGGCGCGAATGAAGCGAGCAAATACAGAAATACATTTGTTTCATTTGTATTTTGCTACGCTCTGTTCGCATCGCAATGGACCAATCAGAAATAAGGTCAAAGGTAGTGACTGTCAGACTGCCAGTGTCTCACTCACGCAGAGATTACCACAGAAAAAAAACAAATGAGAATGAGAATTTAATTATTAAAGTCGAAAAATATAAATGCTTTATGATGGCAGTGTCAGTGGTTATAAGTAGGGATCTACCTAAATCGCGATTTCGCGGAAATCATGAAATTGAGGGGTCACTGTGAAATTCACCTCTTAGGGGCCAATGCATACAAACAAGTACGGAGAGGAAAAAAAAGAAACCTCGTTTAAATGAACTACTGCACAACGCAAGCGACACAAACTACGTATCTTCCTTCTGTGGATAGCCCTTTTTTATTCCTTTGCCGTCCCGTGTGCATTGCACTTAAGCAAAAAACAAACAAACAAAAAACGTCCACAAATAACATTTACAAAAGAAATTCTCCAAAGCAGTTAACGTTCTTGTTTACTATTCAAATGACAAAGTTTTAATCAGCCTTTCAGTGCGTCTGTACTGCTTTTCTGTGATCTGTACTGTGCAGGAGGGGGCGGGACAAAGTTGGTGCTGCATTGTTTTGATTTAGGTTGCTAAAATCTAGTTTTCAGCATTGGAGGTAAAATAGTAGAAATGGACGACAAAAAAGCAGAGTATATTTCGGCTGATGATCGTTTCAAGATATTTCCCAAAGAAACTACATGCAGACTGAGGTAATTGTTTTGCACATCTTAATGTGTCTTTGGAGAAAATACGATCGATCGCCATTTAGCTTCAGAATCACATACTAAACAAAAGGCTACTACAGAGGCCGCTGAACAGAACGTAAAACAAACAACAGCTTTCAGAAAACAAACTGGAAAGTCAGCCCAGACTAAAAGTATTCCTGTCTGCAAGTTAAATCAGTACTAAAACGATCCAGCACAGCCACCTCGCTTCAACCTGCTGCTTACTATTTTAGACTCGAATAGCCACTTTTTCTTTGTTTTGACTCGGTACTAATAAAATAAATTATTGGATGGGACAAATAACATGACAACGAACGTGCTGCATACATTGACTTCATTAAAGTATGCCAGATGCCCTTGTGTAACCGAGTTTTTGGGCTGTTTCTAATCGATTTCCACATCTGTATAACTTTGCAAAGATTTGCCTTAACTTCCAACCAATTCAGTGGATGCAGAACGTGCAGTCTCAATGTATGGGCAAGTCAACTGCTGGGGGATGCTGCATGCTTGCCTTTAACAAATGCCAGCACTATTTTAGTAAGGAAGCAAGTACCACTATTTTTAGGCTTTATAGTGTTCTGAAATACTGTCTACTTAGGTTTATTTAATGTTTAAACAGGTCCGCGAAATCCTAATTTTATTCCGCAACATACCCGTGAAAAATACGTAAATTTACCGCGATTTAAGTAGACCCCTAGTTATAAGAGAATAAAAAGGACGCCAAATGTAGAGAAATAGCAGAACAACTGGAAATTGATGGTATATCTATCTCTCTTTATTTCACCTTAATTTTAGTCAAAGTGATCTCGCGTCCACTCGAGAGGGGTATTGCTGCAGAACGAAGGCTCCCAGTTGCACACGCAGCACTACCCTGTGTGAGCTCCCTGCGAGAGCTATGCTGTGGGAGCCTTTGTTCTGCAGCTACATACTTTTGGTCCACTCAACAGTGCAGCAGCAGTCAATGAAGTATGGGAAGTTAAGAGGATCAAAACAAGACTGCGATTAACAAGCGTTTAAATTAACACGTTATTAGGTTTTTTAGTTAAATCGCATAAGTTAACTGCGATTAATTGACAGGATATATATATGGAGGAGGCTGTGTGGTCCAGTGGTTAAAGAAAAGGGCTTGTAATCAGGAGGTCCCCTGTTCAAATCCCACCTCAGCCACTGACTCATTGTGTGACCCTGAGCAAGTCACTTCACCTCCTTGTGCTCCGTCTTTGGGTGAGACGTAGTTGTAAGTGACTCTGCAGCTGCTGCATAGTTCACACACCCTAGTCTCTGTAAGTCGCCTTGGATAAAGGCATCTGCTAAATAAATAAATAATAATATATATTATTTTATTTATTTATTTATTTATATTTTTTTGTGACCCAGAGACTTGCCACACAGGCTCGCTTGGGTTCTTTTCCCTTCCAAATCATGACCCAACACACAGAATTTGAATTTTAACCTCTGACATGCACTTTTAATTATACAAAATAAATAAAACAAAACAAACACCTAGCTCCTTCGGAGCACTAACTAAGCATTCACTCTAACGAAGCCGGACAGCTAAGCTGTTTACACAAACACAACTAAAAGGTTTCACACAGTACCTTTTGTATTTTACAGTCAACCGAGCCCACCACACAGCAGCAGCCCTGAAGGGACTGGCTGCTCTCTTTATATACCCTGCACCTGGCTCTAATTTACAATAATAGCCAGGTGCAGGTGATAATTAACTAATAAAACAATTAAATTAGGGCTTTTCAGCCCGTGTCCTTCTGGGAGTTGTAGTCCTGTGTTCTCCCCAGACTACACTTTCTCACTATATACAGTACTGTGCAAAAGTTTTAGGCAGGTGTGAAAAAATGCTGTAAAGTAAGAATGCTTTCAAAAATAGACATGTTAATAGATTATATTTATCAATTAACTAAATGCAAAGTGAGTGAACAGAAGAAAAATCTAAATCAAATCCATATTTGGTGTGACAACCCTTTGCCTTCAAAACAGCATCAATTCTTCTAGGTACACTTGCACAAAGTCAGGGATTTTGTAGGCATATAGTCAGGTGTATGATTAAACAATTATACCAAACAGGTGCTAATGATCATCAATTCAATATGTAGGTTGAAACACAATCATTAACTGAAACAGAAACAGCTGTGTAGGAGGAATAAAACTGGGTGAGGAACAGCCAAACTCAGCTAACAAGGTGAGGTTGCTGAAGACAGTTTACTGTCAAAAGTCATACACCATGGCAAGACTGAGCACAGCAACAAGACACAAGGTAGTTATACGGCATCAGCAAGGTCTCTCCCAGGCAGAAATTTCAAGGCAGACAGGGTTTCCAGATGTGCTGTCCAAGCTCTTTGAAGAAGCACAAAGAAACGGGCAACGTTGAGGACCGAGACGCAGTGGTCGGCCAAGGAAACTTACTGCAGCAGATGAAAGACACATCATGCTTACTTCCTTCGCAATCGGAAGATGTCCAGCAGTGCCATCAGCTCAGAACTGGCAGAAAACAGTGGGACCCTGGTGCACCCATCTACTGTCCGGAGAAGTCTGGTCAGAAGTGGCCTTCATGGAAGACTTGTGGCCAAAAAGCCATAACTCCGACGTGGAAACAAGGCCAAGCGACTCAACTGCAGGCAACAGTGAAGCATGGTGGAGGTTCCTTGCAAGTTTGGGGCTGCATTTCTGCAAATGGAGTTGGGGATTTGGTCAGAATTAATGGTCTCCTCAATGCTGAGAAGTACAGGCAGATACTTATCCATCATGCAATACCATCAGGGAGGCATCTGATTGGCCCCAAATTTAATCTGCAGCATGACAACGACCCCAAACATACAGCGAAAGTCATTAAGAACTATCTTCAGCGTAAAGAAGAACAAGGAGTCCTGGAAGTGATGGTATGGCCCCCACAGAGCCCTGATCTCAACATCATCGAGTCTGTCTGGGATTACATGAAGAGAGAGAAGCAACTGAGGCTGCCTAAATCCACAGAAGAACTGTGGTTAGTTCTGCAAGATGTTTGGGCCAACCTACCTGCCGAAGTTCCTTCAAAACTGTGTGCAAGTGTACCTAGAAGAATTGATGCTGTTTTGAAGGCAAAGGGTGGTCACACCAAATATGGATTTGATTTAGATTTTTCTTCTGTTCACTCACTTTGCATTTAGTTAATTGATAAATATAATCTATTAACATGTCTATTTTTGAAAGCATTCTTACTTTACAGCATTTTTTCACACCTGCCTAAAACTTTTGCACAGTACTGTATATATATATAGTAAAAGAAGCTAAAAGTGTGTTTTTATGGTGTGGTGCACTTTTGCTTGGGGATAACAAACAGGCCAGAGTCGGAGGACCTCAGCTTGCGGGCAGGGACATAGCGGGTCAGCAGGTTGAAGAGATACTCTGGACCTGTGTGATGAAGGGCATTGTAGGTGAGCAGGAGAATTTTGAAAATAATCCTGAACCCTACAGATAGCCAGTGCTGCTGGGCAAGACAGGGTGATGTGTTCACGTTTTTTACATCTGGTAAGGATCCTGGCGGCGGCATTCTGAACTAGCTGCAATCTGTTGATGGCGCGTGCCGGAAGACCACCATAGAGAGAGATTTGCAGTAGTTGAGTTGAGAGGAGACGAATGCATGACAGAGTATCTCCACATCCGGGAGGGAAAGGTATGGACGGACTTTGGAGAGGTTATTATCCAGAAGTATACCAAGGCTTCGCACAGTGGGGGAAGGCAGCAGCAGACAGTTTCTGAGGTCCAGGGCACCTATATTGAGATTCTTAAGTTGAGTTTTAGATCCTACTAGAAGGAGTTCAGATTTGTTAGTGTTGAGCTGAAGAAAATTGGCAGACATCCAGGCCTCGATGTCTTGAATGCAAGCCGAGAGACAGACCATGGCAGAGGGACATCCAGGGTTGAGTTTTAAGTAGAGCTGGGTGTCATCCGCATAGGAGTGAAACATGAGGCTATGTTGGTGAATGAGGTGACCCAAGGGAAGCATGTAGATGTTGAAGAGGAGGCCCAAGAACAGACCCTTGAGGTGCACCACAAGTGACTGGGTTTGCATCACCACTGAATCCAGCATAGAAAACTGCATAGGTAAGATGACGTCCAGGAGAGACAGGTTCCAGAGATACCAGCATACTTCTGAAAGCGGTCAAGAAGAATGCTGTTGTCTATGGTATCAAAAGCAGCAGTTAGTTCAAGAAGGACAAGCACAGAGAGAGCAGCAGCATCAGCATTAAGCAGGAGATCATTTACAATCCGCAACAGAGCAGTTTCAGTACTGTGATGCGGCAGGAAGCCAGACTGCAGAGATTCAAGCAGATTGTTATCCATGAGCTGTTTCATCAGCTGACTGGCTACAGCCCTTTCGAGAGTTTTGGAGGGAAAAGGAAGATTGGAGATTGGACAGAAATTAGATAAGACAGCTGGGTCAAGGGAGGGTTTTTTGAGGACTGGTTTGGGCAGCAGGAACTGAGCCTGAATCCAGGGACAGGCTGAGAGTATGCATAATGGAAAGAGCAAGGTCAGAAGCACAGAGACAGACAAGATTAGTCTACCAGGGGTCCAAGGGGCATGTGGCAGTTGTTGATTTCAACAGTAGGCCGGATACATCAGTAATGGAGAGAGGAGAGAAGGAGGAGAGAGCAGGAGGGGTAACCGGAGGCAAGTCAAGGTGGTCAAGTACAAAACTGGGTTTGTGGCAAGAGAGCGTAGAATAGATGTTGTCAATTTTGTTTCCGAAAGAAGGGTGACTTGCAGTTGTACCATGGGCAGGTGCGATTTTTTCCTCACCGTTGTAAGCAGGGCAATGGTTTAAATGATCTGAGTAGGGGTGGCGTTGTAGAGGGTCACCGCATCATCAGCCAAAGACGGGAGAGTACCAGTTAGAGGGGATGAAGAGACACATTCCGCGGGTTTTAGAGGATTCAGGTGCTTGAAGATTAATATTAAAACTGATTAAGAAATAGTCAGTGCGAGATATCTGAGATGGAGAGATGGGAGAGGTCAAGACCCCTGGTGAAGAGCAGATCCACTGTGGTGTCCTCGGGTGTCAGTGGGGACGTTGACAGATTGAGAGAGCCCAAGACAGTCCAGGAGCATGATGAAGTCAGTCACTAGAGGTGAAGAAGGCAAGTCGACATGAATGTTGAAGTCGCCTAGGAGTATGATTTTGTCAGTAGAAGTGCAGACGATGGAGAGAAATTCCGAAAGCTGAGGAATAAAAGCAGTTATTCTTTGGTGGACGGTAGATAAGTGACGGACATGGGAGAGGACAGCTTGATTACAAGATGCACAAATTCCTCAACTGAGAAAGCGAGCACAGATTTAGCAATAACAGCAGTGCCCCTGCCTTGGCCAGTGAGGCGAGGCTTGTCAAAGAGAGAATAGCCATTTGGGGTGGCTAGATGTAGTAAGTGCATATCGTTTATAGAGTGCCGGGTTTCAGTTAGACAGAGAAGATGAAGATTAGCATCAGTTACAAGTTCAGTAAGAAGCAGAGATTTGTTAGTCAGAGAATGACAATTGAAAAAGCAGGCAGTGTAGGGGAGACGGAGTTAGTAGCGGTATCTGGAGCAAGTACTTAACAGTGTTTATTCTAGGAGAGGAGAAAGAGTGAGCACGCTTTGTCCAGGGGATCCAGACGTTAGGTGTCAGAGTGGAATGAGGCCTCTAGTAGCCATTGGGAGAGATTGGGAAAAGGTCCTCGCTCTACCTGTCCTCACTCTGACTGCCACAGCTCAGACTGCCCTTGGACGTGTGGCCCTTAGACTGCCACAGCTCAGACTGCCCTTGGACATGTGGCCCTTAGACTGCCACAGCTCAGACTGCCCTTGGACGTGTGGCCCTTAGACTGCCACAGCTCAGACTGCCCTTGGACATGTGGCCCTTAGACTGTCACAGCTCAGACTGCCCTTGGACATGTGGCCCTTAGACTGTCACAGCTCAGACTGCCCTTGGACGTGTGGCCCTTAGACTGGCTGGCGCTTAGAACAGCTGGCGTTCTAAGACACTGTTTGCCAATTTATACTGTCCTGCAGGTCTAGAGCTGGTCCAGTTTACACGCTATCAAAATTGACTTCAATCTACCACAGCTCAAACAGTTTAGAAAATGTATTACTACAAACAGCAGCGGATGTCATTGCAACAGCAAACTAGCATTTAGACTCACTTACCAATCTGTAACAAACTTACCTAGTATAAAATAACTAAACACCTAGGTCATAGGTGTATACTGACACAGAGGATAAAACACCAAATACTGCGGCCCCAGCAAGTAAATCAGTACAGCATAAAACAAGGATTTCACGGGAAGCAAGAGAGTAAACTTTAACAGGATCTGTTTATTATATACTATTAGCAAATATAGCAGTAATGAAATGCGTGTACATGGAGAAATCAGTATAGTCGGACTTTCAAGCACAAACCTCCATTTCAGTGTTAAACAAACCAATCATTGCAGCTGGTAGAAAAGAGAAATGTATATATCATGTGTTTTAATAGCTACATACATAATACCATTTAGAAGGACCGTTAATTGCAAACCATTACCACAGAACATTGTTGCATAGATTAAAGAGAAAAGGAAACAGAAGCAAACTAAAGATATGCCTCTAAATAATTAGACTGCTTATTCAAAAATCTACACGGCTGCACTTTACATGTATACAGAAATAGTTGCACATCAATGTTTTAGTCCTGGTCTTATAGCAAAAAGAACAAAAAAAAGTCCAATACAGTTCCCAAAAAATAACAGAGATCCAATAAAACAACAAAAAGAAAACCACTCTTCAAACAAAAACTGAATGGCCATTCAACAATATATATTTGTAATATCCAATATCCAGCTGAAATAAAAAAAGGATTGATCTCACCCGGTCATAGTGAATCTGCTGTGTAGCTCCTCCAGTTCATATCACACTGGAAATCTCTTAAGGTTGAAACTTATTCTTGGTCCATAGCAATTGAACAGTGATACAAAGTAGCAAAACAAATCAAACCGAGGGGTTGTTAGAACGGCACGTGAAACAAGAGCTGCTTGTTAGTATAACTGCATGTTTGCAGAGCTATTCTTAGTCCCAACACATACTGAAACCGCTAGGGAAAAAAAAGGAAATGCGTCTGATTAAACACAAAAATAGCTGCACGCAAAACACAGGCTAACACTTTTATAAGGTTTTGGAATCCAACCACGTTTTCATCACCCATAGAAGGAACAGGGAGTCCCCATACCTGGCTTTCTTGTGCTTTTATACCTTACCAGTAACAAGCTCCCAAAACAAAGGAAGCTCCGCCCCCAACTACAGATAAGACAGGGCCAAATACAACCATGCATAGCCAGAAAATTACTGCATAAACCGTAATATAATAGGGTAGTAAAACATGAATTATACCAGATGCCAAAGGAGTTTTAAAAACTAGGCAACAACAAAAGAATATATGGAGCTGAAAAAGATGCATTGACAGTGAACTAGACTGCCTGGCCAGGCTTACTGGCGTTCATTTAAGAATGCGCAGGTGCTGCACTTCTTGCAGCACACTGTGTGGCGGTGGCTGAGTGACGTCAGCCCAAAAACATATTATTAATAACTCAGAAACAATAATGCAAAAGGTTTGTTTCAACGGCACAAACCGCACAAACGAATGAGGAAAGTTTGGTTCAATTCCGGTATTGTAGTGGGGCTGAGTGACATCACTGCCCGAAAAAATAATTGTTAATATCTTATAAACTATAGCGGCACAAACGTTTGTTTCAACGGCACAAATGTAGCACAAACGAATGATATATGACTCGACGTTTGTGCTGTTTGTAGGAGGCCAACTTCACAGAGCTCTTTTATTGCTCTGAGATGTTTAAGGAGTACAGAGATGTTTTAAACTCCTGTAAAGTGGATTGTTCATGCTAGGCTTACAATATGTCCAGACAACATTTTAATAATCAAGAAAATCACACAGACTTATTTAATTTGAATTTTTTAACGAATCAGAGCAGTAAAGGTGCTCCTTCAGTTTATTAAATGCTTAATAATGGATCAAGTGGTTGCAAGCCACTTTGGATCCCTGCTAATAAGCAATCTGTGCGTTTCCAGTGCCTTTACAGGTTTAACAGCATTAATACTTCAATACAGCAATACAAGTATGGTTATATGCTTAGCCATTAGGCTAGCCATGCAAAAAGCTAAAACTCCCACCACTAAATCCTAAAACATCCAATATATCACTCTCCAAAGCTAAAATATAATTCCTATACCTTATAGCAATGCATCAATATAAATGAGATATAAATTCAAACTTGTTCTTACCTTCCACTATATGGAAGTGTAGTTGTAAAATATTATTAATTATTTTTAACTGTAATACGTTCTTTCAACAATAATTATTTTATTTGTATAACAGTTGAACTTTAAATGATTTTAACATGCATTTCTAATTCAGATACTTCAGTATAGCATTCTCTTTCATAAATTGTCATTTTATTTTACTCCATTGATATACACAGAAGGCAAGAGGTTAATTTTTAATTGGGCACCTGCTTGGCAGCAAATCAACCCTGAATATTAAAATTTAGGACTGCTATACTTTGATAGAGACTAACATCCTCATGCTTTTACTTAAGATATTATATTAAGTTTTTATTTAAAAAATGGGTTAGGGTTAGGGTTAGAATGTTTTGAGGCTCTGAGTCTAATTAAAAAAAGATGCGTTTGCCTGATAAGGGAGGTTTGGAACTTTCAGCAGGTTGGCCTGAACTTACACAGATTCACTAATAATATTTTTCTACTGTTATACTAGAATAAACAGGAATATGGAACCCTACAATATTCTCATAGACTAATACAGAGTACATTATATTTTTTTTTTAGTGTTAACAATTTGTTTAATAGTTCTGCTGACATAAAGAAAAAGTAAATGTTTAAGGAGATCGCCATTACTGTGGATCCTCTACATGTGTTCTGTTGCTGTAAGTGATACTTTGGATTTGTTAATAGAGTGATTCAACTCGATATCTACAGTCTCCGTCTCTCATTTCTTAATAGTGATTTGAACAAACACTAATGCTATAATACAGTGCAGCCGATATACCGAAGTAGAGTTATATTTTCTTTTTATGTAGTATTAAAAGAATGATTTCGGTTTTACAGTTTTGTATGTATAGATGCACATACCCGTTTCTTTTGAAATGTTTATTTTATTATAGTTTTCCATTTTTTGTAGTGGTGCTGTATGCACTGATTTTGAAAATAAAGCCTTTTAGTTTAACTTTCTATTTAAATATGGTGTTCTGCTATGCAAATGGTAGATATGATGTTCATGAATAAATCTTTTGAGTTTTATCCGATAGTTTCTCTTTCATTTTCATATCGAAGCTGTTTAAAAATGTAAACATCAAATTGACGTGCGTGGCGGTTCTAGGTAGTCAGAAACTATGGCGGTTCTAGTGTTAATACTTGTGATTTTTAACCTGAGCAGTTGCACTTGTCACACAGAAAGCCATTGTAAGTGGTAACGTGTACTACTACGACTAGCTCCAGCACCGCACTCATCTCGCGCCCTGAATGCATGCATGCCACTGGGTTCCCCTGGGTCCTAAATCCTGAAATATATATTCTGGTGTGGAACTGCGGTCACCATGATTTTAGAAGTTGAAATGTTGTCAAAGAAATTTCCTTTTCAAATTGTGTTTAAAATCCGGGAAAAAGTCTGTCCCGCGAGCTGGCTTGGAGAATGGTCCAGAATAAAGCAGATTCCCGGTAAATAAGAGAGAGTTGACAGGTCTGAGCTGAGGGGTTGTGTTGTCAGGACAAGACGTGTAATTTGAGTTTGACTCTGTGTGTGATGTATAATTCTATTGTGTGCTCTTGCTTGTTTAGGTCTGTAAATCGAGAACACTCGATAAATAGTGAAGTCTTGCTTAAACTGAGTGTTTGTCTGTATTGCTGCATAGAATAAACCGAGGTGGTTTGAGTCCAGTTTCCGGCGACGCTTCCTTCTCTCGCAGGTGTGGGGATCTGTAGTGAAGGGTGTTGCTTCGTTTATTTTGATGTATTTATTTTGGTATTTATTACGTATGGTTTGCATGATTTATTCACTTTGATTTGTCTCGTTTTAGATTCTTTGGAGCACGGCTTTTTTCTAGCTTGTATTAATGTTTGTTTTTTCTGTTTTGTAGGATTGCTGCACGGTGTGTTTCTTTCTTCATTTAGGCACCTTTGCATGGGGGGTCCTGACCCCTCTTTCGTTAAAAATGTCAATATATTGTTTACTTTAACGGTATGTTTTGTATCAGGTATCCCGCCCCTTCATGACAGTCTGGATCCGCCCCTGCTTTGTTGACAGGAGATCTGTGCCTGACGTGTCCCTAACACACTCCTTTCATTTTTGTCTATGGTTCTGAAGCGAGCCTCATAAAGTTTTTTTTTTTTAAATTTGTAACTCATAATCCACCATATATGTGTTTTATTTTTAAAGAAAACAAAAAAATTAACTGTTTATGCTAAATGCATTATTTTGTTACTTGTAAAAAAAATTGCACTTTTGTAATTCATGTCTCACTAGTTTTCATTTAATTGAAAGTGTTTGCAGTTGTCGGAATGTGGTTAAGTACTTGTGGTTAAAAGACCAGATTGAGTTCCTTCTGCTCTATATTTAACCTGGGGGTGGCGCAGTCGAGCAGGTTTTGTAATACTTTATGTTAATTGGGTTTTCTGGGTTTGAGTGTTAATGTTCCTATACCTGTAGCATGTTACACATAACATCAATGCATACACATAATAAATATGATCATTGTATAATTTCTTTGCAGCTAAGATGCCACAAATTCAATGACAAGATGAAAATCTTTGATACAGCAGGATTTGAATTGGAGAAAACAGTAAATGCCACGATAATATTAAAGAAGATCATAGATGGTGAAGTGGCTGAAGGCACAAAGGTATGTAAGTAATGTTAATGCAATGATGTGTAAAAGACTTGTAGAAAGCATTTTGAAAGTGCAGTGGCTCCTTTGAGTGGCTCAGCAGCTGTAACATCATTGAATACTATGTTTACACAGCGTGATGCAATGCAAGTGAATACAGTTCTCTCTTCCATCATTTACAGTGGCATACAAAAAAACAAACACACCATGCATTTACAACTAATGCTTTCAGCTCCTTTATTATTATTACTATTATTTATTTCTTAGCAGACGCCCTTATCCAGGGCAATTTACAATTGTTACAAGATATCACATTATTTTTACATACAATTACATTATTTTTTACATGTTATTTTTACATACAATTCCCCATTTATACAGTTGGGTTTTTACTGGCGCAATCTAGGTAAAGTACCTTGCTCAAGGGTACAGCAGCAGTGTCCCCCACCTGGGATTGAACCCACGACCCTCCAGTCAAGAGTCCAGAGCCTTAACCACTACTCCACACTGCTGCCCATATATTGTGACTTTCAGCTTCTTTTAAAATTCAGATTCATGCCAGAAGTAGATACAACTTTCAAACAGCCTTAACTTTAATTTTTAATGGCAAATGTAGCATGGTGGACTTGATTTTTTACACATATCATTGCATCACGCTTTTTTGGGGGTAATTCTCACCATTATTACACAGCTTATTTCAATTGTGCTAAAACTGTGTGAGTTAAAACCACAGCAATTAACCATACTTAATAAGTCAGTTCATTTATTCCCAGAAGGGCATTTTAATAGGGCAGCAGTGTGGAGTAGTGGTTAGGGCTCTGGACTCTTGACCGGAGGTTCGTGGGTTCAATCCCAGGTGGGGACACTGTTGCTGTACCCTTGAGCAAGGTACCTTACCTAGATTGCTCCAGTAAAACCCAACTGTGTAAATGGGGAATTGTATGTAAAAATAATGTGACATCTTGTAACAATTGTAAGTCGCCCTGGACAAGGGCGTCTGCTAAGAAATAAATAATAATAATAGACCTCAGTCTCTGAATAGCTAATCTGCTTCTCAATGCATATAGATGACTAACTGGAGGTATTAAAAAGAAAATTGTAATAATCTCTTTTAAAATTGACTTTTCTTGGTAATATTTTAAGTATCTTTTGAGAAATGGTAACTGTTTTCTAAAACATATTTTTGTTTTTATTTTTTAGTTTGATGATATTCTGAAAACAAAAATGGAAGGAGACAAAATCCACTGTGTTTTGTTGGTTATATCAATTCATAACGCTGAAAATCTGGACTTGATTCGGTGTTATGAAGAATTCACTGGAATGCTCAGAGAGACTGGTAATATAGCATTAGCATTGTGTGTGCCAATTCCTGTGTGTGTGTGTATACATTTATATACTTTATGTGCTCGATTATACGATACTGTTTTTTTAAAATTTTGTTTTGTTTCTTTTCCTCCTTCTCTTGCTTTCTCTCTCTCTCGTATATATTATATATCCCTGCAGCCGCCACCAGGTAAACATCTTCACCTGTTGTGAATAGAATAGATACCGTGTGCTAGCTTCAGACTGTTATCATGCGCAATTTGTATGCCAATTAGAATTTGTACATGCCACTTAGCAAATTCATCCCTAAGTGTGTCTCTTGTTTATTTACATTGTAGTTGCCTAATAAACGTCTGTGTACTGACACAATTACAGTGTCCATAACTACAATGTACTTGATGCAAGTGCACAATTGTATCAGAAAAGGGTTCAGGTTAGGTGTGTTAGGGTAAGGTGTAGAGTTATGATTAGGGTTGATGATAGGATTAGATTAGGGTTAGGATTATATTATGCATACATGTAAGTACACATGTATTGCTACTAAGTATCTACTACATAAATACACAGTAATTAGAGACACTTCATGTAAAGTGTTATCACAGTTAGACAGCCTGTAAAGAGGATCTTAAAACTCGCTTTAAACAGACCCAGACCAAAGTACTGTTAAACCCTTAAACCACACCTTAAAAGAACACCACAGTTTCTCATTTCCCCAAAAATTGTTTTAATATGTCTTCTGCAGTGGTCGTTACCTGAAGATAACTTACCTTGTGTTTGGTTAAGTGCTCCTTCCTTCAGCTCACTGTGGTAGATTATATAGCTGGTAATGACTGCTGCGTTGAACATTACTGCTTAAAAATAGGTCTGGTGGAGAGTCTCCGAGTGGCTCATCTAGCAAAAGCAGTACCGCGCGGCGTGCAGGATGAGTCCTACAGAGCAGGTTCAAATCCTGCCTGTGCGCAGTTAGCCGGTCTGCGCTGGTGAATCCAAGGGGGCGTTGCATTGGCTCTGACGCTCACAGCGGGTTAGGGAGGGAAAAGCCAGCAGGGACTGTCTGTCCTCATCGAGCCACACTGAACTCTACAGGCCAGACAGCTGGTAAGCCTGGGCAGAGATCTGCAGGGCTGGCTTTTGTCCTCCAGAGGTCGGTACCTCGCTGATATCCACCTCAGTTTGCTTGGGTGTAAAAGGAAGTTGGCTTGGTTGTGGGATAGGAGGATACCCACTGAACCTTCAGATCTGCTGTGCTGTGTGGAGATCGCTGTTCAGTGAGGAGAAACGATAATAGTTGAAGATTCCAAATTGGGGTAAAATAATTGGGCAGTCTAAATTAAAAAAAAAAAAAATCGGTTTGTTTTCAGTGATCCTGATTAACATTTTTCTTGGGTAACGCTACCTACAGAGGTAAATGAACATTAGGTTATTGATGATTAGTTAATCAGGTCTGTTAAATGAGATGATTGACCTGAAACATGATCTTTTTTTTCTATCCACCATCACACTGTATGTTATATAACACAATACTTCTAATGTATCACTTTTCAGGAGTACCATGCCAGCTGCTTGTTACATTCGTTGATAAACTTGTCGAGAAGACTGAGGATTTGAAAAGACTGTACAGGAGAAGAGATATAAAACAAAAGGTGAGTCAAAACAATATCAACATGGATTGTAACATACGCTAATAAAATCCAGGGCTCTTCAAGAAGATTTAGTTTCCAAGAGTCCAAGTAGCACTAGACCTGAACTGATAAATGGGTGATTTTTTTCAAGTAAACACTAGATACAGGAAAGAAGAACTGTATGAAGTTAAAATTATTTCTTATAAACATCAACTGATTTTGGTGAAATGCAGTAAAATCCAAACGTCCAGAAAACAGCCATCCTTTTGGATGGGTCAAGAGTCAACCCAAATGTTCTAGTGTTTATTTTTAATACAACAGCGATTGTTTGTGTGGCAACAAAACAAAGAAATATAGAGAAAGAAAAGCTGTAAAATAAAACTGAAAATCGCTGTGCAGTATTTCTGGAGGACATCAAGTACAACATGTTTCACACGACACATGCAGCAGGCATTGAAATGTGCTGTTCTTTATAAACTAATACTTTATTCATTCTCTTTCAGATTGAAAACCTAGCAAAGAAGATGAGAATTTCAATGTGCAACGTTATTGTGGTTTCAAACTACTTCAAGGAGATGAAAATTAACCAAATAAAAGGAACTCTGCTGTTGGAGGCATTTGCTCAAATGCTGATGGCTGCAAAATTCTTTCAAGAGAGAATGTAGAGTATCACCTGTCACACCTGAAGCACGCTGAGTCCATTATTCAATTGGTTAATTGATTGCCAATCGGAGAATAGTCACTTGGTATTTAGGGAAGTTGATTAATTTGTTTGGAGAGAGACTGGGAGCAGCAGGAGGCTGTGGTCCCAGATACAAGAAGTATCACCCAGTCAGCCTATCACAGAGTTACTTTTGTATTTCTGAAAATTCAAATCATACTCTTTGTACACTTTGTTAAATCCATTTCTAAGCTGTCAGCTTTGCATAAACAGAAAAAAATGTCAATAAGCAGCTTTGAATTATTCAGCATTTAATCTACTGTTTAATCTATAATTTTATGAAAAAATGATTAAAAATACTCTACTTGAGTACTGTTGTTTTAAATCTAGTTCTAACGTCAATTAATGATCTTTGAATTAATCAGCAATAACCTTTGCATTATATGTTGGAAGTTCCTTTAACCGGTTCCTTATTAATAAGAGCTGAAACTTACAGCTTACAGATACTCTGCAATAATGTAAAAGACTGGGGAAAATGAAGAATGTAAATCACAGGTGAACATGAGTCTTAGTTTTCATAACATCATAAATGAAATGGGAATGATGTTTTTTTTTAAATAAATAAATAAAATGTGCCTTTGTTTGCTATTTACGCAGCACTCATGTTTGCTGTTGCTATTGTATTGTATTGTATTGTATTCGCCAGTCTGGCTAATAAGGGGGCTCATTCAAACTCCTTTCAAATGTATTAACTTCAGGATGTCCACATTACTAACCACTGTATTTGAAAATCCCATCGCATACATTTCCCATGTACTGTAATATAGCTTCCCTTATAAAATGGCTTGGATAAATTAAGTGCTGTGATTGGCTGAACAAGATCACATGAGCGTGCGGCAATGACATCATAAACCAACTTACTTACCTGATCTATTAATATTACTACGTCTTAATAGTAACAATGATCTAAACAGTGTTTCTGTAGGTAAAAATGTCAACATACAACTGAAACAGCATTTAAATCACTCAACAATCTCTTTTTTTTTTCATCTCTGTCACTTAGAATTACAGAAAAATGGGCAAATGTACTGTGGTATTTATTTAGTCAGAGAACAGAACAAAGAAAACTCCGAGGCAAAAGACATCTGAGAAATCACCACGCAAGTCTCTCTCTCTCTCTATATATATGCAGCAGCGTCATCTACTTAACTAAATAGCGCCTTATAAAGCTGACCAGCTAGTAGGCTATATTTAAACTCGACACAACAGATACATCTCACCACTACCTCCGATTTCAGAAACATATTTAAAATCAAATTAAAATATCTCCTGCTCTCTGCTGATACAACCGTTGTGTTTTTAAACAAGGTCGGGTTCGGTATAGAAGTCTACTGTGCTCGCCGCGGACGGGAAGCATTGCGGCACTGCGCAAACTGACACGGAACTCGTTTAATCCACATATCATCTAATGCTGGTTTACAATCTGGGGAAATGATGCCGGCTACCGGCATCATTGTGAAAACAGCCACAGAAAGTATTGGTCAGCTTGAAGACCGCAAAGCCTGAATATAGGATCATTAATAACATAAAAACACCAATCGGAAGCCCCTCCCTCGAGTGCAGTGCAGTGCAGTGTTTGGCTGTTCCATGAATCCTCCCTCAGATGTGGGAAATCAGTCTGCTTTCAATTCACAAATGCCACATCATCTCGAAAATTGTACTATAAATGGCAATGTTAAATGTAATGTTTATGGCAAATAAAAAAAAAAAGTACAAAATATATGTTACAATCAAACAATCTTCAGGGTCTATTTTTTCTCAGTGGAAGGATACATAATATATTTCTTATTTTTTTCCTTAAAAGCCAATTTGTGTAGTTATTTAAAAAAAAAAAAAAAAAAAAAACATTTTATAAGCGAAATAACCCACTCCAGGGTGTGTGGTAAGACAATTCTTACCGCACTTCCTTGGTGGTTGAAGGCACTCATGCCTCACAACGCACCCAGGGCTTCCGGTAAGAATTGACTTACCACACACCCTGTCGTGGGTTATTTCTTAGATAATTCATTGTTTTTAATAATATTAATAAAAATGTCTGTTGAAAAAGAAAACTATTTCTTAGTACAAAACACATACAAATGACACTCTTCACATATAGAAGGCTGTGTGGTCCAGAGGTTAAAGAAAAGGGCTTATAATCAGGAGGACCCTGGTTCAAATCCCACCTTAGCCACTGACTCATTGTGTGACCCTGAGCAAGTCACTTCACCTCCTTGTGCTCCGTCTTTTGGGTGGGACGTAGTTGTAAGTGACTCTGCAGCTGATGCATAGTTCGCACACCCTAGTCTCTGTAAGTCGCCTTGGATAAAGGCGTCTGCTAAATAATAATAGTCAATAGAAATACTTGTATTATTATTTTACTTTCTTTGTTTACTATAAAGAATATATTCAGGATTTCAACATCGTCAGTCTTTGTTTTCCTTATAAAACTAATAAACAATAAAGGCCTGTATGATTGTGGAGCTGGAGTTTTCTATACTGCTGTACCTGTCCAAGATTCCAGCCACCAAACTCGTGTTTCAAAATGTTATACAAACTGCAGACTTGATTCTACTGCAGCAGGAACAGACGATCGTGTCATAAGAACATAAGAAAGTTTACAAACGAGAGGAGGCCATTCAGCCCATCTTGCTCGTTTGGTTGTTAGTAGCTTATTGATCCCAGAATCTCATCAAGCAGCTTCTTGAAGGGTGTCAGCTTCAACAACATTACTGGGGAGTTGGTTCCAGACCCTCACAATTCTCTGTGTAAAAAAGTGCCTCCTATTTTCTGTTCTGAATGCCCCTTTATCTAATCTCCATTTGTGACCCCTGGTCCTTGTTTCTTTTTTCAGGTCAAAGAAGTCCCCTGGGTCGACATTGTCTATACCTTTTAGGATTTTGAATGTTTGAATCAGATCGCAGCATAGTCTTCTTTGTTCAAGACTGAATAGATACAACTCTTTTAGGCTGTCTGCATACGACATGCCTTTTAAACCCGGGATAATTCTGGTTGCTCTTCTTTGCACTCTTTCTAGAGCAGCAATATCCTTTTTGTAACGAGGTGACCAGAACTGAACACAATATTCTAGGTGAGGTCTTACTAATGCATTGTAAAGTTTTAACATTACTTCCCTTGATTTAAATTCAACACTTCTCACAATATATCCTAGCATCTTGTTGGCCTTTTTTTATAGCTTCCCCACATTGTCTAGATGAAGACATTTCTGAGTCAACATAAACTCCTAGGTCTTTTTCATAGTTCCCTTCTTCAATTTCAGTATCTCCCATATGATATTTATAATGCACATTTTTATTGCCTGCGTGCAATACTTTACACTTTTCTCTATTAAATATCATTTGCCATGTGTCTGCCCAGTTCTGAATGCTGTCTAGATCATTTTGAATGACCTTTGCTGCGGCAACAGTGTTTGTCACTCCTCCTATTTTTGTGTCGTCTGCAAATTTAACGAGTTTGCTTACTATAGCAGAATCTAAATCATTAATGTAGATTAGGAATAGCAGAGGACCAAATACTGATCCCTGTGGTACACCACTGGTTACCTCGCTCCATTTTGAGGTTTCTCCTCTAATCAGTACTTTCTGTTTTCTACATGTTAACCACTCCCTAATCCATGTGCATGCATTTCCTTGAATC
The DNA here is from genome assembly GCA_030684275.1 of Acipenser oxyrinchus oxyrinchus. Taxonomy (NCBI): domain Eukaryota; kingdom Metazoa; phylum Chordata; class Actinopteri; order Acipenseriformes; family Acipenseridae; genus Acipenser; species Acipenser oxyrinchus. The sequence goes on along the minus strand of JAGXEW010000079.1, from coordinate 304,267 downwards.
CCTACTGTGTTCAGTTTGAGAATTAATCTTTTATGCGGGTGTGGCGCCCCTATTATTATTATTTGTATTTTTGTTTGCGGCGCAGATAACAGCGCCGCGTCTTTTGTTATTGTTTTTTATTATTTATATTTAAAACCCCGTGAGGATGCATGACTGATCAGCTACTGATTATTTAACTAGCTGACAGTCATGCATCCTTACCAAACGCGTGCAGACTGTGGCCGAGGGGTAATAAGATCATTAACAGCTAGTTAACCCCTCGGCCAGAGTATAAAGACCTGCAGCTGTCCGTTCTGGGGGGGTTGTTGAGTATGGAGTAGAGAGCGGAGTAGAGAGCGGAGTAGAGACTTAGAAACAATTGCTAAAACGTGCTGGTTTAGCCAGCACGCCACTTACTTGTTTGTCTGTTTATTCGTTTGGCCCTCGTGCCCTTTTGTTTCTGTTTTGTTGTTTTGTTTAAATATTTTGTTTGTTTATTAATAAATACGCTGAGTGCCATTGCACTCAGCTTCACCCGCCCATCCATTGTTTTGGTTTCTGTACTTCCTGGTCCGTGACGTCACCACTGAGAGCCAGCCTGCCACAGCGGGACATGGTCAAAAGCTTTCTGGAAATCTAAATAAACCATGTCGTATGCTTTGCAATTATCCATTTTCAATGTTGCATCCTCAAAAAAGTCAAGTAGGTTAGTTAGACACGATCTCCCTTTCCTAAAACCATGCTGACTGTCTCCCAGGATATTGTTACCATATAGGTCATTTTCCATTTTGGATCTTATTATAGTTTCCATAAGTTTACATATAATAGAAGTCAGGCTTATTGGTCTGTAGTTACCTAGTTCGGTTTTGTCTCCCTTTTTGTGGATCGGTATTACGTTTGCTATTTTCCAGTCTGTCGGTACAACCCTGTGTCAAGAGACTGTTGCATGATCTTGGTTAGCGGTTTGTAAATAACTTCTTTCATTTCTTTGAGTACTATTAGGAGGATCTCATCCGGCCCAGGGGATTTGTTTATTTTAAGAGTTCCTAGTCCCTTTAACACTTCTGCCTCTGTTATGCTAAAGTTATTTAAAACTGGATAGGAACAGGTCGACATGTGGGGCATGTTGTCCGTGTCCTCCTTTGTAAAAACCTGTGAAAAGTAATCATTTAATATATCAGCTATTTTTTTTTCTTCATCTATGATTTTGCCATTTGTGTCTCTTAGAATTTTAACCTCCTCTTTGAATGTTCTCTTTCTGTTATAATATTGGAAAAACATTTTGGAATTGGTTTTAGCCCCTTAGCAATATTGATTTCTATCTCTCTTGGCCTTTCTAACTTCCTTTTGACTTGTGTTTGCAGTTCCAAGTACTCTTTCTGTGTACTTGTTTTGGTCCCTTTTAAATGCTCTGTAAAGTGCCTTTTTCGCTGAATATTTTTTAAATTGATCTATTAAACCATTTTGGCCATTTTGTTTTAGATTTGGATTTGTCTACTTTTGGGATGTAATTGTTTTGCGCCTCTAGTACTACATTTTTAAAAAACAGCCATCCTTTTTCTATGATGTTTTCTCTATTTTACTCCAATCTACTTCTGTTAGTCTCTGTTTCATACCTTCATAGTTTGCTTTTCTAAAATTGTAAACCTTAGCTTTAGTCATTACTTTTGGGGTTTTAAAAAATACTTCAAATGAAACCAGGTTGTGGTCTGAGTTTGCCAATGGCTCTCTGACCTCTGTTTTAGTTATTCTGTCTTCATTATTTGAAAAGACTAAATCAAGGCATGCCTCCCCTCTAGTCGGTGCCTTGACAAATTGCGTTAGGAAGCAGTCATTTGTCATTTCCACCATTTCAATTTCGTCCGTCGTGCTCCCAACCGGGTTCTCCCATTTTATAAGGGGGATGTTGAAATCCTCCATTAGTATGGCTTCTCCTTTTCTACACGCATTTCAAATGTCATTATATAACAGATTATTTTGCTCAGCGTCTGAATTTGGCGGTCTATAGCATGCTCCTATTATTATGCCCTTTGAATTTGTGTCCATCATTATGACCCATATTGAAAATGCATTGTTTTCTTTGTCCTGGTTTAACACCTGGGCTTCAAAACTATTTCTTATGCATAGCGCTACCCCTCCGCCTCTTCTGTCCTGCCTGTCTTTCCTATACAGTGTGTACCCACTAATATTATATTCGTCTCCATCACTCTCAGACAACCAAGTTTCTGTAACACCTATCACATCATAGTTACTTGTTAGTGCAGTAGCTTCAAGTTCTAACATTTTGTTTCTGAGACTTCTAGCATTAAGATAAATACATTTAATAGTTGTCTTACCTGAGTTGTTGCCCTTGTTTTGATGTGGTCCCCCTTCTGTTTTTTTGTTTTCTCCCCCCTTCCTTTCTAGTTTAAATGCTTCTGGACCTCCTCAAAGATCCTTTCTCCGAGTAGATTGGTTCCCTTTCTGTTTAAGTGCAGTCCGTCCCACCTATATAGATAGTCCTTGTTGTAGAATGTGCTCCAGTGTTCAAGAAAGGTGAAGCCTTCCTGGGTGCACCACGATTTCAGCCATGCATTTTGATTTTGTATTTCCAGCTGTCCATATGGTCCTTTGCAAGGTGCCGGCAGTATCCCAGAAAATACCACAGTTTTGGTCTTGTCTTTTAATTTCCTTCCTAGCTCTCTGAATTTGTTTTGCAGGGATCTTGGTCTGTCTCTTCCAATGTTGTTTGTACCGATGTGGACGACTACTACCGGGTCGTCTCCTGTTCGTTCTAGGAGCCTGTCCACCTTCTCAGTGATGTGCTTGACAGAGGCTCCTGGAAGGCAGCACACTGTTGTTGTAAGGGGGTCCAGACTGCACACTGAACTTGCTGTGTTTCTCAATATGGAGTCCCCAACAATCATGACCTCCCTTCTTTTTGCTGCCTGGCCAGCACTGTTTATAGGGTCCTGGATGTTGTTTCTTTCATTCTCTTGATGTTGGTTTTGGTCATCTAAATGCTGAAGTGGCTCAAATTTGTTGGATGTCTGGATTTCTGGTGGTTGTGATTGACGAAGTTTCTTTTTTTCCCTGCTTCTGCCTATCTGAACCCAGCTGTTTCGACTCTCTTCCATCTCCCTGGTGGCTTTCAGTCTGCTAGGGGTGCAGACTTCCATGAATTGTGGTTCTGCCAGCTCCTCAAGCTCCTGTTGCTGTCTCATTTCCTCCAGCTCCTTTTCTAGCAGGCTTAATCGCTGAAGCAAGTCCTGGATCGTGCGGCACTTTACACAAACTTGATTGAGCTCTGTTGGGTTTTCTCGGATTTCCCACATCATGCAGTTGTCACAGATTACTGGCTTGAAGACCTTTTTGGTGGAAGTTTAGTTTAGCTTCTGCAGCTGTCAACCTGCTTTCAACTGCTTCTAACTGCGTTGTACTTGTCCACTCGTACTTCTCACACGATGTCGCTTCCAATCCATTCTATTGCAGGACTCTGTTCTAACCAGACCCTTCATAATTGAACTGACCCTCAAATCCATTCTATTGCCGGACTCTGTTCTAACCAGACCTTTCATTATGTTATACCTTAAACAGAGTCCTGCAATAGAATGGATTGGTAGTGCCAAGATTGCCTAGCTCTGTCCTATAGTGCTGATTTCCTTTTCCTATTCCTAAACTCAGTAGAGGCTGGGTGGAGATCACCACAGCAATGGAAGCTGGGCTGTACTCTCTCTACTTGCAGAGAGAGAGTACAGCAGCTGGATTTCCTGTGAGCAATCCATGTCAGGGCTGATGAGAAATGAGAAGAAAAATTACCATTTAGTGTGATACAGAACCATTGTAGTGTCACTGTCTGTCTGTCTGTCTGTCTGTCTGTCTGCTTTGACACTTAAGATCATTGAGGGTCTAGTTAGCACACTGGTTGCATTCTACCAGCCTCACCCCATTGCAGCTGCCCTATACTTGTGCTGCCATTGCCACCTTAGTGTAATACAGAACCATTGTAGTGCCACTCACCACACAGGCAGAACGAGGTATTGCAGGCTCTGTTTTACCTGTCATGACTCCAGTGGTGTGCTGGTGGGCGTGGTTTATGGAATCTGCTATCCTATCCAGGCACTCCTCTATTGTGATATCATCGAGGGTGGAGCCGGGGTGAAAGTTTAACATGGTCAAGCCCAGCTGCTCACACCTCTTCAGTTCATCAATCAGCATGGCTTGGCTTTTCTCATACACAATTGGAGGGGAAACAAATAAATAAATAATACTTTAGTTTGCTACCATCCCCTTACCTTGTTAAGGCATTTGCAGCCATTATGAGTGTCTCCTATTGCAATGACTTAAATACTAGGCTTATTGGGGTTTTTTTTATGTTTGTGTTAAAAAGGTCTTTGTCTCCCTCTATTGGAGGCAGGTGGTACTGCACCAGTCAATTCCAGGTTATTTTTAAGTTATTATTATTATTTATTTCTTAGCAGACGCCCTTATCCAGGGCGACTTACAATTGCTACAAGATATCACATTATTTTTTTATTCAATTACATTATTTTACATACAATTCCCCATTTATACAGTTGGGTTTTTACTGGAGCAATCTAGGTAAAGTACCTTGCTCAAGGGTACAGCAGCAGTGTCCCCCACCTGGGATTGAACCCACGACCCTCCGGTCAAGAGTCCAGAGCTCTAATAACCACTACGCCACACTGCTGTCATAACAACGAGACACATTCGATACGAGTCGAGCACGCATCAGTATTTTTTTTTAATGGTCTATTATTTAGTTTTGTTTTACAGATTACTCTATTTCAAATACTTTGTTACAAAAGGCAATATGAAAAATGAAAAACAAGCCTAAATCAGTTTTTGTATTTTAAACTCAGAAATTGGAAAATGAAAAACGGGTCGATTTTTGTTTTTATGAAAAACCGAAATAGAAAAAACAAGTCGTTTTCTGGTTTTCTGATTTCCGATTTAGAATGCAAAGACGATTGGCCGGAATGTACACGGACCTGATTTCTCAGAATAGTGATACTGCTTGCCTCGGAGTTTTCATTGTTCTGTTCTCCGACTAAATAAATACCACAGTAAATATGCCAATTTTTCTGTAATTCTTAGTGACAGAGATGAAAAAAAAAAAAGATTGTTGAGTGATTTAAATGCTGTTTCAGTTGTATGTTGACATTTTTACCTTCAGAAACACTGTTTAGATAATTGTTACTATTAAGGTGTAGTAATATTAATAGATCAGGTAAGTAAGTTGGTCTATGATGTCATAGCCGTGCAGTAAGACAATTATTACCACACGGTCATGTGATCTTGTTCAGCCAATCACAGCACTTAATTTATCCAAGCCATTTTATAAGGGAAGCTATATTACAGTACATGGGAAATGTATGAGATGGGATTTTCAAATACAGTGGTTAGTAATGTGGACATCCTGAAGTTAATACATTTGAAAGGTGTTTGAATGAGCCCCTTATTAGACAGACTGGTCAATACAATACAATACAATACAATACAATACAATAGCAACAGCAAACATGAGTGAAAGTGCTGCGTAAATAGCAAACCAAGGCAGATTTTATTTATTTATTTCAAAAACATCATTCACATTTCATTTATGATGTTATGAAAACTAAGACTTTGCATTCTTCTTTTTCCTCAGTCTTTTACATTATTGCAGAGTATCTGTAAGCTGTAAGTTTCAGCTCTTAATAAAGAACCAGTTAAAGCAACTTCCAACATATAATGCAAAGGTTACTGCTGATTAATTCAAAGATCATTAATTGATGTTAGAACTAGATTTAAACGACAATACTCAAGTAGAGTATTTTTAATCATGTTTTCATAAAATGATAGATTAAACAGTAGATTAAATGCTGAATAATTCAAAGCTGCTTATTGACATTTTTTTCTGTTTATGCAAAGCTGACAGTTTAGAAATGGATTTAACAAAGTGTACAAAGAGTATGATTTGAATTTTCAGAAATACAAAAAGCAACTCTGTGATAGCTGACTGGGTGATACTTCTTGTATCTGGGACCACAGCCTCCTGCTGCTCCCAGTCTCTCTCCAAACAAACGAATCAACTTCCTAAATACCAAGTGACTATTCTCCGATTGGCAATCAATTAACCAATTGAATAATGGGCTCAGCTTGCTTCAGGTGTGACAGGTGATACTCTACATTCTCTCTTGAAAGAATTTTGCAGCCATCAGCATTTGACCAAACGCATCCAACAGCAGAGTTCCTTTTATTTGGTTAATTTCCATCTCCTCGAAGTAGTTTGAAACCACAATAACGTTGCACATTGAAATTCTCATCTTCTTTGCTAGGTTTTCAATCTGAAAGAGAATGAATAAAGTATTAGTTTATAAAGAACAGCACATTTCAATGCCTGCTGCATGTGTCGTGTGAAACATGTTGAACTTGATGTCCTCCAGAAATACTGCACAGCGATTTTCAGTTTTATTTTACAGCTTTTCTTTCTCTATATTTCTTTGTTTTACTGCCACACAAACAATCGTTGTTGTATTAAAAATAAACACTTGAACATTTGGGTTGACTTTGACCCATCCAAAAAGGATGGCTGTTTTCTGGACGTTTGGATTTTACTGCATTTCACCAAAATCAGTTGATGTTTATAAGAAATAATTTTAACTTCACATACAGTTCTTCTTTCCTGCATCTAGTGTTTACCTGAAAATAATAAATCATCCATTTATCAGTTCAGGACTAGTGCTACTTGGACTCTGGGAAACTAAATCTTCTTGAAGAGCCCTGGATTTTATTAGCGTATGTTACAATCCATGTTGATATTGATTTGACTCACCTTTTGTTTTATATCTCTTCTCCTGTATAGATTTTTCAAATCCTCAGTCTTCTCGAAAAGTTTATCGAGTGTAACAAGCAGCTGGCATGGTACTCCTGAAAAGTGATACATTAGAAGTGTTGTGTTATATAGAGTATAGTGTGATGGTGGATAGAAAAAAAGATCATGTTTCAGGTCAATCATCTCATTTAACAGACTTGATTAACACTAATCATCAACAACCGAATGTTCATTTACCCCTGAAGGTAGCGTTACCCAAGAAAAATGTTAATCAGGATCATTGAAAACAGACCTATTTTTTTTTTTTTTAATTTAGACTGCCCAACTATTTTACCCCCAATTTGGAATCTTCAACTATCATCGTTTCTCCTCACCGTACAGCAATCTCCACACAGCACAGCAGATCTGAAGGTTCAGTGGGTATCCTCCTATCCCACAACCAAGCTAACTTCCTTTTTACACCCAGCAAACCGAGAGCGGATATCAGCGAGGTACCGACCTCTGGAGGACAAAGACCAGCCCTGCAGATCTCTACCCAGGCTTACCAGCTGTCTGGCCTGTAGAGTTCACCATGGCTCGATGAGGACAGACAGTCCCTGCCGGCTTTTCCCTCCCTAACCCACTGGGAGCGTCAGAGCCAATGCAGAGTCCCCAACGCAGACCGGCTAACTGCGCACAGGCAGGATTTGAACCTGCTCTGTAGGACTCATCCTGCACGCCGCACGGTACTGCTTTTGCCAGATGAGCCACTCGGAGACTCTCCACCAGACCTATTTTTATGCAGTAATGTTCAATGCAGCAGTCATTACCAGCTAGATAATCTACCACAGTGAGCTGAAGGAAGGAGCACTTAACCAAACACAAGGTAAGTTATCTTCAGGTAATGACCACTGCAGAAGATATATTAAAACAATTTTTGGGGAAATGAGAAACTGTGGTGTTCTTTTAAGGCGTGGTTTAAGGGTTTAACAGTACTTTGGTCTGAGTCTGTTTAAAGCGAGTTTTAAGATCCTCTTTACAGGGTGTCTAACTGTGATAACAATTTACATGAAGTGTCTCTAATTACTGTGTATTTATGTAGTAGATACTTAGTAGCAATGCATGTGTACTTACATGTATTCATAATCCTAACCCTAATCTAATCCTATCATCAACCCTAATCATAACTCTACACCTTACCCTAACACACCTAACCCGAACCCTTTTCTGATACAATTGTGCACTTGCATCAAGTACATTGTAGTTATGGACACTGTAATTGTGTAAGTACACAGACGTTTATTAGGTAACTACAATGTAAATAAACAAGAGACACACTTAGGGATGGATTTGCTAAGTGGCAGTACATTGGACAGATTAGTGGTGGTAAATTGTGATCGCTGCGTGTGGTATTTCCTTGTGTGACACGCCCTATTTACCAATTAGATTCCAATATTATTATTATTTATTTCTTAGCAGATGCCCTTATCCAGGACGACTTACAATTGTTACAAGATATCACATTATTTTTGCATACAATTACCCTTTTATACAGTTGGGTTTTACTGGCGCAATCTAGGTAAAGTACCTTGCTCAAGGGTACAGCAGCAGTGTCCCCACCTGGGATTGAACCCACAACCCTCCGGGTCCAGAGCCCTAACCTCTACTCCACACTGCATACAAATTGCACATGATAACAGTCTGAAGCTAGCACACGGTATTTATTCTATTCTCAACAGGTGAAGGTGTTTACCTGGTGGAGGTGGCAGGGATACGTAATATATACGAGAGAGAGAGAAAGCAAGAGAAGGAGGAAAAGAAACAAAACAAAACCAATATATATCGTATATCGAGCACATAAAGTATATAAATATATACACACACAGAAATTGGCAGACACAATGCTAATGCTATATTACCAGTCTCTGTGAGCATTCCAATGAATTGTTCATAAAACCGAATCAAGGCTGGGTCCAGATTTTCAGCGTTATGAATTGATATAACCAACACAACACAGTGGATTTGGTCTCCTTCCATTTTGATTTTGTTTTCAGAATATTGTCAAACTAAAAATAAAAACCAAAATAAATTTTAGAAAACAGTTACCATTTCTCAAAAGACACTTAAAATATTACCAAGAAAAGTCCCTTTTTCTGAGATTATTGCAATTTTCTTTTTAATGCCTCCAGTTAGTCATCCATATGCACTGAGAAGCAGAGTAGCTATTCAGAGACTGAGGTCTATTAAAATGACCTGCTGGGAATAAATGAACTGACTTATTAAGTATGGTTAATTATTATTATTATTATTTATTTATTAGCAGACACCCTGATCCAGGGCGACATACAATTGTTACAAGATATCACATTATACATTATTTCACATTATACAGATATCACATTATTTTTTACATACAATTACCCATTTATACAGCTGGTTTTTTTACTAGAGCAATCTAGGTAAAGTACCTTGCTCAATATATAATATATATATATATATATATATATATACAGTACTGTGCAAAGGTTTTAGGCAGGTGTGAAAAAATGCTGTAAAGTAAGAATGCTTTCAAAAATAGACATGTTAATAGATTATATTTATCAATTAACTAAATGCAAAGTGAGTGAACAGAAGAAAAATCTACATCAAATCAATATTTGGTGTGACGACCCTTTGCCTTCAAAACAGCATCAATTCTTCTAGGTACACTTGCACAAAGTCAGGGATTTTGTAGGCATATAGTCAGGTGTATGATTAAACAATTATACCAAACAGGTGCTAATGATCATCAATTCAATATGTAGGTTGAAACACAATCATTAACTGAAACAGAAACAGCTGTGTAGGAGGATTAAAACTGGGTGAGGAACAGCCAAACTCAGCTAACAAGGTGAGGTTGCTGAAGACAGTTTACTGTCAAAAGTCATACACCATGGCAAGACTGAGCACAGCAACAAGACACAAGGTAGTTATGCTGCATCAGCAAGGTCTCTCCCAGGCAGAAATTTCAAGGCAGACAGGGGTTTCCAGATGTGCTGTCCAAGCTCTTTTGAAGAAGCACGAAGAAACGGGCAACGTTCAGGACCGTGAGACGCAGTGGTCGGCCAAGGAAACTTACTGCAACAGATGAAAGACACATCATGCTTACTTCCCTTCGCAATCGGAAGATGTCCAGCAGTGCCATCAGCTCAGAACTGGCAGAAAACAGTGTGACCCTGGTACACCCATCTACTGTCCGGAGAAGTCTGGTCAGAAGTGGCCTTCATGGAAGACTTGCGGCCAAAAAGCCATACCTCCGACGTGGAAACAAGGCCAAGCGACTCAACTATGCACGAAAACACAGGAACTGGGTCGATTTTTGTTTTTATGAAAAACCGAAATAGAAAAAACAAGTCGTTTTCTGGTTTTCTGATTTCCGATTTAGAATGCAAAGACGATTGGCCGGAATGTACACGGACCTGATTTCTCAGAATAGTGATACTGCTTGCCTCGGAGTTTTCATTGTTCTGTTCTCCGACTAAATAAATACCACAGTAAATATGCCAATTTTTCTGTAATTCTTAGTGACAGAGATGAAAAAAAAAAGATTGTTGAGTGATTTAAATGCTGTTTCAGTTGTATGTTGACATTTTTACCTTCAGAAACACTGTTTAGATAATTGTTACTATTAAGGTGTAGTAATATTAATAGATCAGGTAAGTAAGTTGGTCTATGATGTCATAGCCGTGCAGTAAGACAATTATTACCACACGGTCATGTGATCTTGTTCAGCCAATCACAGCACTTAATTTATCCAAGCCATTTTATAAGGGAAGCTATATTACAGTACATGGGAAATGTATGAGATGGGATTTTCAAATACAGTGGTTAGTAATGTGGACATCCTGAAGTTAATACATTTGAAAGGTGTTTGAATGAGCCCCCTTATTAGACAGACTGGTCAATACAATACAATACAATACAATACAATACAATAGCAACAGCAAACATGAGTGAAAGTGCTGCGTAAATAGCAAACCAAGGCAGATTTTATTTATTTATTTCAAAAAACATCATTCACATTTCATTTATGATGTTATGAAAACTAAGACTTTGCATTCTTCTTTTTCCTCAGTCTTTTACATTATTGCAGAGTATCTGTAAGCTGTAAGTTTCAGCTCTTAATAAAGAACCAGTTAAAGCAACTTCCAACATATAATGCAAAGGTTACTGCTGATTAATTCAAAGATCATTAATTGATGTTAGAACTAGATTTAAACGACAATACTCAAGTAGAGTATTTTTAATCATGTTTTCATAAAATGATAGATTAAACAGTAGATTAAATGCTGAATAATTCAAAGCTGCTTATTGACATTTTTTTCTGTTTATGCAAAGCTGACAGTTTAGAAATGGATTTAACAAAGTGTACAAAGAGTATGATTTGAATTTTCAGAAATACAAAAAGCAACTCTGTGATAGCGCTGACTGGGTGATACTTCTTGTATCTGGGACCACAGCCTCCTGCTGCTCCCAGTCTCTCTCCAAACAAACGAATCAACTTCCCTAAATACCAAGTGACTATTCTCCGATTGGCAATCAATTAACCAATTGAATAATGGGCTCAGCTTGCTTCAGGTGTGACAGGTGATACTCTACATTCTCTCTTGAAAGAATTTTGCAGCCATCAGCATTTGACCAAACGCATCCAACAGCAGAGTTCCTTTTATTTGGTTAATTTCCATCTCCTCGAAGTAGTTTGAAACCACAATAACGTTGCACATTGAAATTCTCATCTTCTTTGCTAGGTTTTCAATCTGAAAGAGAATGAATAAAGTATTAGTTTATAAAGAACAGCACATTTCAATGCCTGCTGCATGTGTCGTGTGAAACATGTTGAACTTGATGTCCTCCAGAAATACTGCACAGCGATTTTCAGTTTTATTTTACAGCTTTTCTTTCTCTATATTTCTTTGTTTTACTGCCACACAAACAATCGTTGTTGTATTAAAATAAACACTTGAACATTTGGGTTGACTTTGACCCATCCAAAAAGGATGGCTGTTTTCTGGACGTTTGGATTTTACTGCATTTCACCAAAATCAGTTGATGTTTATAAGAAATAATTTTAACTTCACATACAGTTCTTCTTTCCTGCATCTAGTGTTTACCTGAAAATAATAAATCATCCATTTATCAGTTCAGGACTAGTGCTACTTGGACTCTGGGAAACTAAATCTTCTTGAAGAGCCCTGGATTTTATTAGCGTATGTTACAATCCATGTTGATATTGATTTGACTCACCTTTTGTTTTATATCTCTTCTCCTGTATAGATTTTTCAAATCCTCAGTCTTCTCGAAAAGTTTATCGAGTGTAACAAGCAGCTGGCATGGTACTCCTGAAAAGTGATACATTAGAAGTGTTGTGTTATATAGAGTATAGTGTGATGGTGGATAGAAAAAAGATCATGTTTCAGGTCAATCATCTCATTTAACAGACTTGATTAACACTAATCATCAACAACCGAATGTTCATTTACCCCTGAAGGTAGCGTTACCCAAGAAAAATGTTAATCAGGATCATTGAAAACAGACCTATTTTTTTTTTTTTTTAATTTAGACTGCCCAACTATTTTACCCCAATTTGGAATCTTCAACTATCATCGTTTCTCCTCACCGTACAGCAATCTCCACACAGCACAGCAGATCTGAAGGTTCAGTGGGTATCCTCCTATCCCACAACCAAGCTAACTTCCTTTTACACCCAGCAAACCGAGAGCGGATATCAGCGAGGTACCGACCTCTGGAGGACAAAGACCAGCCCTGCAGATCTCTACCCAGGCTTACCAGCTGTCTGGCCTGTAGAGTTCACCATGGCTCGATGAGGACAGACAGTCCCTGCCGGCTTTTCCTCCCTAACCCACTGGGAGCGTCAGAGCCAATGCAGAGTCCCCAACGCAGACCGGCTAACTGCGCACAGGCAGGATTTGAACCTGCTCTGTAGGACTCATCCTACACGCCGCGCTGTACTGCTTTTGCCAGATGAGCCACTCGGGGACTCTCCACCAGACCTATTTTTATGCAGTAATGTTCAACACAGCAGTCATTACCAGCTAGATAATCTACCACATTGAGCTGAAGGAAAGAGCACTTAACCAATCACAAGGTAAGTTATCTTCAGGTAATGACCACTGCAGAAGATATATTAAAACCATTTTTGGGGAAATGAGAAACTGTGGTGTACTTTTAAGGTGTGGTTTAAGGGTTTAACAGTACTTTGGTCTGGGTCTGTTTTAAAGCGAGTTTTAAGATCCTCTTTACAGGGTGTCTAACTGTGATAACAATTTACATGAAGTGTCTCTAATTACTGTGTATTTATGTAGTAGATACTTAGTAGCAATACATGTGTACTTACATGTATGCATAATCCTAACCCTAATCTAATCCTATCATCAACCCTAATCATAACTCTACACCTTACCCTAACACACCTAACCTGAACCCTTTTCTGATACAATTGTGCACTTGCATCAAGTACATTGTAGTTATGGACACTGTAATTGTGTCAGTACACAGACGTTTATTAGGCAACTACAATGTAAATAAACAAGAGACACACTTAGGGATGGATTTGCTAAGTGGCAGTACATTGGACAGATTAGTGGTGGTAAATTGTGATCGCTGCGTGTGGTATTTCCTTGTGTGACACGCCCTATTTACCAATTAGATTCCAATATTATTATTATTTATTTCTTAGCAGATGCCCTTATCCAGGACGACTTACAATTGTTACAAGATATCACATTATTTTTGCATACAATTACCCTTTTATACAGTTGGGTTTTTACTGGCGCAATCTAGGTAAAGTACCTTGCTCAAGGGTACAGCAGCAGTGTCCCCCACCTGGGATTGAACCCACAACCCTCCGGGTCCAGAGCCCTAACCTCTACTCCACACTGCATACAAATTGCACATGATAACAGTCTGAAGCTAGCACACGGTATTTATTCTATTCTCAACAGGTGAAGGTGTTTACCTGGTGGAGGTGGCAGGGATACGTAATATATACGAGAGAGAGAGAAAGCAAGAGAAGGAGGAAAAGAAACAAAACAAAAACCAATATATATCGTATATCGAGCACATAAAGTATATAAATATATACACACACAGAAATTGGCAGACACAATGCTAATGCTATATTACCAGTCTCTGTGAGCATTCCAATGAATTGTTCATAAAACCGAATCAAGGCTGGGTCCAGATTTTCAGCGTTATGAATTGATATAACCAACACAACACAGTGGATTTGGTCTCCTTCCATTTTGATTTTTGTTTTCAGAATATTGTCAAACTAAAAAATAAAAACCAAAATAAATTTTAGAAAACAGTTACCATTTCTCAAAAGACACTTAAAATATTACCAAGAAAAGTCCCTTTTTCTGAGATTATTGCAATTTTCTTTTTAATGCCTCCAGTTAGTCATCCATATGCACTGAGAAGCAGAGTAGCTATTCAGAGACTGAGGTCTATTAAAATGACCTGCTGGGAATAAATGAACTGACTTATTAAGTATGGTTAATTATTATTATTATTATTTATTTATTAGCAGACACCCTGATCCAGGGCGACATACAATTGTTACAAGATATCACATTATACATTATTTCACATTATACAGATATCACATTATTTTTTACATACAATTACCCATTTATACAGCTGGTTTTTTTACTAGAGCAATCTAGGTAAAGTACCTTGCTCAATATATAATATATATATATATATATACAGTACTGTGCAAAGGTTTTAGGCAGGTGTGAAAAAATGCTGTAAAGTAAGAATGCTTTCAAAAATAGACATGTTAATAGATTATATTTATCAATTAACTAAATGCAAAGTGAGTGAACAGAAGAAAAATCTACATCAAATCAATATTTGGTGTGACGACCCTTTGCCTTCAAAACAGCATCAATTCTTCTAGGTACACTTGCACAAAGTCAGGGATTTTGTAGGCATATAGTCAGGTGTATGATTAAACAATTATACCAAACAGGTGCTAATGATCATCAATTCAATATGTAGGTTGAAACACAATCATTAACTGAAACAGAAACAGCTGTGTAGGAGGATTAAAACTGGGTGAGGAACAGCCAAACTCAGCTAACAAGGTGAGGTTGCTGAAGACAGTTTACTGTCAAAAGTCATACACCATGGCAAGACTGAGCACAGCAACAAGACACAAGGTAGTTATGCTGCATCAGCAAGGTCTCTCCCAGGCAGAAATTTCAAGGCAGACAGGGGTTTCCAGATGTGCTGTCCAAGCTCTTTTGAAGAAGCACGAAGAAACGGGCAACGTTCAGGACCGTAGACGCAGTGGTCGGCCAAGGAAACTTACTGCAACAGATGAAAGACACATCATGCTTACTTCCCTTCGCAATCGGAAGATGTCCAGCAGTGCCATCAGCTCAGAACTGGCAGAAAACAGTGTGACCCTGGTACACCCATCTACTGTCCGGAGAAGTCTGGTCAGAAGTGGCCTTCATGGAAGACTTGCGGCCAAAAAGCCATACCTCCGACGTGGAAACAAGGCCAAGCGACTCAACTATGCACGAAAACACAGGAACTGGGGTGCAGAAAAATGGCAGCAGGTGCTCTGGACTGATGAGTCAAAATTTGAAATATTTGGCTGTAGCAAAAGACAGTTTGTTCGCGAAGGGCTGGAGAGTGTACACTGAATGAGTGTCTGCAGGCAACAGTGAAGCATGGTGGAGGTTCCTTGCAAGTTTGGGGCTGCATTTCTGCAAATGGAGTTGGGGATTTGGTCAGAATTAATGGTCTCCTCAATGCTGAGAAGTACAGGCAGATACTTATCCATCATGCAATACCATCAGGGAGGCATCTGATTGGCCCCAAATTTATTCTGCAGCATGACAACGACCCCAAACATACAGCGAAAGTCATTAAGAACTGTCTTCAGCGTAAAGAAGAACAAGGAGTCCTGGAAGTGATGGTATGGCCCCCACAGAGCCCTGATCTCAACATCATCGAGTCTGTCTGGGATTACATGAAGAGAGAGAAGCAACTGAGGCTGCCTAAATCCACAGAAGAACTGTGGTTAGTTCTCCATTATTATTTATTATTATTTGTTTATTTAGCAGACGCCTTTATCCAAAGCGACTTACAGAGACTCGATGTTTGGGCCAACCTACCTGCCGAGTTCCTTCAAAAACTGTGTACAAGTGTACCTAGAAGAATTGATGCTTGATGCTGTTTTGAAGGCAAAGGGTGGTCACACCAAATATTGATTTGATTTAGATTTTTCTTCTGTTCACTCACTTTGCATTTAGTTAATTGATAAATATAATCTATTAACATGTCTATTTTTGAAAGCATTCTTACTTTACAGCATTTTTTCACACCTGCCTAAAACTTTTGCACAGTACTGTATATATATATATATATATATATATATATATATATATATATATATATATATATATATATATATATATATACACACAGTGCCTTGCAAAAGTATTCAGACCCCTGACCAATTCTCTCATATTACTGAATTACAAATGGTACATTGAAATTTTGTTCTGTTTGATATTTTATTTTAAAACACTGAAACTCAAAATCAATTATTGTATGGTGACATTGGTTTTATGTTGGGAAATATTTTTAAGATAAATAAAAAACTGAAATATCTTGCTTGCATAAGTATTCAACCCCTGTGCTGTGGAAGCTCCCAGTTTACACCGATGAAAGAAATTGCCCTAACGAGGACACAATTACCTTACCATTGGCCTCCGCCTGTGAACCATTAAAGTTAGAGATAAAGTAATACAAATGCATAGATTAGGGAAAGTGTACAAAATAATATCCAAGTGTTTGGATATCCCAGTGAGCAAAGCTGGATCAATAATCAGGAAGTGGAAGCTGCATCACACCACCCAGGCACTGCCAAGAAAAGGCCGTCCCTCAAAACTCAGCGCTCAAACAAGGAGGAGACTTGTGAGAGAAGCCACAGAGAGGCCAACAATCACTTTGAAGGAGCTACAGAGTTCAGTGGCTGGGAGTGGAGTAATGGTGCACCAGTCAACCATATCAAGAGCTCTGCATAACACTGGCCTGTATGGGAGGGTGGCAAGAAAGAAGCTGTTACTCAAAAAGTACTATCTGAAAGCACGTCTGGAGTTTGCCAGAAAGCATGAGAGTGACCCAGCTGCGATGTGGGAAAAGGTTTTGTGGTCAGATGAGACCAAGATAGAGCTTTTTGGCCAAAACTCAAAGCGCTATGTGTGGCGCAAACCTAACACTGCCCATGCCTCAAGACACACCATCCCTACAGTGAAGTATGGTGGTGGCAGCATCATGCTATGGGGATGCTTCTCATCAGCAGGAACTGGGCATCTTGTTAAAATTGAAGGAAGAATGGATGGAGCAAAATACAGGGAAATACTGCAAGAGAACCTGCTTCAGTCTGCTAAAAAACTGAAGCTTGGGAGGAAATTCACCTTTCAGCAGGACAATGATCCCAAGCACAAGGCCAAAGTAACATTGGAGTGGCTCAAGAACAAAAAGGTGAATGTCCTACAGTGGCCCAGAACTCAATCCCATTGAGAATCTGTGGCACTATTTGAAAATTGCGGTCCACAAGCGTCGTCCAACCAACCTGAACAACCTGGAGCAAATCTGCCAAGACGAATGGGCCAAAATCACTCCGACACTGTGGGCAAAGCTGGTACATACTTACCCCAAAAGACTTAAAGCGAAAGGTGGCTCTACCAAATATTAATGTGTGGGGGTTGAATACTTATGCAAGCAAGATATTTCAGTTTTTTATTTTTCTTAAAAATATTTCCCAACATAAAACCAATGTCACCTTACAATAATTGATTTTGAGTTTCAGTGTTTTAAAATAAAATATCAAACAGAACAAAATTGTAATTCAGTAATATGAGAGAATTGGTCAGGGGTCTGAATACTTTTGCAAGGCACTGTATATATATATATATATATATATATATATATATATATATATATATATATACATAGTTCACACACCCTAGTCTCTGTAAGTCGCCTTGGATAAAGGCGTCTGCTAAATAAACAAATAATAATAATAATAATATATATATATATCCTTTGAATAAGATGTTATAAAAAAACAAGCAGACCACCACATGGCATTAAAAAAAAAAAAAGTCTCCTTCAGTTGTTAGTTAACAGGATGTATGTGTAAAAAGATCCAACATGCTACATTTGACATTCAAAAATGAAAAAGTTAAGGCTGTTTGAAAGTTGTATCTCCTTCTGGCATGAATTTGAATTTTAAAGGAGCTGAAAGCATTAGTTGTAAATGCATGCTGTGTTTGTTTTTTTGTATGCCACTGTAAATGATGGAAGAGAGAACTGTATTCACTTGCATTGCATCACGCTGTGTAAAAATAGTATTCAATGATGTTACAGCTGCTGAGCCACTCAAAGGAGCCAATGCGCTTTCAAAATGCTTTCTACAAGTCTTTTACACATCATTGCATTAACATTACTTGCATACCTTTGTGCCTTCAGCCACTTCACCATCTATGATCTTCTTTAATATTATCGAGGTATTTACTGTTTTCCCCAATTCAAATCCTGCTGTATCAAAGATTTTGATCTTGTCATTGAATTTGTGGCATCTTAGCTGCAAAGAAATTATACAGTGATCATATTTATTATGCGTATGCATTGATGTTATGTGTAACATGCTACAGGTATAGGTACATTAACACTCAAACCCAGAAAACCCAATTAACATAAAGTATTACAAAACCTGCTCGACTGCGCCACCCCCAGGTTAAACATAGAGAGAAGAAACTCAATCCGGTCTTTTAACAAGAAGTAATTAACCACATTCCGACAATTGCAAACACTTTTCAATTAAATGAAAACTAGTGAACTTCTAAAACTAGTGAACTTCTAAAATCATGGTGACCGCAGTTCCACACTAGAATATATATTTCAGGATTTAGGTAATCTCTGCGTGAGCGAGACATTGATAGTCCGACAGCCACTACTTTTGACATTATTTCTGATTGGTCCATTATGCGCCGAACAGCACGTAGCAAAATACAAATGAACAAATGTATTTCATTATTTGCTTGCTTCATTCGCGCTACTCGCCTCGCTTGTGTTGTGCATTACAATAGTTTTCATTATTTTTGATTCGCAAGCTCACGTCCGGTGTGCATAGCTCTTAACATTCAAACCCATGCCCATTGACGCGTTTGATTGGGCTTACACTCCGACTTTTAAGAATGTGTTTTCTAGGAAAAAATATGCAACTTACATTAAATCCGGGAAAAAATGCCTGTTAAAACATTAGTGTTTTGTTTTTTTTATATAAACTTGTTGCCACTGTTCACTGCAGTTTCACTGACACACTCACTTCTTCAAACATAATTTCTCCGGTTCTACAAGTACTAAAGTGATCGACAGTGGCTCATTTGAAAGGTAAGAACTTGGCCTAATTAGCTGTCATGTATGTATTTATTTAAAATGTTCTATCCTTATATACTTTACAGAACTGTCCCTTTTAGTCTTTGAGTAATCTCTCTGTGCTGTGAATACCTGCAGTGTTTCATTCGAAACTGTTTCGTAAATAGTCGGAGTGTGAGAAGAAGTGTTTTGTGTTTTGACCGTCATTAAGAAATTTTGGGACCGACAGTCCACTGACTTTTAGCCATTTACTATTAAGTTGTATCAAACGACTTTAAGACTTGGGAACTTTAAAATAAAATATTTTCTAAGCAAGTGTCTAACTATTTTCCATTGGGTCATTCAAGGAAGATAATAATTGTCAAACTTTTTAATGCCGCTCCACTTCATCTCGTGACATTAATATATACAGCATGTTAGAGGTCGGCACGGGTAAAAATTCAGGATTGGATACCCATGTGAAAAATGCCCGGGCATCCGGATGTTTTTCGGGTGATGATTTTAAAAAAGAACAAGACATATATTAAGTGCATGATACATATTTAAACACTATATAGTATACATACATTTAGTCCCTTCAGATCTGTAGATTTCTGTAACCTTTTTCAGTACTGGAAACATTACAAAAAATAAAAAAAAATAAAAAAATAATAATAATAATAATAATAATAAATGCCTTCATTGCTCATTTCTTGTAAAGGACACCAACATATCTGAATTTTGTTCATCGCGGTTTTCTTTTGAAACTTCTCCTTTCACATGAAAATAATTGGTTCCCTTTCAGGTCGAAAATAACCTTCAAATATGGGATATTGCCGTCAGGCAGTAGCGATTGGCTGAGCTTTTATAGCAAAGCTGCCGATAGGCCTCTGCGCGAGCTGCCACGTAAGCCCGCCCCCTTGGGAGCTTACTATACGCAGCGCGCAGAGACTCTCTTCCTCTTTTGTCTTCAGCATTAGTAGCGGTAGGTCATTAGAGCTCGTAGCTGTTGTACTCGATAAGCTTAAAAGGCTTGAGAAGCTGGTTTTTGCCCCTTCTCTGGGTTTATTCAGTTACGTTTTGTTCTTGTTAAGGATTATATAAATTGTTATATATTTATATATTTTTATATATTTCCTTCACGCTTTGCTTTGGCATCGCGTTGTCTCGTGATCTCCGTCTTAATTATTATTAATATTATTTTTTGATATTTAGTGTTGTGTTTTTGGGTTTGTAAATAAAAATTGTATATATTGTCTGTTATATATATATTTTGTAAACGACGACGCTATGTTGGCTTCGCAGCGCAGATCTGCAGCCACGGTCTTGCCTTGGCTAGACCGCGTGTGGAGCCTGCACTGCTGTTTCCCACATTCTGCTGCTGCAGCGCTGGAAAAAAAAAAAAAAAAATACATTCCCATTCACTACACAGAGGAAGACGACCACTAAGCCCAATCCCCAGCATCAGCAGGTAGGTAGTGCACAGCATCCAGGACACCGCATCAGCACTTAGCGTGTCCCCTCTGGGGTCAGCTGACGCTTAGGCGCCTGTGCTAGCGGTCTCGCTGGTACTCATGTTCCGCGTGCTGCGCCGGGTGCTTGGTGTCGGCGCTTGTCGCTTTGTGCAGCGCTTCAGCGCTTGGTGCTAGCGCCTGGCGCTTGGGATTCGGTGCTCGACGCCGACGCCGACGCCGGTGCACGCGACTCGACGCCGACGCCGGGCGATCGACGCTTCGGGCGCCGACGCCGGTGCTTCGACGCCGACGCCGGTGCACGCACCCTCCGCCAAAGGGCAAAGAAAGCAGTGGGTGGGCACTCTCCTTCCTCCGGATCGTCCCACACCATTTCTGCCCCGCCGCCGCCGACGGCGATGCCGCCAGGGCAGCTGCAGCTCTCCAGGAGCCCGTCCTCCCAGCTAACAGCTGGTCAGAGGTCCCCACAAGACGCCGGGAACGCAGCCCTCCCCTCGTCGGGTACGCCCGCCGGGAGTCTAGGTCACACTCCAGATCGCCTCGACGTGAGCGCTCTCGCCCCTCGCCGGGACAGGCGATACAGAGACAGGTCGGGGTGGCTGAGCTAACCTCCAAAATGTCTCAATTTATGGAGGTTATGATGGGGCAGCAGTCCATTCTCATGTCCCTAGCAAATGTGGTGCCTCCAGTCCCAGAACAACCGACTGGGCCCATTGCTAGCCAGCCAGTAGCCCTCCACAACCTGCACCGATCGCCGCCCTTCCAGTGCAGTCTCAGGGGAGTGGGATATCGATGCGGTGTCCAGAGACGCATCTGATATCCTAGAAGGGGACAGTATAGAGGCTGAGGTAGCCTCCCAGCACTCTGAGCAAGACACCGAGCTCCACGTGCTGGATACCGATGACCCAACGTGGTCTGTGGTGGAGAGAGCAACCCGCCACTTGGGCGCCGAGTGGCCTATGGCGGAACTACCTCGGCGCTCCTTGTTTGAGTCGCCTCAGCCCAGCCCCATCAGTCCAGGATGCTTCCGCATTCCCAGACTTTATTAAGGAGGTGCAGTCCACCTGGGGCTCCGCCTCTGCCCCTGCGACTTCGCAAGGCCTCGGCCTTTAACATGCAGGGGCAATGAAGCTGGGTTGGCGCCCTTCCCACCGGTGGACGCTGCGTCGCCGCTGGTGAAGACGCCAACATTGTCAGGGCTGACGAAAGATCCTGCATGCCCTAATAAGCAGTGCAGGACCACTGAGGTACACCTCAAAAGGGTACGCTGCGCCACAGAGGCGGTCAAGCTTTCTAATGTGGCCAGCTTGCTGACGGTCTACCAAGCGGCACTGATTAGAGACTTACCTGAGTGCCCTTCGGCGCCCTCAGAAGCGAAGTTGGGGACCGCCAGTCAACTGCTGGTGAAGCTGGCCCAGCTCAACGCTGGCTCAGGGCAGGAGCATCGCATCTCTGGTGGTGGCCAGAAGGCAGCTCTGGCTCTCGCAGGCGAGAGTGCAGGAACTTGACAAGGCCCCGCTGCTGGATGCCCCACTACACCGGGACACACCTTTGGTCCAGCGGTGGAGGAGATGCTGCAACGCCCGCCCAGGCGCTGGAGGCGCCGCAGCAAATGGCAAAAATGTGGCCAAAACCGCCGCTCCAGCCGAGCTGCCTCAGGAACATCAGTGGCGCAGGACACCGCCACAGCACCAGCCACGCCAGGGGTACTAAGACCTCTCCCTCGAGCACAGCAGCCGCGGTCCACCTCCATTTTCTAGACCGCAGCGGAGGGTGGCGCCCTAGAGGTGGTGGCAGGCCACGCCTCGGGCTCTGGCCAGGCCCCTCGCTGAACCAGCCCAGCCTAAACAGCCCTGAGAACACCAGGCAGCTGTTAACCCGCCCCTACACTGTCTCCCAGCTCCAGTTCTGGCAACAATGCACCAACGACATCTGGGTGCACAAAACTATATCCACCGGTACACCCTTCAGTTCCAGTTAAAACCTCCCCTTCCGGGAGTGGTTGTAACTGCAGTGAAGGACTCGGTTCAGTCCTCAGCTCTGAATGTGGAAATACAGGCATTGCTCAGCAAGCGTGCCATTCAACAAGTAGACCCTGCTCTGGTCGACCAGGGTTCTATTCCAAATACTTCCTGGTGCCCAAGAAGGACGGCGGGCTCCGCCCTATTTTAGATCTGCGAGTACTGAACAAATACCTGCGGGTGTTATCATTCAGGATGCTTACGCACAGGCACATCATCCAGTCAGTCCGACACGGCGACTGGTTCACCACCGTGGACCTGACAGATGCGTACTTTCACGCTCCCATCTGCCCAGGTCACAGGAAGTATCTGCGTTTCGCATTTCAGAGCAGGGTATACGAAGTTTTGTGTCCTTCCATTCGGCCTGTCACTAGCTCCTCGAACCTTTTCGAAATGTATGGATGCCATTCTAGCTCCCTTGCGGGCTCAAGGTGTCCGACTGCTGAATTATCTGGACGACTGGCTCGTCTGCGCGCAGTCGAAGGAGCAGATGGCACAGCACACAGTGATGGTTACAGACCATCTTCAGCGGCTAGGCCTGAAGATCAATTCAGAAAAGAGCCGCCTAGTGCCGAGCCAACAGACCGAATTCTTGGGTCTGCATCTGGACTCAGTGTCCATGGAAGCGACCCTGTCGACACAAAGAGTTGCCTCAATAGAGCGGTGTCTCTCCCTATTCAGGTTGAGACAAACAGTCAGCATGGAGCTGTGTCAGCGCATGCTGGGGTTGATGGCTGCCGCCCACAAGCCCTTCCTTTGGGCTTACTACACCAGAGACCTCTGCAGGTCTGGTTCAATGCCTTCGCGTTGCATCCGCGGAGAGACAAACACCGCAGGCTAAGGGTATCCCGAGCCTGCTGGGAAGCGCTACGCTGGTGGAAAGTTCCGTCAAACCTCCGCCAAGGCGTACGCTTGGGTCCCATCTTCAGAAGGCAGGTCATCACGACCGACGCTTCCAACCACGGTTGGGGAGCGGTCTGGAACGGGACAGGGACCCGTGGACTGTGGTCAGGACCCTGGAAGTCAGCCCACATCAATGCTCTGGAGCTCAGAGCGGTGGACCTCGCCCTCCGCCACTTCTTGCCAGTGCTTCTAGGCAAGCATGTGTTAGTGCGGTCAGACAACACCACAGTTGTGGCGTACATCAACCGCCAGGGCGGCTTGCGGTCCCCGGTCTTCACCGGATGGTAGCACGGATGTTGCTATGGGCACAACCGCGCTTAACCTCTCTGCGGCGGTTCACCTACCGGCAGAGTCAATTACGCCATGGATCTCCTATCCAGAGGAGGCCCTCTTGCGGCGAATGGCGCCTCCACCCTCAAGTGGTAGAGCGCATCTGGGAATGGTTCGGCACAGCCCAGGTAGATCTCTTTGCTTCGCAAGAGACCACGCACTGCCCCCTATGGTTCTCAGTGAAGGATCTCGACAGCCCCCTAGGAGTCGATGCACTGGCTCACGAATGGCCGCCAGGGCTCCTATATGCGTTTCCACCGATCCTGATGCTCCCCGCCTTCTTAGAGAAGGTCAGGGTAGAGCAAGCGACAGTGATTCTAATCGCTCATCAGTGGCCTAGGAGAATATGGTTCCCGAGCCTGGTGCAGTTGTTGCACGGTCGGCCGAGGGAGCTCCCTCTGCGAGCGGACTTGTTGTCCCAAGCCCAAGGAGGGCTATGGCACCCGAACCCCAAGCTCATGCAGCTATGGGCTTGGCCCCTGAACGGGAGAGCCTGTCAGCCTTAGGGCTCTCGACGGCGGTGATTTCGACCATTCAGAGTGCTAGGGCACCCTCTACTAGGTCGCAGTATACGTACAAGTGGCAGTTGTTTCAAGGTTGGTGTCTGGCAGAAGGCCATGACCCAATTTCCTGCCCTATGGCAGTGATATTACAGTTTCTACAGAAACTGTTAGATGAGGGGAAATCTCCCTCTACACTTAAAGTGTACTTAGCCGCCATATCGGCTTGCCATGTACGTATTGACGGTTTATCACCAGGTTGCCATTTTCTGGCATCGCAGTTCCTGAAGGGCGCAAGACATTTGCGGCCTCCAAGGACGACCAGTTTACCGTCATGGAGCCTTGACGTGGTGCTGGAAGCCCTTACCAAGGCACCGTTCGAGCCTCTCCACAGCGTGGACATGAAGCTCGTGTTCTATAAAACCGCGCTTTTGCTATCAGTGGTATCAGCAAAACGCTGGGCGAAGTTACACGCACTTTCAGTGCATTCATCATGTACTCGCTTCGCAGGAGACGGTTCTAAGGTCTCCATGCGTCCAAATCCGCCTTTTACCCAAGGTCATATCCCCGCTTCATATGAACCAACCAGTCGGGTTGATGGCGCTCCATCCTCCTCCTTTTCTTCCCCAGAGGAAGAACGGTTACACATGCTCTGCCCCGCGCGGCATTGAGATGTTATATTGACCGCATAATGTGTGAGGCTTAACAGAACAACTGTTCATATGCCATGGTTCTAGGACTTTGGGTCAGCCGTTGTCCAAACGCCTTTCCCACTGGATAGTGGATGCTATTAAATTAGCTTATGAATCTGCAGGCCTTCCGCCACCAGGGCAGTTGAAGGCGATTCCACTAGGGGTATGGCGACATCCTGGGCTCTCTTTAGAGGGGTGCCGGTGTCTGACATTTGCGCTGCAGCCAGTTGGGCTACACCGCATACTTTCATGAGGTTTTACCGTTGAACGTATTGGATTCCTCTGCTCCACTGTTTGGAGCATCTGTACTACACTCTATGATCCCTCAAGATGCGGACGATAGAGTGGTTCACAGCATGGTGTTGACTATTCCACCTTAGGACAGGTGTCATTGCGAGCATAGACGCTGAGGTGCAGCTCCGCATATGCGTAGATGTATTCCCCACGCAGTTGCGTTATGGCATAAGTCTGTCCTACTGCCGAGAATCCTCCTCGCGACAGCTTGGGTACACTGTTCCCATATTTGATGGTTATTTTTGACTTGAAGGAACGATAGGTTGCGGATGCAACCCCGGTTCCCTGAAAGAGAAAATAACCATCAAACCGCTGGTCGCTCCAAAAGCCTTCACGCCTGAAGAGCAAAAGAGGACGTGAGTCTCTGCGCGCTGCGTATAGTAAGCTCCCAAGGGGCGGGCTTACGTGGCAGCTCGCACAGAGGCCTATCGGCAGCTTTGCTATAAAAGCTCAGCCAATCGCTACTGCCTGACGGCAATATCCCATATTTGATGGTTATTTTCTCTTTCAGGGAACCGGGTTGCATCCGCAACCTATCGTTATTTTCCTCATCTTGATTTGACAAGTTTTCAAACTGTCTGGAAACGAAGCAGCCATCGCACTGATAAATCAGTGAAATTGGCGGGGTATGGGATTTGTAGTTTTAATGTGTGATTAACAGTGGGTAGTGGACACCAATAAACTACATTCCCAGAGTACATTACGATTGAGCTATGACAGTTTAGGTGTGTGGTTTTTTTTTATTTGTAATGTTTTATAATTTCAGGTTAAAAAAAAAAACACGTTTATTTTTTATAGTCAACCTTTAGGAATTTCTAGTGGCGCACGTGCCCCTAAATTAAAATTTACGTTCTCACAAGCAAATGTTTAGTCACATATGCGATCAAATTAGTTGCAATGTAGAGCCCTGTTGGGATGTTTTCTTTCCGATTTAGTTCTTGAGAGGAATAGTTATATTACTGAGGTGTACTTGCCACTCGCTGTGTAGGTGTTATTGTTTTCTGTAAAACATTGATATCCTGTCAGTTAACCCCTTCCTGCCGACGTTAAAAGCTTGTTTTAACGTTGTCTTTATTATGCTGACCAGAGACCAGAGCTTACAATTGTATTGTCAAATTTTCTACTTTCTTTAAATTCTCACATTAGTAAACCTAAACCTGGATAGTAAAATGAGACCCGGGTAGCGTCGGGTAATTTCGACCTCTAATATATACCACCCTGAAAAAACCATAAGGAGAGTCCCCTCACCATGTCCACATCGGTTTCTCGGTTTCACATTCATTTTCTCTGCCATTTGTTTTTATTTTGCAGTGAAGCAGGTAGTCACATGACTTTTCCCACTTTCATTTGTTGAATAATTTTATGATGTAATGTTGCTTCTACAAAATCAAAAAATCCTTTGAAGTTGCTTGCAACAAAGTTGCTTGAAATTGTAGCTTCCACGCCACTTTCTCCAAAAATATCTCCCTTTCTACATGTTTTTAGCAACATGTAGACTAGTGTCCCTCGGCTTAAAGCACCTAAACCTCATCTGCACTTGCTGCTTTTTTCTCTGCTGTTACTGCCAGTGAGATGACAGGACACAGTAATTAAGCACACTAGATGAGAAGTGTAGGAGGTGTTGGAATTTAAACACTTACATGCTGTGTGACGCTTGTTCTCACTGCTTCAGTGTTTTGCACTCTGCTGTTGAATTCTTCTCTCCTGAGTTCTGAGAGCACAGAATTTAGAAAGCTTGACTTTCCGAACCCACATTGCCCGAAATAAGAATATTTGTTGTGGAAGCCTTAGGTGTGGTTGGTGGTTTTTATTTCTTCTTGAAGTTTCATGTAAGCACTGTAAAACAAGTGAAAATGAAAAGAAATATCAAACTTTAAAAGCTCAGTCTTACAAATATTTCAGAAAATACCAAAATAAAAAACCTGATCTTACTCATCACTAAATTCAACTTCATGCCATGGATTAGTGAGAAGTGGCTCGGTCTCTGCTCGGGTCTCTGCTCGGGTCTCTGCTCGGTCTCTGCACTGGTCTGTGGTAAAGATCAGACTTTTAATATGATTTACCTCTTGCCAGAGCAGATGACTGTCCTCCCACTGCAGCAGATCTTAAGGCATGTTGTTCTCTGCGTTTACAGAAGTAATGATTAAATTAAAGAAAAGCAAACTCTAAAATATATATATATATACACATATATACAGTACTGTGCAAAAGTTTTAGGCAGGTGTGAAAAAATGCTGTAAAGTAAGAATGCTTTCAAAAATAGACATGTTAATAGTTTATATTTATCAATTAACAAAATGCAAAGTGAGTGAACAGAAGAAAAATCTACATCAAATCAATATTTGGTGTGACCACCCTTTGTCTTCAAAACAGCATCAAGCATCAATTCTTCTAGGTACACTTGCACACAGTTTTTGAAGGAACTCGTGGACATGAAGCTCGTGTCTATAAAAACTGCGTTTTTGCTATCAGTGGTATCAGCAAAACGCGTGGGCGAGTTACACGCACTTTCAGTGCATTCATCATGTACTCGTTTCGCAGGAGACGGTTCTAAGGTCTCCATGCGTCCAAATCCGGCCTTTTTACCCAAGGTCATATCCCCGTTTCATATGAACCAACCAGTCGGGTTGATGGCGTTCCATCCTCCTCCTTTTTCTTCCCCAGAGGAAGAACGGTTACACATGCTCTGCCCCGTGCGGGCATTGAGATGTTATATTGACCGTACAATGTGTGAGGCGAACAGAACAACTGTTCATATGCCATGGTTCTAGGACTTTGGGTCAGCCGTTGTCCAAACGCCTTTCCCACTGGATAGTGGATGCTATTAAATTAGCTTATGAATCTGCAGGCCTTCCGCCACCAGGGCAGTTGAAGGCGCATTCCACTAGGGGTATGGCGACATCCTGGGCTCTCTTTAGAGGGGTGCCGGTGTCTGACATTTGCGCTGCAGCCAGTTGGGCTACACCGCATACTTTCATGAGGTTTTACCGGTTGAACGTACTGGATTCCTCTGCTCCACTGTTTGGAGCATCTGTACTACACTCTATGATCCTCAAGATGCGGACGTATAGAGTGGTTCACAGCATGGTGTTGACTATTCCACCTTAGGACAGGTGTCATTGCGAGCATAGACGCTGAGGTGCAGCTCCGCGATATGCGTAGATGTATTCCCACGCAGTTGCGTTATGGCATAAGTCTGTCCTACTGCCGAGAATCCTCCCTCGCGACAGCTTGGGTACACTGTTCCCATATTTGATGGTTATTTTCGACTTGAAAGGACGATAGGTTGCGGATGCAACCCGGTTCCCTGAAAGAGAAAATAACCATCAAACCGCTGGTCGCTCCAAAAGCCTTCACGGCCTGAAGAGCAAAGAGGACGTGAGTCTCTGCGCTGCGTATAGTAAGCTCCCAAGGGGGCGGGCTTACGTGGCAGCTCGCACAGAGGCCTATCGGCAGCTTTGCTATAAAAGCTCAGCCAATCGCTACTGCCTGACGGCAATATCCCATATTTGATGGTTATTTTCTCTTTCAGGGAACCGGGGTTGCATCCGCAACCTATCGTTATTTTCCTCATCTTGATTTGACAAGTTTTCAAACTGTCTGGAAACGAGCAGCCATCGCACTGATAAATCAGTGAAATTGGCGGGGTATGGGATTTGTAGTTTTAATGTGTGATTAACAGTGGGTAGTGGACACCAATAAACTACATTCCCAGAGTACATTACGATTGAGCTATGACAGTTTAGGTGTGTGGTTTTTTTTTATTTGTAATGTTTTATAATTTCAGGTTAAAAAAAAAAACACGTTTATTTTTATAGTCAACCTTAGGAATTTCTAGTGGCGACGTGCCCTAAATTAAAATTTACGTTCTCACAAGCAAATGTTTAGTCACATATGCGATCAAATTAGTTGCAATGTAGAGCCCTGTTGGGATGTTTTCTTTCCGATTTAGTTCTTGAGAGGAATAGTTATATTACTGAGGTGTACTTGCCACTCGCTGTGTAGGTGTTATTGTTTTCTGTAAAACATTGATATCCTGTCAGTTAACCCCTTCCTGCCGACGTTAAAAGCTTGTTTTAACGTTGTCTTTATTATGCTGACCAGAGACCAGAGCTTACAATTGTATTGTCAAATTTTCTACTTTCTTTAAATTCTCACATTAGTAAACCTAAACCTGGATAGTAAAATGAGACCCGGGTAGCGTCGGGTAATTTCGACCTCTAATATATACCACCCTGAAAAAAACCATAAGGAGAGTCCCCCTCACCATGTCCACATCGGTTTCTCGGTTTCACATTCATTTTCTCTGCCATTTGTTTTTATTTTGCAGTGAAGCAGGTAGTCACATGACTTTTCCCACTTTCATTTGTTGAATAATTTTATGATGTAATGTTGCTTCTACAAAATCAAAAAATCCTTTGAAGTTGCTTGCAACAAAGTTGCTTGAAATTGTAGCTTCCACGTCACTTTCTCCAAAAAATATCTCCCTTTCTACATGTTTTTAGCAACATGTAGACTAGTGTCCCCTCGGCTTAAAGCACCTAAACCTCATCTGCACTTGCTGCTTTTTTTCTCTGCTGTTACTGCCAGTGAGATGACAGGACACAGTAATTAAGCACACTAGATGAGAAGTGTAGGAGGTGTTGGAATTTAAACACTTACATGCTGTGTGACGCTTGTTCTCACTGCTTCAGTGTTTTGCACTCTGCTGTTGAATTCTTCTCTCCTGAGTTCTGAGAGCACAGAATTTAGAAAGCTTGACTTTCCGGAACCCACATTGCCCGAAATAAGAATATTTGTTGTGGAAGCCTTAGGGTGTGGTTGGTGGTTTTTTATTTCTTCTTGAAGTTTCATGTAAGCACTGTAAAACAAGTGAAAATGAAAAGAAATATCAAACTTTAAAAAGCTCAGTCTTACAAATATTTCAGAAAATACCAAAATAAAAAAAAACCTGATCTTACTCATCACTAAATTCAACTTCATGCCATGGATTAGTGAGAAGTGGCTCGGGTCTCTGCTCGGGTCTCTGCTCGGGTCTCTGCTCGGGTCTCTGCACTGGTCTGTGGTAAAGATCAGACTTTTAATATGATTTACCTCTTGCCAGAGCAGATGACTGTCCTCCCACTGCAGCAGATCTTAAGGCATGTTGTTCTCTGCGTTTACAGAAGTAATGATTAAATTAAAGAAAAGCAAACTCTAAAAATATATATATATATACACATATATACAGTACTGTGCAAAAGTTTTAGGCAGGTGTGAAAAAATGCTGTAAAGTAAGAATGCTTTCAAAAATAGACATGTTAATAGTTTATATTTATCAATTAACAAAATGCAAAGTGAGTGAACAGAAGAAAAATCTACATCAAATCAATATTTGGTGTGACCACCCTTTGTCTTCAAAACAGCATCAAGCATCAATTCTTCTAGGTACACTTGCACACAGTTTTTGAAGGAACTCGGCAGGTAGGTTGGCCCAAACATCTTGGAGAACTAACCACAGTTCTTCTGTGGATTTAGGCAGCCTCAGTTGCTTCTCTCTCTTCATGTAATCCCAGACAGACTCGATGATGTTGAGATCAGGGCTCTGTGGGGCCATACCATCACTTCCAGGACTCCTTGTTCTTCTTTACGCTGAAGATAGTTCTTAATGACTTTCGCTGTATGTTTGGGGTCGTTGTCATGCTGCAGAATAAATTTGGGGCCAATCAGATGCCTCCCTGATGGTATTGCATGATGGATAAGTATCTGCCTGTACTTCTCAGCATTGAGGAGACCATTAATTCTGACCAAATCCCGACTCCATTTGCAGAAATGCAGCCCCAAACTTGCAAGGAACCTCCACCATGCTTCACTGTTGCCTACAGACACTCATTCGTGTACCGCTCTCAGCCCTTCGCTAACAAACTGCCTTCTGCTACAGCCAAATATTTAAAATTTTGACTCATCAGTCCAGAGCACCTGCTGCCATTTTTCTGCACCCCAGTTCCTGTGTTTTGTGCATAGTTGAGTCGCTTGGCCTTGTTTCCACGTCGGAGGTATAGCTTTTGGCGCAAGTCTTCCATGAAGGCCACTTCTGACCAGACTTCTCCGGACAGTAGATGGGTGTACCAGGGTCCCACTGTTTTCTGCCAGTTCTGAGCTGATGGCACTGCTGGACATCTTCCGATTGTGAAGGGAAGTAAGCATGATGTGTCTTTCATCTGCTGCAGTAAGTTTCCTTGGCCGACCACTGCGCTCTACGGTCCTCAACGTTGCCCGTTTCTTTGTGCTTCTTCAAAAGAGCTTGGACAGCACATCTGGAAACCCCTGTCTGCCTTGAAATTTCTGCCTGGGAGAGACCTTGCTGATGCAGTATAACTACCTTGTGTCTTGTTGCTGTGCTCAGTCTTGCCATGGTGTATGACTTTTGACAGTAAACTGTCTTCAGCAACCTCACCTTGTTAGCTGAGTTTGGCTTTCCTCACCCAGTTTTATTCCTCCTACACAGCTGTTTCTGTTTCAGTTAATGATTGTGTTTCAACCTACATATTGAATTGATGATCATTAGCACCTGTTTGGAATAATTGTTTAATCATACAGCTGACTATATGCCTACAAATTCCCTGACTTTGTGCAAGTGTACCTAGAAGAATTGATGCTGTTTTGAAGGCAAAGGGTGGTCACACCAAATATGGATTTGATTTAGATTTTTCTTCTGTTCACTCACTTTGCATTTAGTTAATTGATAAATATAATCTATTAACATGTCTATTTTTGAAAGCATTCTTACTTTACAGCATTTTTTCACACCTGCCTAAAACTTTTGCACAGTACTGTATATACACACACATATATATATATATATATATAGAATCGTATCAAATTATCGGCCGCACACTCACCATGTCATTTAAAAGACGGACATGACAACTGTTGTCTTCAAAATTCAGTTCATTTTATTTATATGAAAAAAACATAAACAAACAAAGTGTTTCGGCCCGTCTGTGCCTTCATCAGGTTTCAGGTTCAAATTTTCTTTGTAGTTTGTTGAGAATCTACCATCATCTTGAACCCGGACACACTGTCTGTAATCCACGTGAACTGTTATGTTCAGAGCGTCACAACTCTGAAACTAGACTTTGTTCTTCGTGAACGTTGTATGCTGTTTCTTCTTAATAAAACTCTAAAAAGACAACCAGAGAGGTTTCGTGTTTCATCCAGGTCTGCAGCATGCGGGAACAGTCTGCACTCACAGGTCAGCAGAGCAGCAGCAGCATTAAGGGCTATTCAGAGTCCAGGACGCGCAACCTACTCGCGGTACAATCGAAGAATAATTGGTGCGCGTCTTGAGATGTGTGAGGCGCAAGGCGTAGACGCGCGCATGAAATCGTTACGTTGAAATTTTGGCACTTTTTATGCGAGGCGCTTCCTCGTCCACAGCAGAAACCATGGACGATTTTGAAGAAAAGCTAATTGAGGAGGTTAGGAAGTACATGCATCTGTACGATTCCTCTTTTAAAACAACACAAAGATAGTGAAATGTGCAATAATTCATGGAAGGAACTTCCAAATAATATTGTGACAGAAAGACAATGATTCTTGGTGGTAAATTTCCCTCCCGACCTGTGAGGGCACTAAGTAGCGGGAACAGAGTACCCTGGACTGCTTGGCCTGACAATTAATTTATTCCTAGGGTTAAAAGGAAGTCAGTCATGTAGAAAGGGGTGGTGCTTGGTGCACTAACGCATCGACCGGCAGGGAAATGATGTGGCAGCTGCGGATTGGAGGAGCGGCTGCAATCGTTTACCAAGGGGTCATGCGTGACGGTACAAATCAGGGTCGAAGCAACGTAATCTGTTCCCTCAGTTATGGTTAAGGAACGACCTGGAAGGACCAGTATTGTGAAAGAGTATCATGAGTTTTGTTTTGTCATGTCTAAAAATACTGTTTGTAATTGTTTAGACGGCTAACACAATCTGGAGCTGTCGCCAAAGGCCAGCGCCAACCCGGACAACATCACTGCACTTTGCACTTTGTTTTCATTCAGGACTGGATATTCACTACGAGCACTAGAGCACACACTGTGGACTTGTGTTTGTGTTACGTGTGGGTGAATAAGAATGGGACTGTTTATTATTTAGGAACCAACTGTGGATTTAAACAGCAACACACGCCGCTGTACTGCCTGTTAACATTGTTATTATTTACTGCTGTTACGGGTAACAGGGCGAGGAACCCTGTACGTATTTGTTTATTTTTAGAACGGGTTCTCCCCCTCCGCCCTTGTGCAGATTATTGTTTTGTGTTTGTTTGTTTTATGATTTATTTTTATTTATGACAGCGAAGCGCCGTGGGTTTTGTTATTGTTTTATTTAAAATGTATTCTGGCAGAGGCGAGAGTGGGTACTCGTCCTCTGCCAGGAATAATTAGAAAACCCATGCAGAATGTGACCGGGGGATTATTAAATAATTAATAGGTAGTTAAGAACATAAGAAAGTTTACAAACGAGAGGAGGCCATTCAGCCCATCTTGCTCGTTTGGTTGTTAGTAGCTTATTGATCCCAGAATCTCATCAAGCAGCTTCTTGAAGGATCCCAGGGTGTCAGCTTCAACAACGTTAATCCCTCAGTCACTAATATAAAAGCCTGCAGCTCTCGGCACTCGGGTGGGTGTATGAGGAGCGAGAGAGAAAACAAAACGAAACTTAAGTATACAGGAACAGTGACAGCGACTGCCCAGCCTGACCTGTATGGTTTATTATTTTGTGTTCATGATTTGTTTTATTTAAACCTTTTATTTTCGCTCTGTGAGCAAGTCTTTTTGTCTCTTTGAATGTTTTATTTATTTTTGTTATTTAAAAATAAAACGGCGCACACCGCCTTTAACTACAGTACTTGGTGTCAGTGTTTACATTCCCAGCCACCCTGTCACATTACGCCATCAGCCAATTGGATTACAAACCATTAAACAACGTTGCATCTGGATTATAATAGTCTGTCTGTTTATTAATCACCTGCACACTGTTAACCACTTTGCCACATATTGGTAAAGACGTCAAAGTCTGTAGGGAGAAATGGAAGTATATATGCGACAGATATGTTAAATAAAAAAATGAGGGGAAAGAGTGGGGACGCTGGTGGAAGTAGGAGAACACCGAAATATATTGAACTTTTGAGCTGACTATCTGAATCTATCAAACACAGGGACACAGATTCAAATGTGCCAGAGCAGGATGAGGTATGTATTGAAATAAATAAATAAATCAAACAAGTACAGTATATGAAGGCTTGCCATAAGGAAATAAGGAGTAGGAGTAATAATAAATAAACAAATACGTTAAATATTCATGAACAGAAAATAACTCTAGCTTGATAGAATCTTTACCCCATCTAGCTTTCATTTCTTTGTCACAAAATAAAAACAAATATTTATTTCTGTAGTAATATTACTTCACTTATGATAATGTGATAATGCATATTATAAGTTTGTGTATATATAGGCTATATTTATAATTACACATTCACAGATGAACTTGAAGCTAACTTATTGTTATATGTGTTTGATAGATACAATCATGTTAATGTCTTATTCAGTCTGCAATCGTTTGAATTAAAAGTAATATACTGTAATTTATGACATAACAATGAAGTTTGAAGCCTTTGTTTCCAATGTTTTTTCTTATGATTATTATTTTATTACAAATAGCCTATGCTGTGAAGAAGTTATGATTTATTATTTTAGAACCCAGCACCAGCAGACAATGCTGAAGAGAGTGAAAGTATTTGCAGCAACACAGAAAGTGCATCTGTAGCTCAGCTAGATTACGCACCTGTTCCAGAGGTCTCCGAGTCCCAGGTTAGCCCACCAGCTAGGAATAAGAGAAAGAGTTTAGATCCTGTGGAAGAAGCTTTGCTAGACAGGCTCAAAAGTATAGATACATCAAAAGAAGAAAAAAAAGAGTATGAATCTTTTGCAAAATTAATCTCTGTTTCTCTCAGCAAACTCTCTGAGTGAAATAGATCCCTGGCAAGGTTCTGAATTCATCAGCTTCTGTATGACATGTTGCAGATGAATTGTACCCAGACCTTGGCGCATACCTCCCTCAAATGTGTCATTAAACTCCAGTGCGTCACACACCTCTACTTCATACTTCCCTGAGGAATCCTCGAAAGAGCATCTTTCCCAAACCGGTCTGCACTTACCACATGCAACAAACTGGCATTATACTGACTTATAAATATCCTACAAAAACTAATCATTGGAATGTAAATGCTGCCACTTGTTGACATTCACTTACAAAATTATAAAACTATATTATTTGGTGTGTTGGGTTTAATATTGTTACCGTAAAGGACTGGGCACTATTGCTGCTCTAGGGTGCTGTGACTCTACTTGGAGCAGTCTTAGTAAAGCTCAAGTGAAACCTAATAGTACTTACCCTGACTGGCTGCTAGGGGACCTGCTGGCCGTGTCCTTGTAAAGGAAACAAAAAAGGGGAAAAGTTGAGTGTTTAAACAAAAATGAAGACCATGGGATATTGCATGGGAAAAGGGTAGCCTCCATAAGAAATGCTAGATCTCTTTATTTTTGACTGTCCAATGTTTTCTGCAGTGTTTTAAAAGTTAAGTTTCATTTTATTTTTCTTTTGAGTGGCAGCTTCTCGTATTGTTGGCTGCATGGCTGAGGGCTGTCATGAGAAAGCACGTGTGCACGTGTGCACGTGTGTGTCCGCCCTGGTATTTAGAGCTGCAGGGGCGTGTGCCCATTGATGAATAGGAATAGGACTGGGAACTATTGCTGCTGTAAGGTTGCTGTGACTAGTACAGTTTTTTCTCTTACAGGCCAGTTTGAATGCATGCTGTATGCATTTTATTACTTTTATTTTTTTGTTTTGTTTTCTTGTTTTGCCTGTAAATAGTTTTGACTGTCCCTTGCTTTTAAACCACACCAGCTGTGGTTCTGAGGAGCTCTCTCTGTTTTGTGAAGATTTTTTTCAAATAAATAAAAACTGTTTTTGGACTTTTGTTGTGTGAGAACTTCTCTTCAGTCTTCAACACCATCATGACCCTTCCTTTAGCCTGCTGATCCTTAACTATACAGGAGAACACCCACTAATTTACAGAAGTTTTCACAGAAACATATTGTAATTCAAGATGAAATGTACAATTATATTACTTGATATTCTACTGTAGATGTGTTCTATTTCCAGTGCAGTGTTTATCACCTTGATTGAATGAGTCACTGCAGCTCAGTTACAGAGAAGATCTGCATACTGTAGCAGTAGTGTCTGATTAGCATGTTACAGAAAAGCAGCCAGAATCTGTGGACATTACCTTGTACAACAGCCAGCCAGATCACATGAAAGTAGTCAATAAAAGAAATGTCACTCTGCTTTCTGTCTGGTGTTAAACAGGATATATTACATATTCTTTATTTCTGAGCCTCCTGAACCCCTTTCCAATTACCTTTTTATCTAAACTCACCTAACCAAAGATAGAGTAAGCAGATCAGACAATGTAATGTATGTTGCAGGCAGCTAGAACAGTAGAGCAGCTCCTAAACACAGATTTATCAAACAATAAAGAATGACAATTATATTT
The DNA here is from genome assembly GCA_030684275.1 of Acipenser oxyrinchus oxyrinchus. Taxonomy (NCBI): domain Eukaryota; kingdom Metazoa; phylum Chordata; class Actinopteri; order Acipenseriformes; family Acipenseridae; genus Acipenser; species Acipenser oxyrinchus. The sequence continues at coordinate 267,262 of JAGXEW010000079.1, read as the reverse complement.
GAAGCTTCTTACTGTTTGCGGCTGTCCTTTTATTAAGTGAACAAGCTTCTTCACAGACTTCTTGTTTTCCTCACAGTCACACAGTTGTTGCTTACAGTCATTTTCAAACCAGTAGCATGCAACGATGGGTAACCGATCAGGGATCTCCAAGGGCCGGGGTGTGGAGTAGAGATCACTGGAGTCTGGTTTATCATTTGGTGTTAATTTCCTAAATACAACCACAGCAGCATAGGAATCTTAAAAACAAAACAGAACTTGTTATTAATTTAAAAAATGTACAACCCATCCACGTTTTTTTACAGTCAGCACTCACATATCCGACCCTATAACATTTTGATTTCAGTGACGAATAAATGAGTGTGAAGCATATCTGATTTGACGTGTATGTATAGTGCCGTGAAAAAGTATTTGCCCCCTGTCTGATTTTCTGCATTTTTGACACTGAATGTTATACGATCTTCAACCAAAACCTAAATGTTAGATAAAAGGGACCCTGAGTGAACAAATAACACAAAAATTTGATACATATTTCATTTATTTATTAAAGAAAGTTATGCAACACCCAATGCCCCCGTGTGAAAATGTAAATCGCCCCCTTAAACTCAATAGCTGGTTACGCCACCTTTAGCAGCAATAACTGCAACCAAACGCTTCCTGTAGTTATTGATTAGTGTCTCACAGCACCATGGAGGAATTTTGGCCCACTCCTCCATGCAGAACTGCTTCAACTCAGTGACATTTGTGGGTTTTCGAGCATGAACTGCTTATTTCAGGTCCTGCCACAACATCTCAATGGGGTTTAGGTCTGGACTTTGACTAGGTCATTGTGACTTCCTGGACGATTTTACGCCTTGCTCTTGGAGAGATTTTGGCGGGACGGCCACTCTTGGGAAGATTCAATACTGTCCCAAACTTTCTCCATTTGGACAATATGGCTCTGACTGTGGTTCGGTGGAACCCCAAAACCTTAGAAATGGCTTTGTAACCCTTTCCAGACCGATAGGCATCAACAACTTTTTTCCGGAGGTCTTCAGGAATTTCTTTTGTTCATGGCATGATGTGCCTCTAGAACCTGTGTGCTGACAACTTCACTCTGATGGTAAGGGCCAAAGTTAGTCAGATTTATATTGGGCAGGGCTGGCCCAAATCAAGCCTGGTTGTTAACCAAAGTACTCAAACAGCTGACCCTAATTATCCCTTTAATTTGAGTTGAGTTAACTAGGGGGGCCAATAAGTTTCACACCTGAAGATTGCATGTTTGATTACTAAGCACACCAAACAAATGAAAGAAGCACCAAACTTTGGTGTCATTTTTTTCTCTCATACTCCCTCTATATACTAATACAAACAGAAAAAAAATCTGTGACCAAATACAATGTGAAAAATGTGCAAAAATGCAGAAAATCAGACAGGGGGCAAATACTGCACAGTAGGTGAGCACGTTGTAACCTGCCCCCTCCCACCCAAACAGCCCCCTGCCCTGTACACACACACACAGACACACACACACACACACACACACAAACACATTTCATATGGAAAGAAAAATATATCTTGGGTTTGAGGAACTGTACAGGGAGACGTATATTGTAGCGTGTTTTCTTTGGCACTGTTGCCGTTTTTTTTCTTATTTTTTTCTTATATCTGACATCACAAAAGATGGCTCATGATGATGGTAGATCGTTCATGGAAGATTTGATTCAGCAGGGTCAAGGCAGGATATTTACAGCAATCTGTCTCGAATGTTTAAGTATTTGAAGACGATCCTCCTGTTAGTTTTATTTTTCATCAGGAGGGGTCTTTCATTGATTCTTTCATTGAAATTTGTTCAAAAAAAAACGCGGGGTGTGACGGATAATTAAATTAATTGTAACATTGAAGAGATGGGCTTTGTATCATAAAACTGGTGACGGAGTCGGAAATCGCGTGTGACAGTTAAGAGCATTCATTTGTTATATATATATATATATATATATATATATATATATATATATATATATATATATATATATATATACACTGTATATAAAAAATGGGGATTGATTTTATTCTTAATACAAGGCCGGTAAAACGCCACTGACTGTATTAATATGACATTTTTTTCCTGCCATGCACTCCTTGCTGATTTGTGGTGTCAAGTTTAAATGTACAATCTGCAGGTTGGGTTTACTACTGTTAAACGTTTAGCCATTCACTGAGTGTTTAAACTAACCCAGAAGGCATTATCTTTCTGTTTTTCTTCCTTCAGCTTTGGTACTAAAGGTGAGCTCTGCTTTGAAAGGACTTGCACACACAGCGTAGTTCAAAGAGGAAGGCTAGCCACCACCAGACATGGATCGATATTGTATGCCAGAAAGTTTCACTGTATTACGAGCCCCACAGATATCCTGTTTTTATTGATGGTAAAGGTAGACATATATGGGAGGTGAAAGTAACAAAAATTAAATAATGAATGACAATTCATGAAATGTTAAATTTAAGCAAGTATTGAATATTGAATTTTAGCATCATATAATAAATACTAGCATTAAATATTAAATTCATGTATCAAATATTACATTTTAACATCAAATGTTAAATTTTAACATAAAATAATAAATTCAACATTGAATATTAAATGCAAGCATTGAATGTTAAAAACTAGCATCAAACATTAAATATCAGCTTTATACATTCAATGTGACTTTTATGCATTCGTTGTGCACTTTGTCATTCGATGTGATTTTTATCCATTCGATGCTTGCACTTGCAAACTGTCAATCAATCCCATCCGCCCCGCCCATTCCCACCCCTTCCACATCGGGGAGATCAGTGTTCCTCCTTGTTACCTGTTAACCTGTTCAGCCAATGAGAGGCTTCGATTTTCAAACTGAAATACGGTAGCTGTCTTGTGCTGTCTGTAGAAATTAAAAAGGGTCTTGTTATTTTACCTGTTTTGTGTGTAAACATTTGCATATTAAATAACGTTATTAAGGCTTGCGGGTTATTTTAAAACGGTTTTTATTTTATTTTATTAGGTTCACATGGCTGAAGCTGCTAGGCCCGACTTAGCGACCCAGCTACAGAACTAGGCTCGACAAAAAATTATTCTAGCAAGATATATGCTAGAATCTAATACCAGTGATGATACCGTTATGTACATTTTGGCTTCAAAGTATTTTGATTAATTCAGAGGCAAGCGGAATTTATGCGAACCGCCCGTTGGTGGAAGTTTTATCTGAAGTCATTTCTGAGTTACATCATGAGTTAACAGGTGTTGTAACCAATTCAGTACCCCCTCAGAAATCTGTATCCCCTGGCGCATTGCACATGCGTAAAATGAGATCGTCCTACAGGCACATCTCATTTTTCTTTTGCTCGTGTCTTAGGTAAAATACAAGTGATGTGCACGCGCAGCAGTTATCGGCTGCATTTTGCAATCATTTACTAACTTTTTCAACAGGACGGCATGATTTCTTTGTGATGTGTATAAATCAGTTATAGTTTGTTTTCATTAAAAACGTCTTTGACATGCGCAGTTAAAACAATCTTTAAATAATGAATGCTTAATGTATTAACTATGCGACCTACCTGTTTATAAACGATTGTGCCGATTTCAAAGTAGCCTATTTTTTATATATTTTTTCGATTTCAAAACTTGAAAGTTGAAAGTAAATGATCACAAAAGTTTACACACAAAACAGGTAAAACAACAAGACCCTTTTTAATTTCTACAGACGGCACAAGACAGCCACCGTATTTCAGTTTGAAAATCGAAGCCTCTCATTGGCTGAACAGGTTAACAGGTAACAAGGAGGAACACCGATCTCCCTGATGTGGAAGGGGTGGGAATGGGCGGGGCGGATGGCATTGCTTGACAGTTTGCAAGTGCAAGCATCGAATGACAAAGTGCACAACGAATGCATAAAAGACACACTGACTGGATAAAGCCTACATCGAATGGATGAAAGTCACATTGAATGTATAAAGCTCATATTTAATGTTTGATGCTAGTTTTTAACATTCGACTGTTGCATTTAACATTCGATGATAGTATTTAACATTCAATGCTTGCATTTAATATTCAATGTTGAATTTATTATTTGATGTTGAAATTTAACATTTGATACATGAATTTAATATTTAATGCTAGTATTTATTATATGATGCTAAAATTAAATATTCGATACTTGCTTAAATTTAACATTTAATTAATTCATTATTTAATTTGTTACTTTCACCTCCCATAGACATATACAGTAAAGCATAGTTTATTTAAATTACAGGTACTGGTATTTAATTTTATTTTTTAAAAGCTCTGTACCAGCATAGTGTATGATGAAGCAAATAAAGTAGTTTTATATCAATCCAGGCTGTCTTTCCAATACAAATGCAGTACCTAACTTGGGTATTTGATTTAATATAGATGTATTTCTATTGAAGTCAATCTCAGTACCAGCTCAACAGTGGCACCAGCCAGATTTAATTGAATTTACATTTTCACTGCAGGGGGGAGGTTGGGTTATTTAAAGTGGCAGTATAAACGAGTGTTCAGTTGTTTCCTCTTTCTAGCAATAATTTGCCAATAAGAGGCAATAACAAGGATTTGAAAGCCTTGGATATGAAACTTTAAAAAATGTAATATATTAGAGGCTCATCCATTTCCAGTTCAGCTATGTGACAGGTATGGTTATGCATTTTGCAGCTTTATTAAAGAGATGTTCAAATAACATGGCTAATATACTTACTGATATTTCCAGCACTATTCAGTGCACTCTTAATGTCATGAAAAACATAGGTAACTTCATGAACATAGAGAAAAGACGGAATGCCAGTACGAACTGATACTTTACAATTTACTTTTTCTTCAATCTCCTTTGTAAATTGTTTACAGATCTCTGTATTTCGTCCTCCATGTTCATACACTAAAATTCAGAAACAAAAAGAAATATAGGCGATTGATATAAATTTAGAACAGTTTCTTACAGCACAGCCAATTTCCTTTCCGCACCTTTCCTTTTAATAATTGTAATAACTTTCCTTTTCACTATTATGTTCAGCCAGGGAAGTGTATATTGGTCAATTATGTACGTCCTCAGAATTGACTCTTGTTTTTTTATTATTATATCTCCAGGATGTTTCTATTCCTGAGTCAGCTCTCCACCTGCCCTTGAATTTGGGCTTGATTCTGATCAGACAAGAAGGGAACATTTACAGAGCTGAATCCAGCTACTCCAAAAACACACCCAATATAGTTTTATTTTATAAAGTACATATAAATGACATTACCTTTAAACTCTCTGGTTTGAACGCATGCCATTTTGTTCTTCCTCTCCTATAAAGAAAAAACACAAACTGCATTTACCCTAAATGCTAATCATGAAGAATGTGTAAGATAGGGTTGCCACCCTGCCGGTATTTTACCGGACTGTTCGGTATTTTATGTTCTTTGACCCCTGTTCGTTTTTTTGGAAGATGTCCGGTAATTCTAAGCATTCTAATCTATTGGATATGTTCTTAAAAAATGTGTTACAATAAACAATTTAATATACCATGTTGTGCTTGTATGAGTGAAATTCAAATACTATAACACAGCGGTGTGTAAATGCACCAGAAAGAATTGAGGTAACAACGTAAGCCACCAAAACGCTGTACCGTTATGTTTTTCATGTGTGCTCACCGCTGTGTGTTATCTGGTATGAGCATGCGCACTGCTGTTAAGTTTGACAGCCCTTTGAATGAAGAAGCGCGAAACTATTAAGTAGCATACTGTAACGTTAGTCACAATGGCAGAGACCAATGAAGAAGTTGACAATAGGAGGGGATGGGGCGTCCGGTATTTTTGTATCTCAAAGGTGGCAATCCTAATGTAAGAACATTACAACTCTTAATACGACTGAATTAAACTAGATGCCATTCATATGAAATGCTACATCTCTTTATTTTTGTAAAGACTGGCCAATGTTTTCTGCAGTATTGTAAAAAATTAAGTTTGGTTGTCTTTATCTTTTGAGCGGCAACTCACATTGTCAGTTAATTTATTTCTAAATGTATTTATTTGTCTCTATTAGAGTCGTGCTATCTCCGCTCTTTTGTGCTTTTTTGGAATTGCCAATAAAATTGCCGATAAAGTACTTTGAATAACAATATGGACATATTGATAGTATTAACTATGATATTTTCATTTAATTTTCCAAGGGTCTGAAACACTGCTACTATCAGCCATTTACCTTAAAAGTCAAAAGAAAACAAAGACATGAGTATTATATGAAGCACAAACAGGGAAAGGATAATTGAACACCAACAGTAAGTCACCAAAAACAAGCAGCTCACCGCCGGATCGACCAAAACCCATTCAGCAGTACAACCGTGACCCAGTCAATCAAACACAGCACCAGGATCAGCCATGAGCCACAGGCCAAACTTCCTAATTGTCATTACCATACACAAAAAAGCACAAAAGAGCGAAGATAGCACGACTCTATCAAGAACCAGAGCCACAAAAAATGAAACTAGAACAGCACACCCATCATGCCTCAGTGTATCAGTACAACCCAGAGGCAAAGCAAAAACAGCAGCAGGAACGTCATCGTAAGAACCCAGAGTCAAAGCAACAACAACAGCTAGAACACAGCCATCAGGATCCACACTCTCAAAGACAACAGCCATCAGGAATCCACACTCTCAAAGACAACAGCTAGAACACAGCCATCAGGATCCACACTCTCAAAGACAACAGCTAGAACACAGCCATCAGGATCCACACTCTCAAAGACAACAGCTAGAACACAGCCATCAGGATCTACACTCTCAAAGACAACAGCTAGAACACAGCCATCAGGAATCCACACTCTCAAAGATAACAGCTAGAATACAGTCATCAGGATCTACACTCTCAAAGACAAAAGCAGCAAAAAAAGGATCAACGGCACCAGGAGACAAAGTGACAAGAGCAGCGAGAACGTTACCGTGACAACCCTCAGCCAAAGAGAGAAGAGCAGAAGAAATGTTATCATGAGAACTGTTGCAGGTGTTGATTCAGACATACATACATACATGAACAGAACAGTCATGTGACGCTACCAACAATGTTAGCACACAGAGGACATACAGCACGCTGTACAGAAGGCAAAAATAAAACAAAAACTACAAATAAAAGATGACGTGAAGACGGCTAGCGCTGCTCCCTAAAACAGGAAGTCCCGCTGTGATCTCACTATACAGGCGGGCATTAAATCTTGGAGCTATTCCCTGCTCTTACCCGACCCCAGATATACACTCGCTCACCAGCGGTTGCAATTTCTTCTTCTGTAAACACTGCAACCCTGACCCTGGTTAAACACCCAGCCGTCAGCGGTCTTCAGTTCCTGTATTTCACCAGCGGGATTCCAGTCCTCCTGGAGCAGCGCAGCAGACTGTCATGAGTCCTGAGGCGCTTCAGCAGCCCAGAAGAACCTCCGCGGCTTGTTTTTAAACTAACCACAACTCTGCCCGTACACGACCACCTGCTGGTTAGGGATCGGCACAGCCAATCACACGCTGCCTTTCCCCGCAACCAAACACAACAGGTAGGTTGTCCCCATGGAGCACCCGGCTTTCAAACAATTAATTCATTAATTCATTAATTAATTCACACAACACCAAAACACAGTTTAAACACCCACAAAATACACATATTTTCCATGTGCATGGCACCTGCCCTGCTTCACATCCCACAGCTAAAGCTAGAACAGCAGAGGAAACATTACAGGGTTCTCCCCAGGCCTTTTCACCTGGGCTGAAAAAAACCGATCCGCCCGTCTTGCATATGCTAATGTGCTTTTACAATAAGGATTGATTGCGCTTCTGTTCTGGCAGGCTAGATCAGTTGCTGGGTGAAAAAAGAACATTTAACCAATCAAAGAGTTGAAGGGGTGGGTTTTCTGTGTTAAGCACTTCGAGAGGCTAAAACGTTAAAAAAATTACTGCTAAAAATATAACCAATTATTTTCAAAGCAAAAATAGTGACAATGAATGCAGGGGGTCAAAATAAGCCGGCTATTGGCGCAATCCACGCCTAATACTATATTTGGGCCGGCTACTTTATTAAAAAAATATTACAATTATTTTCAGGTATTATCATTCAGTCCATTTTTTGTCATATTATAAGGTGATATATAGTACGTAATAGCTATACATATGCACAAAAAAAAGCATATTCCTTTTATTGTGATATCGTAACAATATGTACCCAGGTGCTTGTGAGAGATATTGGAGGTTCATATATAGAGACTGTACGCCTTTAATAAGAAAGGCATGATGGGGTATCAGCTGAACACTTGTCAGCTGACATACAAATGCTTAAGTGCAGAGGTGCTGGATTATTACACACCGGTTTCATGTAACATTTACGATGGTGATCAAACGTGTGTGAGCACTGTTGTGTTAAAAAATGGTTAAAATTAACAGTTACATCAAAAAAATGCAGAACAGTGAAAAACAAAAATAGACGTGCATTAACAAAATGCCCTGAAAACTTAACATAAAGAAAACAATTTAAATGAAGTAATAAGATCAATAATTAAGCTAAAAGGAAGTGAGAAAGTTTACTGTTTTTTGTGAACTCCAATAAACCTACGTTATCTTTCCCCAGTCAAATCAGTAGCGTGCCTATGGTAATTTACCATAATAAAAACAGTAATGAAAAATAAAATGTAGAACATAAAAACGAGCAACCAGATATAGTCAACGAAAGACAACACATTATTTGTCGTATTATTTATGCAAAGGCAAGGCAAGTTTATTTTTCCGTTAAAAGTGCTCCCGGCTATAATGTTCTGCCGTCCGGCTGTACAGAATTCCTGGGGAGAACCCTGCATTACCATGACAATCCACAGCCAAACAACAACAACAACAACAACAACAGAGCCAAAAAGAAACAAGGCCAAAACAACATATGGTACAAACCCTGGCTTACAAACAACTAAAAAGAAAAAAACAGTACAAGGAGGAAACACACAGCGCTGCGAGTGAAATGAAGGGAATGTGCTGTTGTGCAGGTTTATTACAAAATAAAAAGGCTGAACAAAACAAAAACTCTTGACAGAAACAAATAGGCCCTATGGCCAAAATAAACAGACTGACACAGAACAAACAAACACTGACACTGACACACACACACACTGCCCCCACAACCCCCTCCCCGACGCCAAAATCATGGTCTCCACCCTGCTGCCCAGACACGACACCCCCAGCACATCATCAATGACATCAACGAAGAGATCTCCAGAGGCTGCACAAAGCTCCCCAGAATCCACCTGGTCCACCACCCCACCCTGAGCACCCAGCACTTCTACGACAGGTTGCACCTCAATCAGCAGGGCGTCAAGATCTTTGCCAAGACCCTGAAAGACTGCGTCCTGAGCCGAGACCCAGCCAGGCCTGCCCTGCAAGGACAGGCGAGGGGCACAGCACAGGCAGGAGCCAGGGTGACCCCCCCCAGGGGAAACCCCCACACACAGGCTGGACATCATCAGCCCACACTGCAACCTCCCAGGCCAGCCCAGCCCAGCCCAGCTCAGCTCAGCCCAGCCCGGCACAGCAACCAGCACAGATATGCTGTAGCCCTCACCCAGCCAGCCCTGCCCCCACTGAGCTGAGGGAGATCAAGCAGCTCCTAAACCTCATCTGCACAAGGCTGATGAACTAAAGAGACCTGCTCCATACTGCTAATGTACAACAAGCCTAACAACGCACTGCATATAGAGAATAAAGAAAATAAAAGATACATATATAAAGAAAATCATAGATAGATAGATAGATATAAAGAAAAGGCTTAAAAAAACACAAATTTAAACCAGTCCCATTTGGCATTATTTACTGTTTTGTATTTAAAATTTTATATATATATATATATATATATATATATATATATATATATATATATATATATATATATATATATTATACACACACACACACACACACACAACAGCCCCAAACTGGAGGCCCTGCTGAATTTATCCAACCTGGTACTAAAGGTAGGCTGCTTCCCTGACATCTGGAACCAAGGGCTTATATCCTCAATCTACAAAAGTGGAGACAAATTCGACGCCAACAACTACCGAGGCATCTGTGCAAGCAGTACTCTGGAGAAGGTATTCTGCAGTATCTTCACTACCTGAAAACTGGCCTTCCTTACCGAACACAGTGACTGGATTCCTACCAAATTACCGCACATCTGACCATATTTACACCTTACATACCCTAATCAACAAACATGTACAACAAAAATATAAAAGGAACTTTTCTCTTGTTTTATAGACTTTAAAAAAACATTTGATTGCATTTGGCATGAAGGTTTAAATTATAAAATTCTACAAAGCGGTGTAGGGGGTAAAATTTACGACATAATAAAGTCAATGTACTCAGAAAACAAGTGCGGAATAAAAATTTGCAACAAAAGAACAGAATTCTTCAAACAGGGTCGTGGAGTGAGACAAAGCTGGAGTCCAACACTGTTCAGTATTTACATCAATGAATTAGCAACGGTGTTGGAGCAGTCTGCAGCCCCTTGCCTCACTCTACACAACAAAGAAATGAAATTCCTGATGACCTGGTCCTGCTGTCACCCACAGAGCAGGAGCTACAGCAGAGCCTGTCACTGCTAGAGCAGTACTGTCAGACCTGGGCCCTGACATTAAACATGAAAAATACCAAAATGATGATCTTCCAAAAAAAGGCCAGATCTCAAGGAAGCAGGTACCCCTTCACTCTATACCACTCCACCCTAGAACACACCACACAATACACATACCTAGACATGACCATCAGTGCGTCAGGGAGCTTTAACCCGACAGTGAATGCATTAAAAGAAAAAGCCTGCAGAGCTTTTTATGCCATCAAAGAAACTATACAAAATAAATATACCTGTTAGACTCTTGATAAAAAATATTTGACAGTGTTATCCAGCCCATTGTGCTACATGGAAGTGAGGTGTGGGGTCTACTCAGTCAACAAGACTACACAAAATGGGCTAAACATCCAGTAGAAACCCTGAATGCTGAATTCTGCAAAAGCATATTACAGACTTATATATTCTTTATTTCTCAGCCTCCTGAGCCCCTTTCCAATTACCTTTTTATCTAAACTCACCTAACCAAAGATAGAGTTGTGAGGAGCTGTAAACGTACACTCTCTCTTTAAATCTGTAAATAGCTGTCTGGTTATAGAGATCAGGGTCACCGCTCATGTGTACTAGCACTTAACTGTATTTTCATATTTTGCAACCACTGTAAGTCTGCTAAGCTAATTAATAATAACTTAATAAAAACTTGGTCCGGAGTGTACCAGCGTCAGAAACTTCTTAGGAACGGGGGCAGAGAACTTCGAACGGGTTTGAAAGAATGAGATATTATGATATATAATCTATTTTTGGGGGCCGGGGATTTCCCTACATTGATACATTTTTGCATTAATGAATTGGGGAGCTGTGAGATTAGGGTTTGCCAACTTTCCACTTTCTCGAAACCGGACATTAGGAACGGCACTGTATATTTAATAAAGAAACTGCCGCCCTCAATTCGGCAAATTCACCCCCTTTTTTCTGCTGTCTATATTCAGTGTATTGCACAATCCAACAGTAAAGTCAAGCACCTTTCTCTAGCATTCGCGTTTCCGTGTGAAAGACGTGCATGTGTGGGGCACAGGTACAACAAAACAGAGCTTGTTGGGTGGGGGGGCGATACCAAAAAAGATCACAAGGTGGCATGTGCGAGCCAGTTTTTGATATAGCATATTCTATTACCATTACCCTATAACGTTATGCTAAACGGAATACATCAAAAAAAATTTTAATTCAGCAATATGGTATTGACATGAAGAAGCGTTTTTTTTTATTTTTTATTTTATCACAACTGATGGCATTATCTCCATATGTGATTGTCTGCACTGTTTAGCCAGGTTTTCTTAAACACATGTATGTATATAATTTGCAGAACTAGAACGGCAACCTCGTTTTTCATTTTAAATTTATTTAATACAATCCAAAACAATGTAAATTATGAAGTCTTAAACATGCTCCAGTTTGGACACACGATAGATTTAATGCTCTGAAGTCTTAAACATGCTCCAGTTTGGACACACGATAGATTTAAATAATATTTGTATTCATTATGGAAAAAACGTTAAGTGCAAAAACCGATTAATGTAGGTACATAGCTGATTAGATTGTGTTGCTGACTCTGTAAATGTTTTAAGGAACAGTCGCACATGCGTCAAGAAAAGCACGCGATCTGATTGAGATGAGTCGATTGAATGGGACGTTATCAAGCAAACATCATCCCATAGGAATGGGCCAATGAGTACCTACTACTAGCCTCCCAACAGAGTAGAGAAGGTCCGGATCAAGCGCTTTAACGGACGTGGGATGTAGTAGCCGCTAGAGGGCGCTAAAAAGCGGTGTTGAAATAGTAAAAATGACTTTAATAGTAACACAGTTAGGATTAGGTTAATTGTTGACATTGGGTTTAGCAGTAGGGGGTAGTAGGCTAGTAGGTACCCACTGGCCGATTGATATGGGATGATTTTGATTGATAACGTGCCAAAAAGCGGTGTTGAAATAGTAGTAAAAATGACTTTAATAGTAACACAGTTAGGATTAGGTTAATTGTTGACATTGGGTTTAGCAGTAGGGGGTAGTAGGCTAGTAGGTACCCACTGGCCGATTGATATGGGATGATTTTGATTGATAACGTGCCATTTAATCGACTGATCAGATTGGCTGAGGAAAGAGATCTAAATAATTAATTTAAAACAACTGCAGAGCTGTGAAAATAACAATGAATTGTATTGCACACACATTCCAATGCTAAACTAATAATAATAATAATAATAATAATAATAATAATAATAATGATAATGATAATAATAATAATAATCACTAGCAGCAGCCTCAAAAAAAGACCTGACCAGCGGGTTTCTGTCACTAGTAAAAACAAGAAATATACCAGAAATAAGTTCTCTAGAATCTAGAATTGACAGAGGCTAAATATTTCCTTAATACTTTAACATTTCAAAAACAAAACAGTTTCTGTCCAACTAAGCCCTAGAAGATCTGAAATCTTAAAACCTGAGTGGAAATGCTATCAGATGATCCCAAAATAGTAGTTTGTCTAAATTTATCAGCGTTTTTTTTTTTTTTAATGCAATCTGTCAAATTTCAACCAACCCAAACCACCCAATAAGTAGATAAAGTGTGTCCTACCTTCTTCTCTTACTCCTCTCTGCAACTGGAAATACTGTATTCTGGTGTATTGTGTGTTCACAGCATCAGATCCTACATATAGCAAACAGTCTGTTCAGACACAGTCATTTACTAGAAGAATCTTACCATGCCCCTCCTATTTAACCAAATATAGACTGGATTTAGATTTCCTTTCGTCAGGGGGTGTCACCTCATCTACCATATATATAGTTTGTTTTTCTTTAATAGCATCATTACTTCTGTAACCTCGGAGCACCTTCCACAATACATATCCTCATCTCAGCGTCTGCTGCAATGGGAGGATTGTTATCAAAAAGTAAATCATATTAAAAGCCTCATATTTACCACAGAAAAAAAACAGAGTTGTGCGTATTTATGTATCTCTCCCTATTTTGCAGAACCGCCGAGACCAGAGCCGAGACCAGAGCCGAGACCAGAACCACTTCTCCCTAATCTGTGGCGTGAAGTTGAATTTAGTGATGAGTAAGTGATCAGTTTTTAGGGGGCCAAGCAACATAGTTGCTGGACACCTATTATTATTATTATTATTATTATTATTATTATTATTATTATTATTATTATTATTATTATGATTATGATGATGATTGTTATTATTATTATTATTATTATTATTATTATTAGGCTTCCAAGCCATAGGCTGGGGAAGCCTATTTTTGTGGCGCAACATTGTGAGCGTATCTTTCATTAAGCTAATTATTTTAGGCAATGAAAACTAGACAGAACTCTTCAGAATCGCTTGATCTATGAAATAGAATTGTATCTGCCGTTAAAAACAACTTTAGGTGGAACTATGACAATGGCAGCAGATAGTGCAGCAATGGCCTATAAAAAACATATGGTCAATCAAGGTCGATTTTACAATTACTTTGCCCACTACGCTGGATTGGCGCCAAATATTCAACAATCTTCTTGTCTTAAACCGCAACGTCAATCGACACCTAATTTGGCATGCATGTTCACGGCAAGGTCCTTTCTTACATTTGTTCAATGCAAAACTTTTCGTTAAAAAACATGGACGCGGCGTGCAAATAATTGACAGCTCTATTTTCATACATTCGTGCATAAATCCAAGGTGCAATACCCGACAGTCATGAAACTTTATATGACCATAGAGACTCACGTGAAGTACTGGTGATATGAAAATGACACATTTTGGTCACATGGTTTGGCGGCCATATTGATAATTGTAAAAAAACTTTCGCAACTCATAACAAGAACACCATTGCACTTATGCTCTTCAATGTCAACACAATTGTACAGACCATTGGAAAGTAATAACTGATAAATTGGCACACTTTGTTCAAGGCAAGTCGCTGCATTAAAAAACATGGCCGCCACAATCCAATCAAATATCAGCTATGGTCTATATCCATATATTTCAGTATAATTTTATGGTAGAATATAGTAGACTGATGAAACTTGACAGAATAGTAGAAGACTGTGAGAAATAAAGTCTATGAATGAATTAAGATGATTGGGCAATATTTCAATATGGCTGCCAAACTATGTGACCAGATTTGTACGTTGCTGCTTCCATACAGCCATATGTCATATTTATACAGCCATATACCATATCCATACAGCCATATCCATAGTCATATGCCATATCCGTACATCCATATCCATAGTCATATGCCATATCCATACATCCATATCCATAGTCATATGCCATATCCATACATCCATACTGCCATACTTGGCCCCCTACATTGCTGCTTGCAGCTATATTTTTATTTTTGTATTTTCTGAAGTATTTGTAAGACTGAGCTTTTTAAAGTTTGATATTTCTTTTCATTTTCACTTGTTTTACAGTGCTTACATGAAACTTCAAGAAGAAATAAAAAACCACAAACCACACTCTAAGGCTTCCACAACAAATATTCTTATTTCGGGCAATGTGGGTTCCGGAAAGTCAAGCTTTCTAAATTCTGTGCTCTCAGAACTCAGGAGAGAAGAATTCAACAGCAGAGTGCAAAGCTTTGAAACCACGAGACCAGCTGCAGGAACAAGCGTCACACAACATGTAAGTGTTTAAATTCCAGCACCTCCTACACTTCTCATCTAGTGTGCTTAATTACTGTGTCCTGTCATCTCACTGGCAGTAACAGCAGAGAAAAAAGCAGCAAGTGCACATGAGGTTCAGGTGCTTTAAGCCGAGGGGACACTGGTCTACATGTTGCTAAAAACATGTAGAAAGGGAGATATTTTTCTTGTATACATATATCCTACCAATCAGGACTGTAACTGCAGTTAGCTACAGTATTACGTGAACACAAGTTTATAAATCGATATTATTTCAAACCCATGTTGCAATTTTAATATAAACTGTGAACGCTTACCTTCCACTATTTGCGTGATTTAATACTTGTGTTTTTTAACCGGACCAGTTGCACTTGTCACATAGAAAGCCTAATATTATTATTATTATTATTATTATTATTATTATTATTATTATTATTATTAGCAGAAGCCCTTATCCAGGGCGACTTACAGTCGTAAACAAAAATACATTTCAAGAATCACAGTACAAGTAATAATACAATTAGGAGCACGATAAAAATACAATGACTTTGGTTCTAGCAAGTACAAGTATAACAAAATACGATTCAATAACGGAGCAGATAACAGTGTCAGTGATACTTACATCAGGATATAATTAAATACAAAATACTACAGCTAAATAACACTTGTGACAGATTACAGTACTCTAAAGTACAGGATTAAATGCAGTAAAATAGGGGGCAGATAAGAGCAAGTAAAGCGCATTTAAGGAAGGGTGATAGTGTCCAGAGGGAAAAGAGGAGTTCTACAGGTGCTGTCTGAAGAGGTGAGTCTTGAGGAGGCGCCGGAAGGTGGTCAGGTACTGGGCAATCCTGACATCTGTAGGAAGGTCATTCCACCACTGCGGGGCAAGGGTGGAGAAGGAGCGGGCTCTGGAGGCAGGGGAGTGTAGAGGAGGTACAGCCAGTCTTCTAGTGCAGGAGGAGCGGAGAGGTCGAGTGGGGGTGTAGGGAGAGATGAGGGTTTGGAGGTAGCTGGGTGCAGTCTGGTCAAGGCATCTGTAGGCGAGTACAAGAGTCTTGAACTGGATGCGAGTGGTGATCGGGAGCCAGTGGAGTGAGCGGAGCAGTGGAGTTGCGTGGCAGAAGCGAGGCAGAGAGAACACCAGGCGAGCAGCGGAGTTCTGGATGAGCTAGAGCGGACGGGTGGCGGACGCAGGGAGGCCAGCCAGGAGGGAGTTGCAGTAGTCTAGGCGGGAGAGTAGCAGGGCCTGGACCAGGAGTTGGGTGGTGTAGTTGGTGAGGAAGGGTCGGATTCTTCGTATGTTGCTCAGGAAGAATCGGCAAGTGCGTGCCAGAGTGGACATGTGCTGGGAATAAGAGAGGCAGGGGTCCAGGATGACTCCGAGGTTCTTAGCTGAGGAGGAGGGAGAGAGTGTGGTAGATTCCAGAGGAATGGAGATAGAGAGATCAGAGGAGGGGGAGGAGGAGGAGGAGGGAAAGAAAAGGAGGTCAGATTTAGAGAGGTTGAGTTTGAGGTGATGTGAGTGCATCCAGGAGGAGATAGCAGACAGACAGGTAGAGATACAGGAGGGGATGGTGGAGTCAGAGGTGGGGAAGGAGAGGAAAATCTGAGCATCATCAGCATAGAAATGGTATGAGAAACCATAGGATGCAATGAGGGGACCCAGGGAGCGAGTGTAGAGAGAGAACAGGAGAGGACCCAAGACTGACCCTTGGGGGACTCCTGTTGAGAGAGGGTGAGGTGTGGAGGTTGCTCCACGCCAGGTTACCTGGTAAGTGCGGTTGGAGAGGTAGAAGGAGAACCAGGCCAGAGCTGTGCCAGAGATTCCTAGGTCAGCAAGAGAGGATAGTAGAATAGAGTGATCGACAGTGTCAAAGGCAACAGAGAGGTTGAGGAGAATTAGGACAGAGGAGAGAGCGGCAGTTCGGGCAGAGTTTAATGAGTTAGTGACAGCCAGGAGGACAGTTTCAGTGGAGTGAGCAGAGCGGAAGCCAGATTGGAGAGGGTCGAGCAGAGAGTGGTTGGACAGGAAAGCAGAGACCTGGCGGTGTACACAGGACACAGGACACAGGACACAGGACGTCACAGACGAAGTGGGCTGTGGCAATGAAATGTAACAACGTAAAATTGTTAGCTAGGTTTTACATTTTAGTGACATACTATATCCTAAACTGTAAAACTATTTCTGCAATCGTACAGAAATAGTCTACACATTTTAAAAAATGGACCTATTCTGTAATGGAAAAAATATCCTAATGTTAAAAGGGGTGTTAGTGTTGTATTGTTATTTCATTTATAATACACACAGTACATGGTGCTGTAGATTTATCGACAGGAATGTAAGAGCAGGAAGGAGAAACATAGTGTGTCAATATAGATATTGTTTGAGATGTTTCTGTACTGGGTCACAGCTGTGGACGGAACAGAGAGACATAACAACACGTGTGTTGTTGTTAAAGTTGTATCGAGTTGCCTAAATCATTATTAAAAGTAAGCGGCAATGAAAGACATAGAAGGAAGTTGATGTTCTTTGTTTGGTTGCAGGTTTGCTACAGGCTAAAGAACGTGAAACGTACTTGCTTTGTCTGTTTCCCGATACATTAATACATAAATACGTGATTATTATTTTCATTAATAATAATAATAATAATAATAATAATAATAATTATAATAATAATAATAATAACTAAAGTTGCCAGCAACTATAAGGCTTCTAAGGTACTAGCAAAGCGTTAGACTATGTGTTCCATAGTAAACATGGCCCTTTCTGCTCTAATGAGTAACAAGCCTTTTGACCATTAGTAAAGGTTGGAGGTCACAGGCTAACATTATTTTATAGAGCAAACATGGGTTGCTATAAGTGTTCCATAGTAACTATGGCCCTATGTGCACTCTATAAGGAGTTATAATCAAGTTTTGCATTTGAACTTTAGGAGAGGTCAGAGGTCACTGGCATGGACATATTTTCATAGAGCATGTATGGCTTACTATATGTCTTACATAGTAACCATGACCCTATCTGCACTCTCTACAGAGTTATAAGCAACATTGGTCCATGTTGGCCATTTTGGATTGACGAAAACTCACCATTTGAATAACTTTTGATGCTCATGTTTAATAAGATCCCTGGAAAATTTCAGTTCAATCGGTCCAGCGGTTCTGGAGGAGTTTTAAAGCTAAATGTAGAATTCCAAAATGGCGGCTACTTGTCACGTCACGTGATATGTATAATTGCACACCCCTCCTCAACATACAGTACTGTGCAAAAGTTTTAGGCAGGTGTGAAAAAATGCTGTAAAGTAAGAATGCTTTCAAAAATAGACATGTTAATAGTTTATATTTATCAATTAACAAAATGCAAAGTGAGTTAACAGAAGAAAAATCTACATCAAATCAATATTTGGTGTGACCACCCTTTGCCTTCAAAACAGCATCAATTCTTCTAGGTACACTTGCACACAGTTTTTGAAGGAACTCGGCAGGTAGGTTGGCCCAAACATCTTGGAGAACTAACCACAGTTCTTCTGTGGATTTAGGCAGCCTCAGTTGCTTCTCTCTCTTCATGTAATCCCAGACAGACTCGATGATGTTGAGATCAGGGCTCTGTGGGGCCATACCATCACTTCCAGGACTCCTTGTTCTTCTTTACGCTGAAGATAGTTCTTAATGACTTTCGCTGTATGTTTGGGGTCGTTGTCATGCTGCAGAATAAATTTGGGGCCAATCAGATGCCTCCCTGATGGTATTGCATGATGGATAAGTATCTGCCTGTACTTCTCAGCATTGAGGAGACCATTAATTCTGACCAAATCCCCAACTCCATTTGCAGAAATGCAGCCCCAAACTTGCAAGGAACCTCCACCATGCTTCACTGTTGCCTGCAGACACTCATTCGTGTACGCTCTCCAGCCCTCGGTGAACAAACTGCCTTCTGCTACAGCCAAATATTTCAAATTTTGACTCATCAGTCCAGAGCACCTGCTGCCATTTTTCTGCACCCCAGTTCCTGTGTTTTCGTGCATAGTTGAGTCACTTGGCCTTGTTTCCACGTCGGAGGTATAGCTTTTTGGCCGCAAGTCTTCCATGAAGGCCACATCTGACCAGACTTCTCCGGACAGTAGATGGGTGTACCAGGGTCCCACTGTTTTCTGCCAATTCTGAGCTGATGGCACTGCTGGACATCTTCCGATTGCGAAGGGAAGTAAGCATGATTTTGATAGAACACATATGGGTTCCTATATGTGTTCCATTGTAACAGTGGCCCTATCTGCATTCTATAAGGAGTTATCGACTACTTTCACTTTTGACCTCTGATGTCATAAACATGGCCGTCATTGACGAAAACGTTTTCTTTGAATAACTTTTAAAGATTGACCATTCATAAACATGTACATTAAGTTTCAGAGCTCTAGCTTAAGCGGTTTCGTCGGAGATGTGTTTTGAAAATGACCAAAATTTTGCAAAAATCCAACATGGCTGCCAAACCATGTAACCTACGGCTTTCATTTTATGGGCTGTTAAAGATTTACCATTGCGGCGGAAGGAAAGAAAATAATAATAATAATAATAATCTCTTGAAGAACAATAGGAAGCCTGCTTGTAGGCCTAATAATAATAATAATAATAATAATAATAATAATAATAATAATAATAATAATAATAGGCTCCGGGCGTCACTGGGCTCCGCCAGGCATCTCTGGGCTTCCACGGGTATCTCCGGGCGCCTCCGGACGGGTTTTAGGACGACCGTGGTAATGTATACTACTACGACTAGCTCCAGAACCGCGCCCTGAATGCATGCATGCCACTGGGTTCCCCTGGGTCCTAAGTCCTGAAAAATATAGGGCTCTATACTCAACCATCAGTAATTGAGTGTGTTTTACCAAATTTTACCGAAGTAATGTTTTACCATTTTGTCGGAAAGTCGAAGTGATACACAAACATAATCCCCTAAAACAAAACAATTCGGTGAGCACACATTCCCCCTTAAATCCTTCGGTACAATCCGTCAATGAAGGATTTCATCTGTAAAAAGGAACTGTATTAAAGACAGGGAGTAACAGGCAGATGATGCTCCTCCAGGGAAAAGCAGATGAAACCCGATCGAATGTCATCATGAACTACGAGATAACAACATGAGAGGTGAAAGTAACAAAAAGTAAATAATATAATGCAAACTCATCTATTAACAAAAATACATCTATTAACAACAAAACAGCATACCTTCAATTGAAATTCAATTTACTCAAGGACAAAAAACAGCAAACCTTAAATTGAAATTCAGTTTATTCAAGAACAAAAAACAGCTTCCCTTAAATTTGAAATTCTAATTGCGCTAGGGTGCGCAAGATCTTTATTTGAGCTGTGTATTTCTGCTCCACAGTTTATTTAAATATGTTTTATTTGAACTGTGCAAGCACAAAGTGTCACTCATTCCTCTCAGCCTCGCCCACTTCCATCGAGGAAATCGGGGCTTGCTCTTGCTGTCTGCCGACACGTTCAGCCAATCACAGCTAACTTTAGTTGGAACCCAAAACTGACGCTCAACAGACGAGTACTGGATGGGGGCACCGAGCTTTACAGAAGGAATGGGCGGAAGTTAGTTACTTATTCTCGATTCGAGGGTGAAGTTAGTTACTTATTCCTGATTCGAGGGTTGAAGTTAGTTACTTATTCCGGATTCGAGGGCTGAAGTTAGTTACTTATTCCGGATTCGAGGCTGAAGTTAGTTACTTATTCCTGATTCGAGGGTTGAAGTTAGTTACTTATTCCGGATTCGAGGCTGAAGTTAGTTACTTATTCCTGATTCAAGGGCTGAAGTTAGTTACTTATTCCTGATTCGAGGGCTGAAGTTAGTTACTTATTCCCGATTCGAGGGCTGAAGTTAGTTACTTATTCCCGATTTGAGGCTGAAGTTAGTTTCTTATTCACACAGTTACATATTGGATATTAGCTCACATTCTAAGGGGGAAATCACATAGATGGTCTGCATGTGCCACCTCAAGTAAGGTATCATTTTAAAGCTTGAGCATTTCTTTTCAACATAAAGTAGATTGCAGAGTGGCACAAGTAGGCATTCACAGGCTATGCTGTGAAATATACACACACACACCCTTCTTTTCCTGCATATTAGCGCACATTGTGAGGGCTTTGCCATCTCAAGCTGGGTGTGATGTTGAAAGCTAAGCAGTTGTCTTGCGAATAGAGTATGTTGCATAGTGGCATGTACAGTACTATTAAGTGCTATTTAGTATGATATTTAGAGCATTTATTATGAATTATTTTGCTGAAATTGCGAAATGGAAAATATCAAACAAGCAAAGAACA
This sequence comes from Acipenser oxyrinchus oxyrinchus, assembly GCA_030684275.1. NCBI lineage: Eukaryota > Metazoa > Chordata > Actinopteri > Acipenseriformes > Acipenseridae > Acipenser > Acipenser oxyrinchus. The sequence goes on along the minus strand of JAGXEW010000079.1, from coordinate 245,667 downwards.
AAACAGTAAAGAAGAGGCAGCAGAGATAGAGACAAATGTAAAATTGCAGATTGAGCAGCATCTTTAAAATCTGTTCAGGAACTGTGCATTTGCTCAAAGCACATTTTGCATTTAGCTGTTCTAAGAAAATGCATCCTCTTTGATATGAGCAATCTTGTGCTAGATTGGCATGTTTATATTTCATGAACTGCGTTCTCCATTTTAATTGGTTAACCGTTCTTAATTATTGCACTCGGCGCCTATCGATAGGTTGCGGATGCAACCCCGGTTCCCTGAAAGAGAAAATAACCATCAAGTATGGGGACATTGCCGTCAGGCAGTAGGGATTGGCTGAGCTTTATAGCAAAGCTGCCGATAGGCCTCTCCGCGAGCTGCCACGTAAGCCCGCCCCCCTGGGAGCTTACTATACGCAGCGCGCAGAGACTCTCTTCCTCTTTTGCTCTTCAGGCCGTGCAGGCTTCCGGAGCGACCTCGCGGCTTGATGGTTATTTTCTCTTTCAGGGAACCGGGGTTGCATCCGCAACCTATAATTCCCTTTCAAGTCGAAAATAACCATCAAGTATGGGAACAGTGTACCCAAGCCGTCGCGAGGGAGGATTCTCGGCAGTAGGACAGACTTACGTCATAACGTAACTGCGTAGGCAATACATCTACGCATATGCGGAGCCGTGCCTCAGCGTCTACGCTCGCAATGACACCTATCCTAAAGTGGAGTCAACACCATATCGTGACAATACTCAATATGACTGCCAACTAGGGCGTCATAGAGTGTAACACGGATGCTCCGAATGACTGAGCAGAGGATTCCAGTACATTTAAACGGTAGAACCTCATAAAAGTATGCGGTGTAGCCCAACTGGCTGCAGCGCAAATGTCAGACACCGGCACCCCTCTAAAGAGGGCCCAGGATGTCGCCATACCCCTAGTGGAATGTGCCTTCAACTGCCCTGGTGGCGGAAGGCCTGCAGATTCATATGCTAATTTAATAGCATCCACTATCCAATGGGAAAGGCATTGTTTAGACAACGGCTGACCCAGAGTCCTAGAACCATGGCATATGAACAGCTGTTCTGTTCGCCTCACAGTCATTGTACGGTCAATATAACACCTCAATGCCCGCACGGGGCAGAGCATGTATAACCGTTCTTCCTCTGGGGAAGAAAAGGGAGGAGGATGGAACGCCATCAACTCGACTGGTTGGTTCATATGAAACGGGGATATGACCTTGGGTAAAAAGGCCGGATTTGGACGCATGGAGACCTTAGAACCGTCTCCTGCGAAACGAGTACATGATGAATGCACTGAAAGAGCATGTAACTCGCCCACGCGTTTGGCTGATACCACTGATAGCAACAACGCAGTTTTCATAGACACAAGCTTCATATCCACGCTGTGGAGAGGCTCGAACGGTGCCTTGGTAAGGGCTTCTAACACCACGTCAAGGCTCCATGATGGTAAACTGGTCATCCTTGGAGGCCGCAAGTGTCTTGCGCCTTTCAGGAACTGAGATGCCAGAAAATGGCAACCTGGTGATAAACCGTCAATGCGTACATGGCAAGCCGATATGGCGGCTAAATACACTTTAAGTGTAGAGGGAGATTTCCCTTCATCTAACAGTTTCTGTAGAAACCGTAATATCACTGCCATAGGGCAGGATATTGGGTCATGGCCCTCCGCCAGACACCAATCTTGAAACAACTGCCATTTGTACGTATATTACGACCTAATAGAGGGCGCTCTGGCGCTCTGAATGGTCGAAATCACCGCCGTCGAAAGGCTGACAGGCGCTCCCGCTCAGGGGCCAAGCCCATAGCTGCATGAGCTTGGGGTTCGGGTGCCATAGCCCTCCTTGGGCTTGGGACAACAGGTCCGCTTCGCAGAGGAGCTCCCTCGGCGTTTGTGCAACAACTGCACCAGACTTGGGAACTATATTCTCCGAGGCCACCGAGGAGCGATCAGAATCACTGTCGCTTGCTCTACCCTGACCTTCTCTAAGAAGGCGGGGAGCATCGGAATCGGTGGAAATGCATATAGGAGCCCTGGCGGCCATTCGTGAGCCAGTGCATCGACTCCTAGGGGGCTGTCGAGGTCCTTCACCGAGAACCATAGGGGGCAGTGCGTGGTCTCTCGCGAAGCAAAGAGATCTACTTGCGCTGTGCCGAACCATTCCCAGATGTGCTCTACCACCTGAGGGTGAAGACGCCATTCGCCAGTAAGAGGGCCTCCTCTGGATAGGAGGTCTGCTGCGTAATTGACTCTGCCCGGTAGGTGAACCGCACGCAGAGAGGTTAAACGCGGTTGTGCCCATAGCAACATCTGTGTTACCGGCGGACCGAAAGCCGTCCTGGCGGTTGATATATGCCACAACTGTGGTGTTGTCTGACCGCACTAACACATGCTTGCCTAGAAGCACTGGCAAGAAGTGCCGAAGGGCGAGGTCCACCGCTCTAAGTTCCAGAGCATTGATGTGGGCTGACCTCCAGGGTCCTGACCACACTCCACGGGTCCCTGTCCCGTTCCAGACTGCTCCCCAACCTTGGTTGGAAGCGTCGGTCGTGATGACTTCCCTCCGGAAAATGGGACCCAATCATATGCCCTGGCGGATGTTCGACGGAACTTTCCACCAGCGTAGCGCTTCCCAGCAGGATAGGGATACCCTTAGCCTGTGGTGTTTGTCTCTCCGCGGATGCAACGCGAAGGCATTGAACCAGGCCTGCAGAGGTCTCTGGTGTAGTAAGCCCAAAGGAAGGGCTTGCGAGGCGGTAGCCATCAACCCCAGCATGCGCTGACACAGCTCCATGCTGACTGTTTCTCTCAACCTGAATAGGGAGAGACACCGCTCCATCGAGGCAACTCTTTGTGTCGACAGGGTCGCTTCCATGGACACTGAGTCTAGATGCAGACCCAAGAATTCGGTCTGTTGGCTCGGCACGAGGCGGCTCTTTTCTGAATTGACCTTCAGACCTAGCTGCTGAAGATGGTCTGTAACCATCACTGTGTGCTGTGCCAACTGCTCCTTCGACTGCGCGCAGACGAGCCAGTCGTCCAGATAGTTCAGCAGTTGGACGCCTTGAGCCCCGCAAGGGAGCTAGAATGGCATCCATACATTTCGAAAAGGTTCAAGGAGCTAGTGACAGGCCGAAGCTAGTGACAGACTCTGAAATGCGAAACGCAGATACTTCCTGTGACCCGGGCAGATGGGAACGTGAAAGTACGCATCTGTCAGGTCCACGGTGGTGAACCAGTCGCCGTGTCGGACTGACTGGATGATGTGCCTGTGCGTAAGCATCCTGAATGATAACACCCGCAGGTATTTGTTCAGTTCTCGCAGATCTAAAATAGGGTGGAGCCCGCCATCCTTTTTGGGCACCAGGAAGTATTTGGAATAGAACCCCTGGTCGATCAGAGCAGGGTCTACTTGTTGAATGGCACGCTTCCTGAGCAATGCCTGTATTTCCACATTCAGAGCTGGGGACTGAACCGAGTCCTTCACTGCAGTTACCACCACTCCCCGGAAGGGGGGAGGTTTTAACCGGAACTGAAGGGTGTACCGGTGAGTATAGTCTTGTGCACCCAGATGTCGTCGGTGCAATGTTGCCAGAACTGGAGCTGTGGGACAGTGTAGGGGTGGGTTAACCCTTTGCGGTCCATTGTCGGACTGGGTCCGACATTGCAATTATTCCTCACAGGTCCTTTGTCGGACTGGGTCCGACATCATTATAGCAACGCAAAAAACGGGTTTCTAGTCGTTTTTCTCCGGAAAAAGCCGAGAAAACCATTCAATTGCTGAATGGGGCGACAGGAGCCGAGACAAGTCGAAAAAAAAAAAAAAAGGCGTATCTCATGAATAGTCATTCATGGTATCTGGTATCAGATAACGGGCGGTCGTAAGTAAACAAGCTGGCTGACTGTGAATCAGCGCACAGAGAACACAGACATTTGCAGAGCTTTTTTGAGATGTTATAGTAATAAAATAATGACTTGGATCGCATTATTGAGGAGTTTGGTGATAAAACGAGTGATCAGGAGATGATCGATCGGTATGTACGACTATTATTATTATTATTATTTATTTCTTAGCATCGGTGAAAGCTATAGCGAACGAAAGGGTGGGGTGGGGCTGGAGATGCCTAGTGAGTGCTTTGTTGATATGCAGGGCCATTTAAACCCATTTGACTCTGAAAAAAAATAATTTTAAACAGCGCGTCTAAAATTAACTGCGCGTGTGAAAATTAATTAGACCTGATGTGCCTGACGCACATTTAATAAATGGACCGGAAAGGGTTAACAGCTGCCTGGGATTTTCAGGGCTGTTTTGGTTGCGCTCGTTCGCGAGGGGCCTGGCCAGAACCACGAGTGCGTGGCCTGCCACCTCCTCTAGGGCGCCACCCTCCACGCTGCGGTCTTACAAACGCGGGTTGGCCGCGCGCTGATGCACCTGAAGGGGAGATTTTATTGCCCCATGGGTGCGCCTGCTGCTGTGGTGGTGTCCTACACCACTGGTGATCCTGTGGCCGATTTGGCTGGAAAGGCTTATTCGGCCATATCCTAGCCATTTGCTGCGACGCCTCACACGCCTTGGCGGAGCGTTGCAGCATCTCCTCCACCGCCGGGCCAAATGTGTGCCCAGGTGTGATTGGGGCATCCAGCAATGGAACCTTATCAGGCTCCTGTACCCTCGCCTGCGAGAGCCAGAGCTGCCTCCTTGCCACCACAAGGGATGCGATGCTCCTGCCCTGAGCTCACGCGTTTAGCTGAGCCAGCTTCACCAGCAGCTCAGCGACTGTACCTAGCTCGGTCCTAAGGGCAAGGGACGGGCACTCAGGTAGGTCTCGAATGAGCGCCGCCTGGTAGACCGTTAGGAGGCTGGCCACGTTTGACAGCCTGACTGCCTCTGTGGCATAGCGTATCCCTTTTGAGGTGCACCTCCGTAATCCTGCATTGTTTGTTCGGGCATGCAGGATCCTTGGTCAGCCAGATAGCGTTGGCGTCTTCACCAACGCAGCGAGCGCAGCGCCCACCGGTGGGAATGAGGCCAACCCAGTTTCGCTTGCCCCTTGCATAGTGAAGGCCGAAGCCTTGCGAGAAGTGGCAGGGGCAGAGGCGGGGCCCCCAGGTGGACTGCACCTCCTTGATAAAGTCCGGGAATGCCGGTAGCATCCTGGACTGGTGGGGCTGGACTGAAGGCGACTCAAAAGAGAGCGCCGAGGTTGCTCGACGGCTGGCCACTCGATCCCCAGATGGCAAGTTGCTCGCTCCACTAGTGGCCAAAGGGGTCGTTGGTGTCCAAAACTTCCAACTCAGACTCCTGCTCTGAGCGGTGAGACACCAATTCCGCCTCCACACTATCCTCTTCGAGAAGAGGTTCCCCTTCAGACGCATCCCTGGAGATGACGTCAGCGTCCCAAACCTCTGTTGCACAACCTGGGCGGGCAGGGGCTGCAGCGGAACCGTTGGCTGGTTGACAACTGGTCCAACTAAATCATCTGTGGCACGAGGCACCCTATTGGCCAGAGTCATGAGCAGGGACTGTTGGCCCATCATGACCTCCATGAACTGGGACATCTTAGAGGTGAGCTCTAAGACGCCCGATCTGTCCCTATGGTACTTTTCGCGACGAGGGGAACGGGAGCGTCCCCTTCGGCGCGGTGACCTGGAGCGGGATCGTGATGTCCGGTGGGAGCGTCCCCTATAAGAAGGGTCTCGCGGTTGTATCGATGGGCTGCGGGGTTGCCGAGCGCGTCCGCTGCCGGGGGAACTCTGACCAGCTGTCAGCTGGGAGGACGGACTCCCGGACAGCCGCAGTCTAACGGGAGTCGCCGCTGGCGGGACAGACAGGGTGTGAGACGACCCTGAGGAGGGGGAGTGATCCCCAACCGCCTTCCTCACCCTCTGGCGAAGAGTGCGCGCCTGAAAATTGGCGCACAATGCGCAGAACGACCAGTCTGCCAAGGCAGACGCAGCTTGCTCTGGTCCCAGGTACGCCACGCAGTCCTCGTGGGGGTTGCTCGCCGGCAACTTGGCCTGGCATGTAACGCAACAGTGGAACCCAGACATGCTGAGACACCGAGCGCTGGAGCGTCGAGGCGCGTGTGCCGATAGGCACCGAACGTTGAGCGCGTGCACCGGCGTCGACGCAACAAGCACCGAACGTCGAGGGCGTGCACCTAGCGCGAGCACCGAGTGTACCAAAGGTGCGTGCACCGGCGCTGATCACCGGCGCCGAAGTGCAGCGAGGTTGACGCGGCGAGCACTGCGCGTCGGCGCTGAAGCGTCGAGCACTGAAGGTGCGTCGTCGGCGCCCGGCGTCAAGCACCGGCGTCAAGCACAGAAGGTGCGTCGTCGGCGCCGAAGCATCGGCGCCGAGCGCCGACGCGCCGGCGTCGGAGGTGCATGCGTCGGCGGTGATGCGTAGAGCACTGAGTCCCAAGCGCAGACGATGCTAGCACCAAGCGCGAAGCGCTGCACAAAGCGCCGGTGCTGCACCAGCGCCAAGCGCTGACACCAAAACACCGGAGCGCGAGTACCGAGCGTAGAACGCTAGCACAGACGCCTAGGCGTCAGCTGACCCGCAGAGTGGAGACGCTAAGTGCTGGTACAGTGTCTGGGGTGCTGTGCAATACCTAGCTGTTGGTGCTGGGGATTTGTAGTTTGTGGTCGTCTTCCTGTGTATAGTGAATGGGAAATTTTTTTTTTTAATTTTTTTTTGGGGGGGGGGACGCTGCAGCTACACTATGTAGTGATTGTGTGACTGGAGCTACCACGCGGTTGGTAAAACACACCGCAGAGGTAATATATGAGAGACTGCCGTGCAGGCTCTACACACGTGGTCTAGCCACGGCAAGACCGGGGCTGCAAATGCGCGCGCGGCCAAGGCCAACGCAACGCACGTCCTTCACAAATATATACAATATAATGTTTTATTGCAGAAAAACCCAAAAACACAACAATAATAATTAAAATTAATTATTAACAATTAACACAGGAAAGACGAAGACCACGAAAGTAAACAAAAACGCGATGCCGAAGCAAAGCGTGAAGGAAATATATAAGTGTAACATAAAAATATACAAATATATAATCCAAATGAACAAATAATAATAATTACTCCAAAGAGTATAACTGAAATAAACTCGGAGAAGGGCGAAAACCAGCTTCTCAAGCCTAAGCTTAGTGAGTACAGTCAGTTAAGCTCTATTACCTACCGCTACCGATGCTGAAGACAAAGAGGAAGAGAGTCTCTGCGCTGCGTATAGTAAGCTCCCAGGGGCGGGCTTACGTGGCAGCTCGCGCAGAGACCTATCGGCAGCTTTGCTATAAAGCTCAGCCAATCCCTACTGCCTGACGGCAATGTCCCCATATTTGTTGGTTATTTTCGACTTGAAAGAGTTCTGATTTTTTGAAGTTTGTAACTCATAATCCACCATCTATGTGCTTTTTAAAAAAATAAAAAAATAAAAAAATAAAAACCTGTTTATGCTAAATGCATTATTTTGTTACTTCTAAAAAAATTGCACTTTTGTAATTCATGTCTCACTACTTTTCATTTAATTGAAACGTGTTTGCAGTTGTCGAAATGTGGTTAAGTACTTCTTGTTAAAAGACCAGATTGAGTTCCTTCTGCTCTATATTTAACCTGGGGGTGGCGCAGTCGAGCAAGTTTTGTAATACTTTATGTTAATTGGGTATTCTGGGCTTGAGTGTTAATGTTCCTATACCTGTAGCATGTTACACATAACATCAATGCATACGCATAATAAATATGATCACTGTATAATTTCTTTGCAGCTAAGATGCCACAAATTCATTGACAAGATCAAAATCTTTGATACAGCAGGATTTGAATTGGGGAAAACAGTAAATGCCACGATAATATTAAAGATGATCATAGATGGTGAAGTGGCTGAAGGCACAAAGGTATGTAAGTAATGTTAATGCAATGATGTGTAAAAGACTTGTAGAAAGCATTTTGAAAGCGCATTGACTCCTTTGAGTGGCTCAGCAGCTGTAACATCATTGAATACTATTTTTACACAGTGTGATGCAATGCAAGTGAATGCAGTTCTCTCTTCCATCATTTACAGTGGCATACAAAAAAACAAACACAGCATGCATTTACAACTAATGCTTTCAGCTCCTTTAAAATCCAAATTCATGCCAGAAGTAGATACAACTTTCAAACAGCCTTAGCTTTTTAATTTTTGAATGTGAGATGTAGCATGTCGGGCTTGATCTTTACACACACATACACCTTAACATTGTGGGGTTTTTAGGGGGGTGGGGGGATTCTCCCCATTATTACATCTAAAATAAAACACAGCTTATTTCAATTGTACTGAAACTGTGTGAGGGAAACCACAGCAATTAACCATACTTAATATGTCAGTTAAAGCATTCCCTCTCAGTAAAAAATCACAAACATGCAATTTATTATTAATCATCATCATAAAGTTCATTTATTCCCAGCAGGTCATTTTAATAGACCTCAGTCACAAATAGCTACTCTGCTTCTCAATGCATATAGATGACTAACTGGATGCATTCAAAAGAAAATTGCAATAATCTCAGAAAAAGGGACTTTTCTTGGTAATATTTTAAGTGTCTTTTGAGAAATGGTAACTGTTTTCTAAAACTTATTTTGGTTTTTATTTTTTAGTTTGACGATATTCTGAAAACAAAAATCAAAATGGAAGGAGACCAAATCCACTGTGTTGTGTTGGTTATATCAATTCATACCGATGAAAATCTGGACCCAGCCTTGATTCAGTTTTATGCACAATTCATTGGAATGCTCACAGAGATTGGTAATATATCATTAGCATTGTGTGTGCCTATTCCTGTGTGTGTATATTTATATTTATATACTTTATGTGCTCGATATACGATATATATTGATTTTTGTTTTGTTTCTTTTCCTCCTTCTCTTGCTTTCTCTCTCTCTCGTATATATTATGTATCCCTGCCGCCTCCACCAGGTAAGCACCTTCACCTGTTGAGAACAGAATAAATACCGTGTGCTAGCTTCAGACCTGTTATCATGTGCATGGATTAGGGAGTGGTTAACATGTAGAAAACAGAAAGTACTGATTAGAGGAGAAATCTCAAAATGGAGCGAGGTAACCAGCGGTGTACCACAGGGATCAGTATTAGGTCCTCTGCTATTCCTAATCTACATTAATGATTTAGATTCTGGTATAGTGAGCAAACTTGTTAAATTTGCAGACGACACAAAAATAGGAGGAGTGGCAAACACTGTTGCAGTAGCAAAGGTCATTCAAAGTGATCTAGACAGCATTCAGAACTGGGCAGACACATGGCAAATGACATTTAATAGAGAAAAGTGTCAGGTACTGCACGCAAGCAATAAAAATGTGCATTATAAATATCATATGGGAGATACTGAAATTGAAGAAGGAATCTATGAAAAAGACCTAGGAGTTTATGTTGACTCAGAAATGTCTTCATCTAGACAATGTGGGGAAGCTATAAAAAAAGGCCAACAAAATGCTGTAATATATTGTGAGAAGTGTTGAATTTAAATCAAGGGAAGTAATGTTAAAACTTTACAATGCATTAGTAAGACCTCACCTAGAATATTGTGTTCAGTTCTGGTCACCTCGTTACAAAAAGATATTGCTGCTCAAAAAGAGTGCAAAGAAGAGCGATCAGAATTATCCTGGGTTTAAAAGGCATGTTGTATGCAGACAGGCTAAAAGAAACAAGGACCAGGGGTCACAAATGGAGATTAGATAAAGGGGCATTCAGAACAGAAAATAGGAGGCACTTTTTTACACAGAGAATTGTGAGGGTCTGGAACCACCTCCCCAATAATGTTGTTGAAGCTGACATCCTGGGATCCTTCAAGAAGCTGCTTGATGAGATTCTGGGATCAATAAGCTACTAACAACCAAACGAGCAAGATGGGCCGAATGGCCTCCTCTCGTTTGTAAACTTTCTTATGTTCTTATGTTCTAATTTGTATCTTGTGTTTGGTTAAGTGCTCCTTCCTTCAGCTCACTGTGGTAGATTATCTAGCTGGTAATGACTGCTGTGTTGAACATTACTGCTTAAAAATAGGTCTGGTGAAGAGTCCCAGAGTGGCTCATCTGGCAAAAGCAGTACCGTGCAGCGTGTAGGATGAGTCCTACAGAGCAGGTTCAAATCCTGCCTGTGCGCAGTTAGCCGGTCTGCGCTGGGGAATCCAAGGGGGCGCTGCATTGGCTGTGACGCTCCCAGCAGGTTAGGTAGGGAAAAGCTGTCAGGGACTGTCTTTCCTCATCAAGCCATGGTGAACTCTACAGGCCAGACAGCTGGTAAGCCTGGGTGGAGATCTGCAGGGCTGGCCGTTGTCCTCCAGAGGTTGGCACCTCGCTGATATCCGCTCTCGGTTTGTTGGGTGTAAAAAGGAAGTTGGCTTGGTTTTGGGATAGGAGGATACTCACTGAACCTTGAGATCTGCTGTGCTGTGTGGAGATTGCTGTAAGGTGAGGAGAAACGATGATAGCTGGAGATTCCAAATTGGGGATAAAATAGTTGGGCACTCTAAATTTAAATAAATAAATAAATAAATAATAGGTCTGTTTTCAGTGATCCTGATTAGCATTTTTCTTGGGTAACGCTACCTACAGGGGTAAAGGAACATTAGGTTGTTGATGATTACTGTTAATCAAGTCTGTTAAATGAGATGATTGACCTGAAACATGATCTTTTTTTCTATCCATCATCACACTATACTCTATATAACACAACACTTCTAATGTATCACTTTTCAGGAGTACCATACCAGCTGCTTGTTACATTCGTTGATAAACTTGTTGAGAAGACTGAGGATTTGAAAAATCTGTACCGGAGAAGAGATATAAAACAAAAGGTGAGTTAAAACAATATAAACATGGATTGTAACATAAGCTAATAAAATCCAGGGCTCTTCAAGAAGATTTAGTTTCCCAGAGTCCAAGTAGCACTAGTCCTGAACTGATAAATGGGTGATTTTTTTTCAAGTAAACACTAGATGCAGGAAAGAAGAACTGTATGAAGTTATGTGGCAAAGTGGTTAACAATGTCCAGGTGCAAGGGTGTTTTATTTTGTAATCCAATTGCCTGATGGCGAAACAGCAGTAAATAATAACAATGTTAGCAGGCAATACAGCGGCGTGTATTGCTCTGTTTAAATCCACGTTTGGTTCCCAAATAATAAGAACATAAGAACATAAGAAAGTTTACAAACGAGAAGAGGCCATTTAGCCCATCTTGCTCGTTTGGTTGTTAGTAGCTTATTGATCCCAGAATCTCATCAAGCAGCTTCTTGAAGGATCCCAGGGTGTCAGCTTCAACAACATTACTGGGGAGTTGGTTCCTGACCCTCACAATTCTCTGTGTAAAAAAGTGCCTCCTATTTTCTGTTCTGAATGCCCCTTTATCTAATCTCCATTTGTGACCCCTGGTCCTTGTTTCTTTTTTCAGGTCAAAGAAGTCCCCTGGGTCGACATTGTCTATACCTTTTAGGATTTTGAATGTTTGAATCAGATCGCCGCGTAGTCTTCTTTGTTCAAGACTGAATAGATTCAATTCTTTTAGCCTGTCTGCATATGACATGCCTTTTAAACCCAGGATAATTCTGGTTGCTCTTCTTTGCACTCTTTCTAGAGCAGCAATATCCTTTTGTAACGAGGTGACCAGAACTGAACACAATATTCTAGGTGAGGTCTTACTAATGCATTGTAAAGTTTTAACATTACTTCCCTTGATTTAAATTCAACACTTCTCACAATATATCCGAGCATCTTGTTGGCCTTTTTTATAGCTTCCCCACATTGTCAAGAGGAAGACATTTCTGAGTCAACATAAACTCCTAGGTCTTTTTCATAGTTCCCTTCTTCAATTCAGTATCTCCCATATGATATTTATGATGCACATTTTTATTGCCTACATGCAATACTTTACACTTTTCTCTATTAAATTTTATTTGCCATGTGTCTGCCCAGTTCTGAATGCTGTCTAGATAATTTTAAATGACCTTTGCTGCAGCAACAGTGTTTGCCACTCCTCCTATTTTTGTGTCGTCTGCAAATTTAACAAGTTTGCTAACTATACCAGAATCTAAATCATTAATGTAGATTAGGAATAGCAGATGACCTAATACTGATCCCTGTGGTACACCACTGGTTACCTCGCTCCATTTTGAGGTTTCTCCTCTAATCAGTACTTTCTGTTTTCTACATGTTAACCACTCCCTAATCCATGTGCATGCATTTCCTTGAATCCCTACTGCGATCAGTTTGAGAATTAATCTTTTATGCGGGACTTTGTCAAAAGCTTTCTGGAAATCTAAATAAACCATGTCGTATGCTTTGCAATTATCCATTTTCAATGTTGCATCCTCAAAAAAGTCAAGTAGGTTAGTTAGACACGATCTCCCTTTCCTAAAACCATGCTGACTGTCTCCCAGGATATTGTTACCATATAGGTAACAGGATATTGTCTCCCAAGATATTGTTACCATATAGGTATACAGTCCTTTTTGTTATTCACCCATGCAGTACGTAACACAGACACAAACACAGTCCACAGTGCGTGCTCTAGTGCTCGTAGTGACAATACAGTTCTTCAGTGATACAAAGTGCAGTGATGTTGTCCTGGTTTAGTGCTGGCCTCTGGCGACAGCTCCAGATCGTGTTCAGCTGTCTAATAATAACAAACAGTGATTCTTTAGATACGACAAAACAAAACAAACAAAACACTCACGATTACAATATAGGTCTCCTTCCGGTTCAGCTGTAACCACACAAAGGAACAGATCACTTGACCACATCCCCTTTTATACCATCAGTCACGCCCTCTTTGGTAGCGAGTGCAATCGCTTTTCCTCCAATCCGCGATTGACACATTTTGGCGCAATCACTTGCAATATTGTGGCTGTGCCCCAAAAACGTCCAGAAAACGGTCATCCTTTTTGGATGGGTCAAGGTCAACCCAAATGTTCAAGTGTTTTTAGTACAACAAGGATTAAAACTAAGAAAGAAAAGCTGTAAAATAAAAATGAAAATCGCTGTGGAGTATTTCTGGAGGACATCAAGTACAGCATGTTTCACACGACACATGCACAGGCATTGAAATGTGCTGTTCTTTCTAAACTAATACTTTATTCATTCTCTTTCAGATTGAAAACGTAGCAAAGAAGATGAGAATTTCAATGAACAATGTCCTTGTGGTTTCAAACTACTTCGAGGAGATGAAAATTAACCAAATAAAAGGAACTCTGCTGTTGGAGGCAGTTGGTCAAATGCTGACAGCTGCAAAACCCTTTCAAGAGAAAATGTAGTGCATCACCTGTCACACCTGAAGCACACTGAGCCCATTCACATCTTTAATTGATTTCCAATTGGAGAATGGCCACTTTGTGTATAAGAGAAGCCAATTCCTCTGTTTGGAGAGAGACTGGGAGCAGCAGGAGGCTGTGGTCCCAGATTACAATGATTACAGATTACAGATTTATGAAAATTTTATTCAACTCATACTCTACTTGTATATTCTTTGTTAATTTTTTTTTTTATATATAAATTTAGAATTGTCAATTTTTTCACCATTTTTATACCCAATTTGGAATTGGCACTTCTTATTATTCAACCCGGCTCACTGCTGCAACCCATACACTGACTGGGAGCGACAAAGACAGGCGGTGGCATAGCCCGTATTCAAACCAGGTTATAGGGCACTCCTGCCGTCAGCTGTGCATAAACAGAGAAAAATTGTCAATAAGTGGCTTTGAATTATTCAGCATTTAATCTGCTGTTTAATCTATCATTTTATTCAAAAAATATATTAAAAATACTCTACTTGAGTACTGTTGTTTAAATCGAGTTCTAACATCAATTAATGATCTTTGAATTAATCAGCAGTAACCTTTGCATTATATTTTGGAAGTTTCTTTAACCATTTCCTTATTAATAAGAGCTGAAACTTACAGCTTACAGATACTCTGCAATAATGTAAAAGACTGGGGAAAATGAAGAATGTAAATCACAGGTGAACATGAGTCTTAGGGTTAGGGTTAGGGTTTGAAATAAATAAAATATGCCTTTGTTTCCTATTTACGCAGCACTTTCACTCATGTTTGCTGTTGCTATTGTATTGTATTGTATTGTATTGTATTGTATTGTATTGGCCAGTCTGTCTAATAAGGGGGCTCATTTTAACACCTTTCAAATGTATTAACTTCAGGATGTCCACATTACTAACCACTGTATTTGAAAATCCCATCTCATACATTTCCCATGTACTGTAATATAGTTTCCCCTAATGCACTGTTTTTAATAATAATAATCCTTGTTTTAAATCAGTTTGATATTGACATGTTTGTGTCTCTCTCTATTATGTTGGTTCCTCATCTGTATTATGTATTGCAGTTACAGAGTGGAAGAATAAAGAGCTTGATTGATCCAATGCCTGTTGCAATCTCGGAATTTCTGGGTACACCCACAGCAGCAAAAATGTCACAATACTAATAGTATTTTATAATTTACATGGTTTGCTTTTTGTTTGTTTGAAGTATTGCTATGTAATGTGTTTCAAGAGCACTTTAGGTATACCAGCAGTATATGTATAGTTTAGTTTTAGTTTACTTAAAGTTGTATTATTTTATACTTAAGTAAATTCAACCTACAATTTAGGTATACTAATAGTGTACTTCAAGCTACTATTGAAAAACATATGAATGCCATAAAACTTCTTTTAAACACCCCAGTGTTTATTTACAATATTTGCCAGTAGCCCCAGCACCTGTTGGAGACCAGCGACTATTTGAGACTCTGCGTTTATTATGTAAGATCACTATCTTCAAATACTTGAGATGCAACCATGATGAAGCTGCTAACACACAACCTGATAGCAACAACATAACTAAATGACAGCATTCCAGCAATGTAGCGTTAAAAGGTTGTATGTCAGTGGGTATTAAGTAATAAGTTTTACTTTAGAACAAAATTCCTATTGTATTGTACACCCCCAAGTATAAAACAAAAGTATTCATTTTGTTTTTTTATATACATTTGTAAACAAGGATATGCAAAACGTTGGAAAATAAACAAGCAGAAGAACGAATCTGCATTGAAAAACTCAATTGTATCTACCACTGTTCATAATAATAATAATAATAATAATAATAAATATTGCTGCAAGCAGGAATGACCGGGGTTCAAGCGCCAGACCATGCATCCTATGACCGTATTTCACACGTGGCATAGTAGCCCATTGGCCTCTACTAATCTGTGTAGCATATTGTACCATTGGAGCATATATGGGATGTGTTCCGTATGAACTATGACACTGTATGCACTTTAAATTAGTTATAAGCAAGTTTTGCATTTATATGTACATATGTAGTGATTTGCAGAAGTATTCACCCCCTACCAATAATGTCACATTTTGTTGAATTACAAATAATGTATGCACAGTTTTTCAAACAAACTTTTTTTATTCAAAGCTGTAGTGGTTAAACTGAACACTGTTATATGAGGAGGTTAAATGTCAGCAAAACTTGCAAAGAAAATGTACTAAATTAAATTTATTGGTTGCATAAGTATTCAGTCCCTTAAGTCAGTACTTGGTAGAAACACCTTTTGCAGCATGGTGACATTATTGCCCATTCTTCATGGGAAGATTGCTCCAGTTCTGTTAATTTTGTTGGGGATCATCGATGGACTGCAATCTTCAAGGAATTTCCTCCCCAGTTTCAGTCTTGGCTGACTCAAACAGGTTTTCCTCAAGGATTCACCTGTTATTATTATTTGTTAAGTGACTTGCTCAGGGTCACACAATGCGTCAGTGGCTGAGGTAGGATTTGAACCGGGGACCTCCTGGTTACAAGCCCTTTTCTTTAACCACTGGACCACACAGCCTCCAACTTTGTATCATCCATAAGATGATGTTGCCTCCGCCATGCTTGACAGTTGGGATGGTGTTGACTGGGTGATGTGTTGGGCTTGCACCAGACGTAACGTTTGGAATTTAGATGGAAATGTTCAATTTTCGTCGACTTTTCTGACCACAAAACCTTTTTTCACATGTCTGCAGTGTCACCTACATGCTTTTTCACAAATTTCACACATGCTTTAAGATGAGGCTTTTTGAGTAATGGCTTCTTTCTTGCCAGCCATCCATACAGCCCAGCTTTGTGTAGGGACCGGCTTATTGTTGATGTGTGAACACTGACTCCCATCTCAGACACAGAACTTTGCAGATCTCTCAAGGTCATTGTTGGCTTCAGAGTGACATCCCGAACCAGTTTCCTGCTTGCCCGGCTGCTCAGTTTGGGAGGGCAACCTGATCTGGGTAGTGTCTGGGTGGTATGATGCATCTTCCACTTCTTAATGATGGACTTCACTGTGTTGAGAGGGATAATCAGCGCCTTTGAAATTTTCTTGTACCATTCTCCTGCTCTGTGCCTCTCTACCACTTTATCGTGACTTGTTTCGAAAGCTCCTTGGTCTTCATGGTTACTTTATTGGATCACTATGTGAGTTGCAGCTTGAAAGTCTTTATATACCTGAGGGAAATTATCTACAAGTTAAACCACTTTGAGTACACACAGGCTGAAACCATTTCACTAATTTTGTGATCTTTCAAACAAATCATTTGCACCTGTGCTGATTTAGGGCTGCAGTAGCAAAGGGGTTGAATACTTATGCAACTGAGATTAATCTGTTTTTCTATGTAAATCTTACTTATTTATATTCTATATACATTTTTTAACTTTATCAATGTGGAGTAGTTTGTGTAGATTTGTCGTGGAGTACGCTCAGGTGCCAACAAAATGTGAAAACTTTGCAGGGGGGTGAATACTTCTGCAAACCACTATATATATATATATTGTAAAAGAATTTAGCACTCACGGATTCGTGCCCCTTTAAAATTCCGACCCACAACAGAAGAAATGGATTTTCAAGCGCGGTTGCGCTACTTTTTAATAAACACAAAAACAAACCAATACAAAACAAAAACCTAACTCCGTTTTGGAGTACTTACTACACAGGTTATTCCCTGACTAACTTGCAGGACAGCTAAGGCGATTACCTGGCACCAAACAAAAACCACACAGGTTTACACAGCACTTACTTTTTTTTATGACTGCTCGGAAGCACGTCCACGAACCACGTCCCGGCCCAGCCAGGTAAGGACCGCGCACCGGCGACGAGGGGACCCAACGGTTCGACAGGGGCGACCGGAGTGTAGGCTGGGGCACTGGAGGATGCAGCAGTGGACAGAGGTCTTCCCCTGGGAACCGGCGCAGTGATGTCCAATCACCCAGGGGAAGCGAAGCAGCAAACAGGGGGAGCGACAGCGACGTCTGGCAGCAGCTCAGCGGCGTCTGGGTGCTCGGGAGAGCAGAGCAGGGAACCAGGGGCAGAGCTGTGGCCAGTGTTGCAGACTCCTGGGCTCTAGGTCCAGCACAGGAAGGTCCAGGAAGACCGGCAGGGTGTCCTGGAGCAAGGGTGAGGACGGACGCAGCGACGCCCGGACTGGACCGTAGGGGTGGTGGTCGGGCTGTGGTGGAGGTATGCTTCGCCTCCCCTCTGGACTCCGAAGCGGCAGCTCCTCCCCTCTGGGCTCCGGCAGCGGCTCCTCCCCTCTGGGCTCCGGAGGCGGCTCCTCCCCTCTGGGCTCAGCGGCTCCTCCCCTCTGGGCTCCGGACGGCGGCTCCTTCCCTCTGGGCTCCGGACGGCGGCTCCTCCCCTCTGGGCTCCGGGCGGCGGCTCCTCCCCTCTGGGCTCCGAGGCGGCGCTCCCCTCTGGGCACCGGGCGGCTCCTCCCTCTGGGCTCCGGAAGCGGCGGCTTCTCCCCTCTGGGCTCCGGAAGCGGCGGCTCCTCCCCTCTGGGCTCCGGTATTGCATTTCCTGAGTATATGTTCCACTGTTTCTTGTTCACTACAATTACTACATAACCCATTCTCATGACACCCAGACCTGTAGAAATGATGATTTAATGCTGTGTGTCCTAACCTTAGTCTATTAATATTAGTTTCTTCATCCCTGTTTTCCCCTTTCCCCATGTTTGTATTTCCCTACTTGAGTGATTTTTATAATATAATCTTCTGTTTCCACTGTTTTCCCATTGTTCTTGCAATACATTGATTATGTTTGATTTAGCCACAGCATTCACCTCTGCAGGACTCAAAAGTATTGTTATATCAATTTGTTCATTTAGAGTTGCTTTTTGCTTCAAAATCCACAATTTAATTTCTTAAGATACCAGAGTGACTTGGAATCCAGGCTAACAGAATATATATATTTGTTTACCATTTTGTAGTTAGTATGTAATTTCTGGATAATTCTGTTTATAATATCTATCCTATTTCCTGTTTCTGATTGTAATGCCTGTATCGAGCTTAGAGAACTGTACAATATCACAATATCATTTTCTTTAAATTCCTCTATTTTGTCTATGGCCATAAGAATTGCCACACACTCTGCAGTAAATCCTGATAAACGATCTGATAATCTTCCCCTTTTGATCCATCTGTGTATTTCTGTAACATCTCTTCCTTATTTTAGCATATCCCTGTCCTTTTATTTTAGTTTCCATTGTATCTCCTTTCTTGCTAATTTCTCCAATAGAGGGCTGCCCCACAGCTGACTGCAATGGCATCGTCCTGAGTACTTGCAGCTACACGCCCTCCTAATATGGTTACCTTCGGTTTCCACCTACCACCGAGGTGGCAGATCTAGGAGGCAGCTTACCTTCCCCTTACACAGCGCCCTTTCTAATCGGGAGGAGATTTACAGCATCGATCCTTTCTCTCTATCACAACCCCCAATATTGTTTTAGCTTGTTTCATCATCGTCAGGTATCTGTGAGGTACTGAAGAAATGAAGATGGTTTAACAATGCTAATCACAGCTTCAAAGGCAGGGTAGTGGGGTAAAAGCCTGAACAGCATTTTAATAGAATTGCATAAAAAAATAACAGAGAAAGTTACACACATTTCAGAAGAACATTTTAGGAATGAGAACTGGTTAATAACAGCTGTCATTAGCCCGTTCCGGCCCAGAACGTTTTTGTTTTTACACCAAAAAGTATCTGAAACAGTCAGTTCCTAAGGTGCAAAGACAATGACAATTAAGCGATAGAGCCCGATGTACCGCATACACACTGAATACGTCTTTGGAAAGCCCCGAGTCGTCTGTACTTTTAAACAAGCCATGAACAGGGTAGGTGGCTTTTACGGTGCCTGAGTAATATGTGCGTAACCTTCGGTGCACTGGTGCCCCAAAATGAATGGGGCTGAGTTTTAAGAGTTAAAGCGAAAGTCACTGCTTGCAAAACAACACCTAGACTTAATATCGGCTTTTTTTTTCAAAACTGTTTACTTACTGCAGTGTACTGAGTTTCTATAATCCTTAAAGATAGCGGCCGAGAATCACGTACGACAGAGTAAAGTCTCACAGCACTTAAAATATCCAGCACTACTTTTATTTATTTATTTATTTATTTATTTATTTTAACCTGAGCTACTCAGAATGCGGCTCATAGTGCTTTCATCACTGACACCCTCTTCCTTATAGATTGTTGTAGCGTTTCGGGCCTTCTAAATTGGGTGGAAAATACAGTAGCTTGGTGTCTTAAAATATCTCTGCTGGATTTCCCCGCACTGAAAGTTTCAGATATGCGGGAGCAACTTGGAAAATGCGTGATTCCCGCGATCCCGTGCTGAAATTCAAGCCCCGGAGATATCATCAAACACAACCACAAGCAATAGTTTTTTTTTCCTGTCACAGTTTTGTTGATTTAGATTTTCACTGGTTAAAAGGGAAATATGAATACAAAATTAATCGTATTGTAGCGAACCTCAGTTCCGCACAGGGCGAGGCAATCCACACACAGGAGGAGGGCGGGCGTGAACCCGGGACCTCTCGCACTACAGCATAGCGCCGATACCGCTGTACGCAAGGAGCGTATATTGATTGGGCTTATGTGTTTGTGTGTGATCTCGTCACCTACCAGCCCTGCTGCTGCTTACCCCCGTGCATGCTACAGTATTATAAATTGTAGAATAACAAATACCAATGAAATGCTTACTCACAATTTGATAACAAAAAGTGTTAAAAACGTGTGACGTACGCTAATAATAATAATAACGTATTAGTACATTATTAACAAGGTAAAGCAAGGTTACCTTATTGCATTGGTGCAAAATGATGTTTTATCATTTGTTTTGTTTGTTTTGTGGTTTTCTTTACATACACAAATCAGCAAGCTTTGGGGTTTAATTTTTTTTTTCACTGCTTTTAGTGTTTTACCTCTCAGCAGTTTGGTCCCAAGATCTGCAGCAGGTCAAGGGAATTGTGGGAGAATCAATCACTTTTGAAATCCCAAACCTACAGCCGGATACCGAAATAAACTGGAGATACCGTCCTATGCCAGCACCAAGCAGTACCAATCGCACTGTGAAAATTATTAACAGGAAGATCAAGACTGTTAGTGACGAGAGATTCAAAACAAGACTGCAGCTGGTCAATAATACCGACTCTCTCAGGATTAATAAATTACAGGCAGCAGACAGCGGGTTTTACCAAGTGGAGGAATTCAGTCTCAAGAGATTTCAAAAGAAATTTCAGCTGACTGTTTACAGTATGTATTAAAGTGTTCCAAGACCTGTATTTTTGATGCAATGATTGGTGTGAAGTATTCTTTCTTTCTTTCTTTTTCTTTCTTTCTTTCTTTCTTTCTTTCTTTCTTTCTTTCTTTCTTTTTCTTTCTTCACAATGCAAGACATCAGTGGCACAACATGCTATCAATACCAATATTGCATTTCAGATATTTTATTTGCAATTGCGAATGGATGTAAGTATTTATTTTCCCCTCCACAGACCCTGTTCCAAAGCCTCATGTTAAAAAGATGAATGGAAGTGTGGAGCTGGGAAGCAGGACCTGCACCCTGCTGTGCTCTGTGGGAGACCCCAGTGGAGTGACTGTGTCCTGGATGAGAGATGGGAAGTCACTCAGTACAACTCAACTAAAACTAACACAAGGGTATAATGTTACCTACACCTGTGTAGCCAGCAACCCAGCCAGCAATCAGACCATCACTGTCACACCTTCAGATTACTGCCTGGACCAAGTTAGTAAAGGTAAAATGAGCAGTGTAACAATCTCTAAAATGGGGTTATCCAGGGTATAGAATTGTAGCCTATTGGTAGGTACTTTCTGAGCTCTCTATACCAGAGCTGCCAATAGGCCCCTTCCTGTGATGACGCCCTCGGTCCCGCCCACCGAGGGATTAAAACCGTCATACTGAGGAAGCCATTTCTCTTTTTGCCTCTCAAGACGGTAAGGTAAGACCCTCTGTGTTGGTATCTGAGCGTATTGTGAAAAAGAGCTTTGAGTCTACTGCAGTTCCCTTGCCTTTCAGGCTGAAAGCTGGCTTGCTGCTTTCATGGAATCAGTGACTCCTGATTCAGCCTTTTTCTTTCTTTCTTCCTCAGCAACTTGCATGTGCGCTCGCGTTGCAGGCTGCTGCTTTCCTATCTGTGGTATGCGAGTCGACTGCCTGTGCAGTATTGATTTAAAGGAGTGAGTGTTGTTGTCTTTTTCCAGCCTTCACTCGTGTGACAGATGCTGACACATCTGCAGAGCGCATGCGGTATCCCGCTTGCCTGCGTTGTGCAGCAGCAAAGAAAAAC
This sequence comes from Acipenser oxyrinchus oxyrinchus, assembly GCA_030684275.1. NCBI lineage: Eukaryota > Metazoa > Chordata > Actinopteri > Acipenseriformes > Acipenseridae > Acipenser > Acipenser oxyrinchus. The sequence goes on along the minus strand of JAGXEW010000079.1, from coordinate 223,991 downwards.
AAAAAACCAGCAGGCCTTGTCCTCCACGGGCTGTATTTTTCCAGACCCGCTGTAGAGTAGACCTCCGCCCACCTTGGTGCGTCGGGCCTTCAGAAAATCAACAGCAGCAGTGTGCTCCCCTGTAATATTGTTGTTATTGTATATATATATTGCATTGTTCTCCGTCCACAGATTTGCCCGTCGCGGCTTCGGCCTGTGTGTCCCCTGGTATACGCTACACGCTGACCAGGCGTGTGGCTACACGCGGTTAGGGTAGGCACCGCTGCCTCAGCTGCCCCCCGGTGCTTCGGTACCTTGGTGCACGCTCAGCCTGTGGTACTTCTGTGCCTCGGTGTGCACGGTGCCCGGTGCACACAGTGCGCTCGGTGCTTAGTTCACCTGTTGCGCACGGTGCTCAGTGCATATAGCGCCTCAGTGCACATGGTGTTTGGTGCATGTGATACTTGGTACATGCTAGCTCACTCGGTGTGCACGGAACTCATGCTTGGTGCGCATAGCTGCTTGGTGCGTTTAGGGCGTACACTGCTTGGCGCACTCGGTAGTGCAACCATGACAAGTGTTCCATTTCACTCCTGCACATCCTGCAAGCACAAACCCTGGTGATTACAGCCTTCCACATGAATCAGTCTGTGGAATTGGAATCTTTTCCATCCACCTCCATTTGCTTCGGTGGAGTATAGGAGGCATTGAGGTGTTACGTGGATAGGACGAGAGCTCTGCGTCATACTGACCAGCTCTTTGTCTGTCACGGTATACAGACCCTAGGACAGCCCCTCTCAAAGCAGCGACTGTCGCATGTCGTTGGTGGTCGTCTTTGAATTGAAAGGGAATGTTGGGTTACTTACCGTAACCCTGGTTCCCTGAAAGAGAAGATGACCACCAACTGTGAGGTCGCTTCGGTCGCTCTCACAGGTTCGATGCAAAAAGAGAAATGGCTTCCTCAGTATGCCGGTTTTAATCCCTCGGTAGGCGGGACTGAGGGCATCATCCCAGGAAGGGCCTATCGGCAGCTCTGGTATAGAGACCTCAGAAAATACCTACCAATAGGCAGGCACATCCCATACCTAATGTTGTTGGTGGTCGTCTTCTCTTTCAGGGAACCAGGGTTACGTTTTTGTTAAGTGAAATGTAACAAAAGAGCTGCTGAGTAAAAAATATTGTTTTCTTTGTTTAAGGCCCCTTTTCCACATTCATTTTATTTGAAGTGATTGTTCAAGACATGTTATCACTTTATTTTATTTAACTGTAACTACTGTATTGCATACAGGTCTACTGCATCAAGGTCAAGGAGACAGGCCAGGTGTAAGCGTCTTTTTTACTTTAACTGTCTATTTGCTTTGGTCCTCAGGGCATGGTGCTGTAACACAGTGGAATCACTATATTGTGATCATCGCGCTGTGTTTGTCCTGGCTGTCACTTTGATGCATCTCAGTAGAAGGAAGGCTGCTGCTGAGCGGCACGGCAGGTTTTATATAAATATATTTTTTCTTTTCACAACTAAGATTGCCCTTGTGTCTCGAGTGTCTCTCCTGGTAAAGGCACGGCGCGTGGTGTGCAGGGGAGTCACACAGTCAGGGGCGCAGGGGTCCCGAGGGTCTCCCCTGGTAAAGGCACGCCGCGTGGTGTGCAGGGGAGTCACACAGTCAGGGGAGTGCAGGGGTCCCCGAGGGTCTCCCCTGGTAAAGGCACGGCGTGGTGTGCAGGGGAGTTATACAGTCAGGGGCGCAGGGGTCCCGAGGGTCTCCCTGGTAAAGGCACGGCTGCGTGGTGTGCAGGGGAGTCACACAGTCAGGGGAGTGCAGGGGTCCCCGAGGGTCTCCCCTGGTAAAGGCACGGCTGCGTGGTGTGCAGGGCAGTCATACAGTCAGGGGAGCGCAGGGTCCTGGCTGTGCAACCTGATGATAATCGCTGGATAAAAGACAAAGCTAATAATGTCTTGTTTCTCTTCCCTCCCCAACAGGATTGACCGTCATCAACTTGGAAAGCAGCTGAAGCACAGGAGCAGAATCGCCATGCTTCTGTAGTTCAAAGGTGTAAAATATAAATATGTGTACAAAACTTATATATTGCAAACAATATATGTTATAAAGGGCTGAGCTGTGACATGCAGTATTGAAATTCTGTCTGACCCTTGGAAAATGAACCTTTTAAAGAAATTCCATGTTGTGCTGTGAGAAGGATCATCTGTCACTGAAGGGAGTAAAACGGCAGCTGGAAGGATTCAAATAGAAAGAAACGGATATCAGTCATGCAATTTACCGTATTCTATAACTGAAAGATTCGAAGAAAAAGATGCAGGCAACTTGTAAAAGAAATAGACGTTGACCCTTCATGAATAGAGCCCCAAGCGCAGCTGTGACCACACTCTCCTCTCTGGCTTTAGTGCACTGTGCTGTGCTTTTACTGTGGTCAACTTTTATAAGGGTTAGTTTACCATGGTTTGTTTTTTTAACATGCTTTACCATACCTCTGTCACAAATTAATCTAAAACCTGTCTTCCCTTGCACAATGTGCGATCTCCTTTTTTTGAGAGAAAGGTGTATGCGGCAGAGATAAATGTCTCGTTGATAGAAACAGTTATTTGAAGTCTTCCCACTGATGATGGGAATGGGAATGTAGAGATGGAAGCTCTGCTAACAAGATTTCAGTTTTTGCATGTATCAGGCTTTTAAAGACACACCTGTGGTGGCTTTGACAAACTCACAGAGAGCAGAAACTGATCCAAGACTGTGACAGCTACTGGAAGCAGGCTGATCTTTGGAATGCAAATTGAACATTTGTGAAACTGCATGTGTGTTAAAATGTTGTAATAACTGTACTGTGTTTTAAAGACCATAAAGCCAGAAGAAATACTAAACACATTGTTAAAACACACTGTTCATACAAAAAGTTACAATCTGCTCTGTATTAACCTATAGTTATGCTAGAACATTCTGCATTCCTGTTTATTCTATTATAACCTTGAGAGAAGTAAGCTTGATCTGAAAGTAGTGTTTAAGCTAAACACAGGTATTCTAGAATAATTCAAACAGTATAGAAGTCTAAATGTTTTATTTTAACAGAAGAACTGTTAAGTTTGAAACTAAGAGAATACAGTGCAGAAATAAACATAAAGTAAAAACTTCAGTCAAAGCATAATAGTACCAGTCTGTGTCGGGCACATAGCAGGTTTGCTAAAGAGAAGGTGATTAGTCTTGGTAACTCCTGCTTGCTTGCAGTACCAGACGGAGGGTGATGTTTGGGGGTTTTGAAATCCAAGGTTTATATGATAAGTGATCTATTACATATAAGAAATACCTTTTGGTACAGGAAAGGGGGGAGTGGTGAACTATATGGACTCATTAAATCATAGGAACTAATGAAGGCCTGGTATTTCTACTAATGATGGATGACCTCGATAGAGAAGCAGGTGGTTTGAAACTTGCCTGAACAGGATTTTTGTAAGAGAAAAACAGAGAGAGGTCACGTTTAGTTTAAAGCACTGAATGAGACTGTTATATTTTCCTGATAGACTGAATTTAAGTGAGAATGTTTGGATATATAGTTGCCTGCTTAAGGAGTTCGCTATGAGCCTTCTACCAGCCCCTATCCAATATATTTTAGTTAATTGTTAAATCATATCTATGCATGTAATGAAGCCAACCAAATAAGGAGAATGTCTTTTGATGTTAAAGAGGACATCCATATATTTTTTGACTTAGGATTGGGATAATTACACCGAGATAGGTGTTCTATATTAAATAAGCACATCTTTCTATGTATTTTTTATATACTTTATTATTATTATTTGTTTATTTAGCAGACGCCTTTATCCAAGGCGTCTTACAGAGACTAGGGTGTGTGAACTATGCATCAGCTGCAGAGTCACTTACAACTACGTCTCACCCGAAAGACAGAGCACAAGGAGGTTAAGTGACTTGCTCAGGGTCACACAATGAGTCAGTGGCTGAGGTGGGATTTGAACCGGGGACCTCCTAGATACAAGCCTTTTTCTTTAACCACTGGACCACAAAGCCTCCTGCACTGTATACTTGCACTGTATTCACATGCATGCTGTGTTCAGGAACTCCCTGGTACCAAAAAGTATAACATCAGTTCAAAAGTTCACCTTACGTATTTTGGAGATGTAGGAGAGATGGACTTGGGGATGATGGCAAATTAATTTTATGAAGGGACTTACCGGGTGTTATTAACTTGTTATATTAACTTGAAGGACAGGAGCTGTTCAGGATGATTAATGTTTAAGACTTAATTGAGACTTCTGACGTAAGAAGCGAGGCAAAATCTTAGTCAAGTGTCACCAACTTGCTAACTACAAGTTGTGTGAACCATGCTCTGAAGATCTCTGATCGAGCTGATTGCTGTTGGTGTCGTGTTCAGAAGTCTTTGCCTTTGAAGACAGTTCCTGTCCTTACCTTATATTCTACACTTCTATATATATTTTTGGGAGGTAAGAACTATTTGGAATCTATATTTCTCTTATATTGATGCATTGCTATAAGGTATATGACTTATGTTTTAGTCTATGAGATTGATATATTGGATGTTTTAGGACTTAGCGGTGGGCGTCTTTAGTTTTATGCATGCGTAGCCTTACGGCAAAACATGTTGTAACCATAAAATGGTTTGAAGTATTAATGCTATTATACCTGTTATCTTTTACCATTTGACAAATGTAGCCAAAACTTAGACCAATTATTTCTGCATCTAATACCGAGAGACTAATGCATGCCTTTGTTTCATCTAGAACTGATTACTGTAATGCACTTTTCTCTGGTATCCAAAATGGGTGGTGTCTCACCTACAGCTTGTTCAGAATACCCACCGCTAGAATTCTGACATAAACCAGGAAAAGTGAACATATTACCCCTGTTTCAGCCTCTTTACACTGGCTTCCTGGGCAGTATAGAATTGCTTTTAAGATTTTGCTGTTAACAAATAAGGCCTTGAATGGATTAGCACCTAGTTATTTACAGGAGATACTGACCCTGTATACTCCAAATCACACTCTTAAATCACAGGATGCGGGCTATTCCGAGGGGGAACTAAATTAACACGGGAGGAAGGGCCTTTTCTTGTAGAGCTCCTAAATTACAGAATGTTCTGCCTTCGTTTGTCAGGGAAGCCAGGACTGTTACAGTTTTCAAGTCAAGACTGAAAACGTACTTTTATAAAATAGCTTTCTCATCTTAGTGGGTTACAATGTAACTTTTAAATGGCTGATTTTTTTTTAATATACTGTTATTTAAATCTGTTATCTAAATTGTGGGGAGCTGTGTGTGCGACATGCCTGGGGACCTGCATACAAATGTGTTGTGATTTTTCTGCCTTGTACTGCACATTGTATGGTTTTGTATGATATATTAATGAAAATAAACACATAAATAGAATAAATAAGTAATGCTTCCCTATGCTTTCACTTTGCTTTATTAAACTTGCTTGCACTGTGGAAAACTTTTATAAAAGGATGTTACATTGCTTCAAAGCTCAGATAGCAAAACCACACACGCTCTTCTCAGTCTCACGCTATGGGATGTGGTTTGTGATGCTGCAAGAACACAAGCTAGCTGACCACAGGAGAGAGAAACAGCCCGAGCAAAAGGGCAAACTTCTCATTGTCTTTTTCTTTTTTGGATTAGACGCATTTCCTAATACTTTAGAATTTTCAGCCAAATTTACCAGTCGCTTATTGTAAATTAATTCTTATAATACAAACTCACTTAACACAAATTTCCTGCTAGTGCAAATTATTTTGTATTAGAACATTTTGAGCCCTGAGTGCCGTGCCACTGAAGCGCTAGTGACCCGGAAGTGGCCTGAGATTTCCTGAGAGGCCAGTGCCCAGTGTCTCTTACCTGTACCTGACTGTCCTGTGCCGAGTGTCCTAACTGTCCTGTGCCAAGTGTCCTAACTGTCCTGCCTGGCCTGTGCCGAGTGTCCTAGCTGTTCTGACTGTCCTGTGCAGAGTGTCCTAACTGTCATGTGCCAAGTGTCCTAACTGGCCTGCCTGGCCTGTACCGAGTGTCCTAGCTGTCCTGTGCCGAGTGTCCTAGCTGTCCTGTGCCGAGTGTCCTAGCTGTCCTGTACCGAGTGTCCTAGCTGTCCTGTGCCGAGTGTCCTAGCTGTCCTGTGTCCAGTGTCCTAGCTGTCCTGTGCCCAGTGTCCTACCTGTCCTGACTGTCCTGTGCCCAGTGTCCTACCTGTCCTGTGCCGAGTGTCCTAGCTGTCCTGACTGTCCTAGCTGTCCTGACTGTCCTGTGCCGAGTGTCCTAACTGTCATGTGCCAAGCGTCCTAACTGGCCTGCCTGGCCTGTGCCGAGTGTCCTAGCTGTCCTGACTGTCCTGTGCAGAGTGTCCTAACTGTCATGTGACAAGTGTCCTAACTGGCCTGCCTGGCCTGTACCGAGTGTCCTAGCTGTCCTGTGCCGAGTGTCCTAGCTGTCCTGTGCCGAGTGTCCTAACTGTCATGTGACAAGTGTCCTAACTGGCCTGCCTGGCCTGTGCCGAGTGTCCTAGCTGGCCTGTGCCGAGGGTCCTAGCTGTCCTGTGCCGAGTGTCCTAGCTGTCCTGTGCCGAGTGTCCTTTCTGTCTTGACTGTCCTGTACATGAACTGTAGACTGGTTTTAAATGCATTGCTCATTGTGTCTAACTTAGCTTTACAGCATAGCTATTCAGTTGGCTAAGCTTTGCATTCTGCTAAGTACCCCAGGTGTATCTCTAGTGTGGTTTGCTTAGCACACACACTCCAGCTGTGCATAAAGAGCAGCCTTTTCCACACAGGATGGCGTTTCTGACATGATAGCGCTGTTCAGGAGAATTGTGGGTCACTTCAAGCACTCTTCTAGTGCAAAGGGCAGGTTTAATAAACTAGAGTTGGGTCTGCCAAATCATCAGTTAATTCAGGATGTAACAACATGTATTGGAAGAGAAACATGCAGTAAATCTCTATGTCTCTGAGATAGACGACATGCAACATATACACGCACAATGTCGTGGGGAGCTCTTATGGAGAGCGTTGTGGGACTTCTCAAACCATTTGAAGAGTTAACCAGAGAAACCAGTGCAGCAGATGCATGCATTTCAACTATCCTCCCAGCAGCGGCAATGTTGAAACCAGCGGACCATGGAGTTAAGCAAATGAAAGCTCGGAGATTGACATCAATTCAAGACAGATTTGAGGCAGTTGAAGAAAATAGTTTGTTAGTTGTTGCTGCCAGCCTCGATCCCAGATATAAAGTTAATGTTTGGTCAAGCGATGCACAACAATGTCGGGCAAAGTTACTTACAGAAGATAACCTGACAGCTTCCAACAAAATACACTGTACTGGGATGTGGAACACTTGGGATGAATTATTTTGCTACAAATGCTGCCGAGACAGAGATGAACACCTTTTGTGTTGATCCTCTCATTTCTCGAACAGAGGATCCAGTTCAGTGGTGGAAGGCAAACAGTTATCACTTACTATTATTGGCAAAAATGGCACAGGTATATCTCTGCCCTCCCCCAACATCTGTCCCAAGTGAGAAATCTTTCAGTCCCGCTGGGGACATTTGCTCACACAGTTGTTGCAGACTTTCACCAGCATCATGGCAAGTGGCTAGCTGCTGAGTCACACGCTTACAGTCTCAGTCACTTACAGCGCCCACAAGACCTTGGTAAATGTTTTTGCATGGCACTTTTGCAGTCGTCTCCCGTCTCTTTTTGCTGATATTGCTAGCTGCTTCATCATATGATTTAACATGAAGATGAAAACCAACCACAACACGGCCTCACAGAGAGTTTCAGTCACGCTAGTGCTACTGCTAGCAAGACTTCCTGAAACGTAATGAGCCTGTTCCTTTTAAATATTAAGATATTTACAGTGGCTCTCAAAAGTATTCACCCCCTTGCACTTTTCCACATTTTATTGTGTTACAACATGGAATCAAAATGGATTTAATTAGGAGTTTTGCCACTGATCAACACAAAAAAGTCCATAATGTCAAAGTGAAAAATAAAATCTACAAATTGTTCTAAATTAATTACAAATATAAAACAGAAAATAATTGATTGCATAAGTATTCACCCCTTTGCTATGACACACCTAAATAAGCTCTGGTGCAACCAATTGTCTTTAGAAGTCATATAATTAGTTGAATGGAGTCCACCTGTGTGCAATGAAGGTGTTTCACATGATTTCAGGTTAAATACACCTGTCTCTGGGAGGTCCCACAGTTGGTTAGTACATTTCCTAACAAAAACTACATCATGAAGACGAAGGAACATTCAAAGCAAAACAGCAATAAGGTTCTTCAAAAGCACCAATCCGGGGTAGGATATAAGAACATTTCCCCTGTGCCGAGTGTCCTACCTGTCCTGACTGTCCTGTGCTGAGTGTCCTAGCTGTCCTGTGCTGTGCCCAGTGTCCTACCTGTCCTGACTGTCCTGTGCCGAGTGTCCTAGCTGTCCTGTGCCGAGTGTCCTACCTGTCCTGACTGTCCTGTGCCGAGTGTCCTACCTGTCCTGACTGTCCTGTGCCCAGTGTCCTACCTGTCCTGACTGTCCTGTGCCGAGTGTCCTAGCTGTCCTGTGCCGAGTGTCCTACTTGTCCTGTGCCGAGTGTCCTAGCTGTCCTGACTGTCCTGTGCCGAGTGTCCTAACTGTCATGTGCCAAGTGTCCTAACTGGCCTGCCTGGCCTGTACCGAGTGTCCTAGCTGTCCTGTGCCGAGTGTCCTAGCTGTCCTGACTGTCCTGTGCAGAGTGTCCTAACTGTCATGTGCCGAGTGTCCTAACTGGCCTGCCTGGCCTGTACCGAGTGTCCTAGCTGTCCTGTGCCGAGTGTCCTAGCTGGCCTGTGCCGAGGGTCCTTTCTGTCTTGACTGTCCTGTACATGAACTGTAGACTGGTTTTTAAATGCATTGCTCATTGTGTCTAACTTAGCGCTTTACAGCATAGCTATTCAGTTGGCTAAGGTTTGCATTCTGCTAAGTACCCCAGGTGTATCTCTAGTGTGGTTTGCTTAGCACACACACTCCAGCTGTGCATAAAGAGCAGCCTTTTCCACACAGGATGGCGTTTCTGACATGATAGCGCTGTTCAGGAGAATTGTGGGTCACTTCAAGCACTCTTCTAGCGCAAAGGGCAGGTTTAATAAACTAGAGCTGGGTCTGCCAAATCATCAGTTAATTCAGGATGTAACAACATGTATTGGAAGAGAAACATGCAGTAAATCTCTATGTCTCTGAGATAGACGACGTGCAACATATACACGCACAATGTCGTGGGGAGCTCTTATGGAGAGCGTTGTGGGACTTCTCAAACCATTTGAAGAGTTAACCAGAGAAACCAGTGCAGCAGATGCATGCATTTCAACTATCCTCCCAGCAGCGGCAATGTTGAAACCAGCGGACCATGGAGTTAAGCAAATGAAAGCTCGGAGATTGACATCAATTCAAGACAGATTTGAGGCAGTTGAAGAAAATAGTTTGTTAGTTGTTGCTGCCAGCCTCGATCCCAGATATAAAGTTAACGTTTGGTCAAGCGATGCACGACGATGTCGGGCAAAGTTACTTACAGAAGATAACCTGACAGCTTCCAACAAAATACACTGTACTGGGATGTGGAACACTTGGGATGAATTATTTTGCTACAAATGCTGCCGAGACAGAGATGAACACCTTTTGTGTTGATCCTCTCATTTCTCGAACAGAGGATCCAGTTCAGTGGTGGAAGGCAAACAGTTATCACTTACTATTATTGGCAAAAATGGCACAGGTATATCTCTGCCCTCCCCAACATCTGTCCCAAGTGAGAAATCTTTCAGTCCCACTGGGGACATTTGTTCACACAGTTGTTGCAGACTTTCACCAGCATCATGGCAAGTGGCTAGCTGCTGAGTCACACGCTTACAGTCTCAGTCACTTACAGCCCACAAGACCTTGGTAAATGTTTTTGCATGGCACTTTTGCAGTCGTCTCCCGTCTCTTTTTGCTGATATTGCTAGCTGCTTCATCATATGATTTAACATGAAGATGAAAACCAACCACAACACGGCCTCACAGAGAGTTTCAGTCACGCTAGTGCTACTGCTAGCAAGACTTCCTGAAACGTAATGAGCCTGTTCCTTTTAAATATTAAGATATTTACAGTGGCTCTCAAAAGTATTCACCCCCTTGCACTTTTCCACATTTTATTGTGTTACAACATGGAATCAAAATGGATTTAATTAGGAGTTTTTGCCACTGATCAACACAAAAAAGTCCATAATGTCAAAGTGAAAAATAAAATCTACAAATTGTTCTAAATTAATTACAAATATAAAACAGAAAATAATTGATTGCATAAGTATTCACCCCTTTGCTATGACACACCTAAATAAGCTCTGGTGCAACCAATTGTCTTTAGAAGTCACATAATTAGTTGAATGGAGTCCACCTGGGTGCAATGAAGGTGTTTCACATGATTTCAGGTTAAATACACCTGTCTCTGGGAGGTCCCACAGTTGGTTAGTACATTTCCTAACAAAAACTACATCATGAAGACGAAGGAACATTCAAAGCAAATCAGCAATAAGGTTCTTCAAAAGCACCAATCCGGGTAGGATATAAGAACATTTCCAAGGTATTGAATATCCCCTGAGCACAGTAAAGTCCATTATTAAGAAATGGATAGAATATGGCACATGTGAAACTGTCTAGAACAGGCCGTCCTCAAAAACTGAGTATCCGGGCGAGAAGGGCACTAGTCAGGAGGCCACCGTGAGGCCTATGGCAACTCTAAAGGAGTTACAGTCTTCCACGGCTGAGCTGGGAGACACTGTGCATACGGCAACAATAGCCCGGTGCTTCACAAAACTGGACTTTATGGGAGAGTGGCAAAAGAAAGCCATTGCTGAAAAAACTCACATCAAATCTCGGCTAGAGTCTGCCAGAAGGCATGTGGGAGACTCTGAGACCAAGTTGAAGAAGATTCTATGATCTGATGAGACCAAAATAGAGCTTTTGGCCTCAACACTAAGCGCTATGTTTGGCGCAAGCCTAACACCGCACATCATCCTGAGAACACCATCCCTACCGTGAAGCATGGTGGTGGCAGCATCATGCTATGGGGATGCTTCTCTGCGTCAGGGCCTGGAAAGCTCGTGAAGATAGAGGGCAAAATGGATGCAGCAAAGTACAGAGAAATCCTGGAGGAATACCTGCTGAAGTCTGCAAGAGACCTGGGACTTGGGAGAAGATTCATCTTCCAGCAGGACAATGACCCCAAACATACAGCCAAAGCCACACTGGAGTGGCTTAAAAACAAAAAGGTCAATGTCCTGGAGTGGCCCAGTCAAAGCCCAGACCTCAATCCAATTGAGAATATGTGGAAAGAGTTGAAAATTGCTGTTAACCAAAGGTCCCCATCCAACTTGACGGAGCTTGAACAATTTTGCAAAGAAGAATGGGCAAATATTGCAGTGTCCAGATGTGCAAAGCTGGTAGAGACTTATCCAAATAGACTCATGGCTGTAATTGCTGCCAAAGGTGCCTCTACCAAATATTGACTCAAGGGTGTGAATATTTATACAATCAATGATTTTCTGTTTTGTATTTGTAATTATTTTTACTTTGACATTATGGACTTTTTGTGTTGATCAGTGGCAAAAACTCCTAATTAAATCCATTTTGATTCCATGTTGTAACACAATAAAATGTGGAAAAGTCCAAGGGGGATGAATACTTTTGAGAGCCACTGTATGATGAACGAAAGGCTCCAAAACGACCCTTTACTAGTATTAGCCAGTTATGCATTGCATAGGCTAGAGCCATTATAAATAGATTTTTGCACAGTAATTTTGCAGCGTGCGCCTCACTATGCTTTTCACACTACAGTATACTACCATGCATTCTTTTTGTTTGTTTTACCAAAATAAATGGGTTTTGAAGAAAGAAAAAAGGAATCAGTTTGAATTTAAGAAAACAACAACAAACTATTTTTTTTTTTTTTATTCCCGGTGTTTTTATAAAATAATCTGCTTGCCTGCCTGAACCGGAACTGGGGCTCGTTTGAAATCGCGAATGGGTAAGTGCAAATCCGACAGGTCCTAAGACAAGTTATCACCTCCATTCAAATCAATTTCAAACACTTGTCATGCGTTTCTATAGTCCATTCAAATCGAACTTGTTTTTAATTGAAATACGAAAGGTAGGCTTGTAAATGCCTCACTCATTCTATGTGGGAAAATAAATGCAATGGGCAAAATGGAGAAAATGTAGTGTGAAAGATATTGGAAATTGAATTGATTAATTATATTTTTAAAAATCACAATAAGGTACATATAAAAATAGATATATATATATATATATATATATATATATATATATATATATATATATATATATATATATATCGGCTTATCCCCGGAGCCAACAACAACCTTAATTTATTTTAATTGGAATGCTTAATCAAAGATCTGAGACATGAGATTATTGTCTCTGCACATTCATTGAGTGGTACCCTTTTCAACATACATAATGATATTTGTCAACACTCAGTGTTTTTATTTGAACATGTGTACCATCCACAGCTCCAATCACATTGGGAAAACCACAGATGGCATGAAAACATTCCTTATTGACCGCAGTTCCCATATCATGGGCCACGTAATATATTCAGCATAGTTTTAAGAGTAGCAGTTACATTCTCAATGGAGCGGCATACTGAGCCGATGCCCTGTGTCGTAGTATTTCTCACTCTCTGTGTCTTCGAGCATGATTTTCAAAAGGGGCCATATAAGAACTAGGTGGCAAAGTGATTTCAAAAACTTGATTTGTGTCACTAAACATACGGCTTTCAAAGGGTTGAAAGGGCTGTATCATGTACCCACCTGTTGAACCCTTAAAAATATAAATAACTCTATTTAGTAACATAAAATCAGGTATTAATCATTTTGCAAACTAGTTCTTATTTTGCCCTTTTGAAAATCAGGCCCTAAGTGAGAAAACTAGGTGAGATTCACCTTTCGTGTTTATACGATGAAAAATGTGGTTTTACGAACGAGCGGTGTGAGTGTGGATATATGAAATCGTATTTCACCTTTCAACATCATATAGCCAGTCACCCTTTCGTATGTGTATATAGAAACAAGCTCCATGTTCGAGTGACGTGCTATAGAGAGAGGACACGCCCCTTTCTCCTCATTGGACTTCAGAGCTGTAATGTCATAACTAGTAAACTCATGCGGCAGTTGAACCAGTTACTTGAAATATAACACACTTACCGCTGTTTTGCACTTTTTCATAAGAAATCGTTGGGTTGCTTACCGTAACCCTGGTTCCCTGAAAGAGAAGACAACCAACAACATACTTATGGGATATGCCTGCCTATTGGTAGGTATTCACTGAGCTCTTTATATCAGAGCTGCCTATAGGCCTCTTTCCTGGGGTGACGTCCTCGGTCCCGCCTACCGAGGGATCAAAACAGTCAACCCACGGAAGCTATTCCTCTTTTTGCATCAAACCCGTGAGGCGACCGAAAATGGGTCGCTAGTATATGAGCACCAGGAGACTGAGGCAATGGGGACATGGCATGCAGATATGGCTGTTAGGTACACTTTCAATGTAGAGGTGGATCAAACCGCCTCTAACAGATCTTGCAGAAACTGCAAAATAGTTGCTATGGGCAATAATTGGGGTCATGACCTCTGGTCACACACAAATTTTGACAATACTTCCACTTATAGGCGTGCAACGCCCCTGTGGAGGAGGCCCTAGCGTTCTGCAGTGTACTGACAACTGTGTCTGAGAGCCCTAAGGTGGACAGACGGTCCCGTTCAGGGGCCAGACCCACAGTTGGAGTCCCCGGTTCTGGGTGCTAGAGGGTGCCTTGCGCCTGGCTGAGCAGATCCATGCAGCGGGATCTCCCAAGGCTGGCCCTGCAGCAGAATCTCCTGGGCCATCTAGGGACCACGAAGAGAACTGTCACCTTGTCTCTCCTGAGGAAGGCAGGGAGCAGCGGAAGGAAATGTTGAAGTGTGAGGTGGACCGCTCTCAGCTCCTGCACATTTATGTGCAAGGGATGTCCAGCGACCCGACCAGGGTCCATGGACTCCTTTCCCTGCCCAGATCAGCCCCCAACCAGAGTTGGATCCGTCTCTTGTCACCAATTGACGGTTGCGTATCACTCCCATAGTTACTCCTTTGCTCAGGTGAGAGGCTTGCCTCCACCAGTGTGGGATTCCCAGTATAGGCGAGACACGGTCAGCCGACAGTGTCTGTCGCTCTTGGAGTGCAGCAGAAAGGCACTGAGCCACACTTGAATCTGGCGCATGTAGAGTAACCCTAGTTGGATGGCTGATGTGGCCACGGCCATCAGACCCAATAGTTTAACACAACATCAATTATGCTGTGAACCCTTGTTGAACAGGGCCTGACAGTTGCTAATGGCAGCGTCGTCGTAAGGGAATCCAGCCGGAGACTCAAGTAGACCGTACTTTACATCGGTATTAATTGGCTCTGACATCGTTGAGGGTGAGACCCAGCCAGATGCTTCATACAAATCGCTGTGTGGACCACTGCTTCTTCCTGTGACTGTAAACAGATCGACCAGTCATCCAGGTAGTTCATCACCCTGATCCCTTGCAGCCTCAAGGGAGCTAGGATGGCATCCATGCATTTTGAAAATGTGCGGGTGCTAAGGAGAGGCCGAATCACAGCACGGAAAACTCAAAGGCGCTCCCCTGAAAGGCGGCGGAGATACTTCCTGTGCGCTGGACGAATAGAGGCGTGTCGGTCCAGTGTGATAAACCATTCCCCGGCCAGACAGCTTGGCGAGTACAGCGGTGCCAGCGTCTCGTTCTCTCCATACCAGAGTACAAGAGGGAGCATTGAGGCTATCTGCCGAGGCGCCTTGCGTTCTTGGTGAGAGCGCTGCAGCAATTCCTCAACCGCTGGTCCAAGAAATGGTCAGGGGAGGTAGGGGCTGCTTCTGGTCCTCCTCAGCAATGGTGACATCGGGTTCTGTAACATCCGGGCGACCACCGGTGCAGGCGGGGTCAGCTCCGGGCCGGCATTATCGGCTGAGCTGGGGCCACAGCAAGGGCTTGAGCCTGCTGCCTGGCCAGGGGCTCCCAATGCCACGTACGGCTCAGCCGTGCTAGCAGGGGACGCTGTGTAGGACGTGCAAGTGTGGACTTCAGCCATGCTTGATGTCTGTCTGGCCCCAAGGTGGTAACAATTTCCTTTGAAAAAAACTTTGACATGCAATTAATTATGCTTTTTTTAGCACTGCTATATATATATATATATATATATATATATATATATATATACCTAGAGAAAGTCTACACCCCTTTCAAAATTTTCACCTTTTGTTGCCTTATAGCCTGGAATTAAAACGCATTAAAATAGTTGTTTTTCATTTATCTACACATCCTACCCCACAACCTCCAAGTGAAAAAAAATATTCTAGAAATTTGTAGAAAATTAATTAAAAATAAAACCTGAAATAGCTTGGTTGGATAAGTGTCCACCCCCCTTGTAATAGCAATCCTATATTAGCTCAGGTGTAACCAATCGCCTTCAAAATCACACACCAAGTTAAGTGGCCTCCACCTGTGTTAAATTGTAGTGATTCACATGGTTTCAGGATAAATTCAGCGGTTCCTGTAGGTTCCCTCTGCTGGGTAGTGCATTTCAAAGCAAAGACTCAACCATGAGCACCAAGGCGCTTTCAAAAGAACTCCGGGACAAAGTTGTTGAACGGCACAGATCAGGGGATGGGTATAAATATCAAAGGCCTTGAATATCCCTTGGAGCACGGTCAAGACGATTATTAAGAAGTGGAAGGTCTATGGCACCACCAAGACCCTGCCTAGATCAGGCCGTCCCTCCAAACTGGATGACCGAGAAAGAAGGAGACTGATCAGAGAGGCTACCAAGAGGCCAATAGCAACTTTGCAAGAGCTACAGGCTTTTATGGCCAAGACTGGTCAAAGTGTGCATGGGACAACAATATCCCAAGCACTCCACAGATGTGGCCTGTATGATAGGGTGACAAGAAGGAATCCATTACTCAAGAAAGCTCACCTTGAATCCCGTTTGAAGTATGCAAAAAAAACACTCAGGAGATTCTGTAGCCATGTGGCAAAAAGTTTTGTGAAACTAAAATGGAACTTTTTGGCCTAAATGCAAAGTGTTATGTTTGGCGCAAACCCAACACAGCGCATCACCCAAAAAACACCATCCCTACTGTGAAGCATGGTGGTGGCAGCATCATGTTATGGGGATGTTTCTCATCGGCAGGGACTGGGGCACTTGTCAGGATAGAAGGGAAAATGAATGGAGCAAAGTACAGAGAAGTCCTTGAGGAAAACCTGCTGCCCTCTGCAAGAAAGCTGAAACTGGTTATTTTTAATAAATAACTTTTTTCCCCTTAACAGTGTGGAGTATGGTGTGTAGATAAGTGGAAAAAAATCCTCATATAAATGCATGAAACTCATGAGGCACTGACACAACAAAATGTGAAAAAAGTTTATACTTTTTATAGGCACTGTATATATATATATATATATATATATATATATATATATATATATATATATATATATATATATATGGATGAAGGCTATATTTGCATCCTGAGCCATTCGAAAAAAAAAGGCATAATACCACAGTAGTGACGTCAAAAAGTGATAATTCCTCTAGAGGAATTTATACTTGAACTTTGACTCCTCTATACCATCACTTTCAATTCAAACACAAAATGTCTCGTTTTCAATCACTCGACAACACCCACAGTACAGAAATGTTCATTAATGATCAACAAAATGAGAATACCTTTAAAAAAATTATGTAAAGCTGGTACATTCATATCTCAGAGAAACTGGAGAGGAACAGGAAATTAAAACAACGTAAAGGCAATCATCCAAACAAAGCTGAAGCACTAACGGATAACGACATTGAACATCTGTACAGTACTGAAACACAACATTTTAAAAAACCCAACTGTACTGCTGAACCTCGTCTTCTTTAATATTAGCATCACAAGGGTAACCATGTATTATAAAAAATAATAGATAGGTCTCTTCGGTAAGTTACAGGAAAACAATTCCATCTCGGGTTTCTGTGACAGCTTATAAATTACACGACCTTCGGTCTCATAATTTATGACGTCACAGAAACCCTAGTGTGACAGAGATCAATGATTCTTAGTGTTAGATCTCCCTCCCGACCTGAGAGGGCGCTGTGTAAAGGGAACAGAGTACCCTGGACTGGATGGCCTGACAATTCATTCCCAGGGTTAGGTGGAAGTCAGCCATCTAGAAAGGGGGCGGAGCTACAGTACACTAAATCATTGACCCGTAAGGGAAACGATGTGGCAGCCACGGATTGGAGGAGCGGTTGCACTTGTTAACCAATGGGTCATGGCTGATGGTATTTAAGGAGACGTAGTGATGTGATCTGTTCCTTTTTTTGGTTAATGGTGAACCGGAAGGACAACATGAAACCTGTTATCATGAGTGTTTGTTTTGTCGTGTCTAAGGAATATCACTGTGTGTTATTATTAGACAGCTGAACGCGGTCTGGAGCTGTCGCCAAAGGCCAGCACTAAACCCGGAAATAGCAATACTTTTTTTCTTTTTTTATTTAAAATGTGTCCGTGACAAGATGTTCTGTAGATGGTGCCGGTTGATTCTATGGTAGTATAATCCCCCCTCCCACCACACACACACACACACACACACATGTGCACACACACAAATGTGCACACACACAAATGTCCAAGACATTTGCACAGCAGTGTCCACAATTGTATGATAGGGGCCATTCTCCAGCACTGTTGTGATGTCTTGGAACCAAAATGAGTAAACTCCAGATGCATTTCTGTATAATAACATAATGTCAAATAAGGTCAATATTGAGACAGTTCCAAGTACTACATGTACATAATTGACATTCTATTTTGCTCAATGTAAGTAAGCAATCCATAAGTCTTCAGAAGCACAGAACTTGTGAAGTGTTTTAGAATTCTAAGTGTCAGGCTAAATACAAAAGGCACCCTCTTCTTGGTGTCAATGGAGGAGTTTCCATGGGTGGTTATTTACACGTGAAATGGCGATGAGGATCAGGTTTGTGGCCGAAGAAAAACTGCCACAGAGAGGGATAGGGTATATCTGATTTACACAAGTGAATGACGCAAAACACAAGACATTCACACACGGAAACCCAGATTTCAGGTTCTATTTCCTTAAGTGACCGCACTACAATAAATATTACAAGGGAATGCGTCAGTTACCGTGGGTTCCAAGATGGCAGAAAGCAAATAGCTCAGGGAGGTTTTATGGTTAGCAATGGTGTATTTCATCTTAATGATAATGCGGGCAACTTTTTTTTGTTTGTTAAATGATAAGAACATAAGAAGAACATAAGAAAGTTTACAAACGAGAGGAGGACATTCGGCCCATCTTGCTCTTTTGTTTGTTAGTAGCTTATTGATCCCAGAATCTCATCAAGCAGCTTCTTGAAGGATCCCAGGGTGTCAGCTTCAACAACATTACTGGGAGTTGGTTCCAGACACCCACAATTCTCTGGCATTTACAAATCACAGCTTTATTATTTATGTATCGTATTTATTTATTGCATTTATATAGCGCTTTTTATACAAAAGTATCACAAAGCACTGAACAGTACATAGCTGAAGAAGAAGAAAAAATCAGCTTAACGCTGTGCCTTTAAACATTTCACTCAAACAAGATGTCACCACCTGGAAGTTGGTTACTTATTCCCGGTTCTTATTTGCGATGTAGTTGACAAAGTAGCGTGTCCTTTCTCTGTGTGTTTTAACACGCTTACACATCTTGCTCAATTAATATATTGCTACTATTTAAAAAATAAATCGCTCCTTCTTTAAAAAAACACCCCAAAATATTATATATATATTATATATCAGCAGCATAGCACTACTCTATATTACCCGCTTGTTTCGCCCCATTTACCCACCTTAGACGCCTTGCTCACTAAATATCGAGGTATCCCTAGATAGGTTATCATCTCCTCTTTGCAAAAACACTAAAGATTTTAGTGAGCAAGCATTACCCCACGAGCAGCAGCACCCCAAAATTTAGCCAATTATAACCAATACAGAACGCATGGGAGCACGTCTTTGGATGCCCCATGTACCCCCTTAGACGCCTTGCTCACTAAATGTCGAGGTATCCCTAGATAGGGTATGGTCTCCTCTTTGCAAAAACACTAAAGATTTTAGTGAACAAGCCGTACCCCACGATCAGCAGCACCCCAAAGTGGAACCAATAAAAATGCATAGGAATCCCTTTGCTCTTACTTGTTGATAAACGGGGTCCAAAGTATAATGCTGAAGTCGGCGTCTTATTTGCCTGCTTCTTATTTGCCAGCATCTTATTCAGCCAGCTTCTTGTTCGCATCCCACAAATGTAACACAAATTGAATAAGTAACTGGGGTATTTCAGTCGTTAA
Source organism: Acipenser oxyrinchus oxyrinchus (assembly GCA_030684275.1). Classification (NCBI taxonomy): domain Eukaryota; kingdom Metazoa; phylum Chordata; class Actinopteri; order Acipenseriformes; family Acipenseridae; genus Acipenser; species Acipenser oxyrinchus. The sequence goes on along the minus strand of JAGXEW010000079.1, from coordinate 204,535 downwards.
ATCGTTTTGGGACACTTATTTCAAAGTTGATTCTCACAGAGGGGGACCCCGCTACATCACCTATATGTATTTATACCGGCCCAGAAAGGATTTTGATACAAAAACAGCAAAAATCATACAATAATCCGGGATGTCATAATTTGCAAAGACTGTAACTCAGTAAGAGTTTCCACGCTCATCCAGTCTGCCATAACGAGGTGTGAACTCAAAACATATGACTATATCTATAGGACCATATGAAACTATATGACTGAAGATCCAGAATTAGATTGAATTATAACACATTACTAATTGTCATGAACTGAAAAGACATTTGTGTTTATTATTGTTATTTATTAATTTAGCTATTTAGATGACACCTTTATCCAGGGTGACTTACAAGTATTACAATAGAAAATACAATATTCCAAAAATTCTAGTTATTATTATCATAATAGTATTGCTATTATTATTAGTAGTAGTAGTAGCAGAGGTAGTACTGGTGGTAGTAATGCTACTGTACCAACCCTCCCAATTTTCCCAGGACAGCCCTCTTTTTAGGTAGCATGTCCCAGTGTCCCCACAAGTTTAGTCAAATCTTATTTTTGTCCCGCTTTTGGCTAGTTGTCCCATTTTTCATGAACGTCTATGTTTGTCCATAGGCTGAACTGCAATTAAGCAGCATCCTGATGAATGAAGGTACACCCTGGGATCCTTCAAGAAGCTGCTTGATGAGATTCTGGGATCAATAAGCTGCTAACAACCAAACGAGCAAGATGGGCTGAATGGGGCCTCCTCTCGTTTGTAAACTTTCTTATGTTCTTATGTTCTAAAGCTAACTGGCCCAATTATCCACTAACACTTTGAGAGGACAAGTTTGTAAAATTGACCCTAAAATGAAACAAATGAATCTGTAAAGTAAGTGTTAAACCTTTGCTACATGGATATTGTTGCTTAATTACTGCGAGGCAGCATGACGAGACAATAGTAAAATGCACATTGAATCTTTTTATTTACATGAGGTATTTTATATGGGAGATCAGATATATAGAATAACATGGAGAACAACACCTAGAGCTCGCAGTGGCTCTTCAAGACACTGTGCATAAAATATTATTAAACCGAGGTGAGGAAAAGTTTTCATTGAAAGAAAACTCAAAACTCTTTGACTTAAACTTAAGCTGGGACCAAATCAAAACTAATCGCAATTTACAAACCTGGTACTGATGGCGACTCTTTTGCTTGTCAGAGAGATATTGCTTCTACACCAGAGCGAACCCGCCATTAGTACTGGGCTTGTAATTTGCAATTAGCGGGTGGGTCAAAGTTTTGATCCAGACCTTAATCTGAAGAAGAACTTGTGTTGAAAATGTCATTGTTTTAATGCCTTATATGTGAAATAAAAGTAAACTTGAGGTTATTTTCTTACTATATGACAGGTTTTGAGTTCACACCTCGTTACGGCAGACTGGATGAGCGCAGAAACTCTTACTGAGTTAATGTCTTTGCAAATGATGACCTACTATATTACTTTTTGCTGTTTTGTATCAAAATCCTTTTGGGCGGGATAAATACACATGGGTGATGTAGCGGGATCCCCTCTGTGAGAATCAACTTTGAAATAAGTGACCCAGAGCGATTTAACCCTGAAATACCCCAGATACTTATTCAATTTGTGTTACATTTGCGGGATGAGAATAAGAAGCTGGAATGCGAATATAATGCTGGCGAATAAGAAGCCAACTTCAGCATTATACTTTGGACCCCGTTTATCAACCAGTAAGAGCAAAGGGATTCCTATGCATTTTATTGGTTACATTTTGGGGTGCTGCTGATCGTGGGGTACGGCTTGTTCACTAAAATCTTTAGTGTTTTTGCAAAGATGAGATGATAACCTATCTAGGGATACCTCGATATTTAATGAGCAAGGCGTCTAAGGTGGGAAATGGTGCAAAACAAGCGGGTAATATAGGGTAACCCCATGCTGCTGATACAGATTTGTTATTAAGATTTTTTTTTTAAGAAGGAGCGATTATTTTTAAATAGTAGCAATATATTAATTGAGCAAGATGTGTAAGCGTGTTAAAACACACAGAAAAAGGACACGCTGCTTTGTCAGCTACACCGCGAATAAGGAACCGGGAATAAGTAACCGACTTCCAGGTGGTAAACTGCGGGTTCGGTTGCATTCACAGCGCTGATAATCCAAAGGGGTGGCACGTGCCCCTCTGCCCTAGGGGTTACATGCCTATGTATACAGTATTTATTTATTTATTTATTTATGTTCTGCGGTTGCCTTTAATTTATTTTGTTTCTGCACGTACTGCTACTTTGTATATGATGTGCACTAGTTGGTACAATACTCTTGTAAAATAAACGTGTTATGATTTTGAACGTGCGATTCTTAAGAACGGTATTATTGTCATGGCTTGCGCCTCGGCGCCGCTTTCTTTACAAATTAAGCACTGCTTGTACTCTTCTGTTATTTATTGTATATGGTTATGAATGAGTGTCTGTGAGAATGGGTTTGTTGGAGAGTAAAAGAGTGTTTTATGAAAAGAGAGATTTGTGTGGAGAGAAAAAGACCGCTGTTCGACTCAGTACCAGGAGCAGCAAATCTTGTAGCTAGAAGTGTTTCCTGCTGCTGTACCTTGTGAATAAACTGATGATTCGTGAACTGCATTCCTGCATGTGGAGTCCTACTTTCACAGTTACAATATGTGATGCAATACCGCCCTCTTGTGGTAGAGGATGGTAATGCACATTCGTTTAGACCCAATCACAGCAACATACCACTCATTTTTCTCATTTCTACAATCTCGCTATTTTTCGGTCCTTTTTTCTGCTTTGATTCCATTTTTATAATGCAAGCTACATCTTCAAACAACACCATCTTGTTTTTAAACATCTTTTAATATTTATCTCATAACAGTGGCGTAGGAAGAGAAAGATGGGGCCTGGTGCAGGAAGCATAGGGAAGCATTGTAAAGCATAGAGAGGTCTGGTAAAGCATAGGGAAGCATTGTAAAGCATAGAGAGGTATGGTAAAGCATAGGGAAGCATTGTAAAGCACAGAGAGGTCTGGTAAAGCATAGGGAAGCATTGTAAAGCACAGAGAGGTCTGGTAAAGCATAGGGAAGCATTGTAAAGCACAGAGAGGTCTGGTAAAGCATAGGGAAGCATTGTAAAGCACAGAGAGGTATGGTAAAGCATAGGGAAGCATTGTAAAGCACAGAGAGGTATGGTAAAGCATAGGGAAGCATTGTAAAGCACAGAGAGGTGTGGTAAAGCATAGGGAAGCATTGTAAAGCACAGAGAGGTCTGGTAAAGCATAGGGAAGCATTGTAAAGCACAGAGAGGTCTGGTAAAGCATAGGGGAGCATTGTAAAGCACAGAGAGGTGTGGTAAAGCATAGGGAAGCATTGTAAAGCACAGAGAGGTGTGGTAAAGCATAGGGAAGCATTGTAAAGCACAGAGAGGTCTGGTAAAGCATAGGGAAGCATTGTAAAGCACAGAGAGGTCTGGTAAAGCATAGGGCAGCATTGTAAAGCACAGAGAGGTCTGATAAAGCATAGGGAAGCGTTGAAAGCACAGAGAGGTCTGGTAAAGCATAGGGAAGCATTGTAAAGCACAGTGAGGTGTGGAACAGGGTTAGATTTTACAGGTTTTTTGTAATTGTCCCACAGACAAGTACAAAGCAGATCACCGGCATTAACATGACTGAAAGTTTGCAACAACAACAACAAGAAGTTATAAATAACTTTTGTCATGCTGGATAAATGTATGAATAATAAATCTTTATTGTTTAAACAAACTGAATCGTCTCTATTGCAAGCTTCCTTATATATATCAACCTCAGGTTGCAAATTGAATCAAATGGGAATTAATCACTTTAAACTTTAGAGCAAGTGAGCTCTAGAATGTGATGAATTACAAACAAGACAGAACATGAAAACAAGCAATGGAGCAACATGGGAATAAAATGAATTGTGTCTTGTTTAAACTTTTTATTTTTATTCTCCTTAATTAAAGAAGTTCTGTTGAAAGGATTTGCCCGGTTGGTGAGAGAGGAAAACGGAGATGAAAAGCCTTGTGCCCTCGATTCTCATCCTGTCTGCCGTGATCTTGCTGGAGTTTCCACAGGTTATATTTCTATGTTCTTTTCTGGATTTCTTTGTCTGTCTTTCATAATTAAGCTGACAGATAATTTACGCACGGATACAGTGTGCAGGGCTGCCTACAGAAATATTTGACATGCACCCCTCACGTATTGACTGTACTGTATATATATATAAATATATTTATAATGTATTCATTTATTTCTTCATTTTAAATTCTTTTTAAAACGGCAGCCTCGCAAGCAAGCACAGACCTCGTCGAGGATAGACGTGTGCATTCAATGTTGATTACATTTGTATATAATTAATTGGTGATTATTACAAATAGTTCATTTGTTTGTTCTTAAAGAGAGAGACTTAACATTAAAATAAAAACTACAGTTCTTTTTCAATAGATTCTTGTAGCTACAGTTAATGCTTTTGCAACAAGTCTATTGCAGGAATGCAACATGTTAGACGGTGTTTGTTGTATGGTCAGCTTTTCTGTGTTTTGAATGATATGCATTCAAGGAGAGCGCAATGAGACCCTCCAGGGTGGGCGTTGCCGTTACCGGCTACACCGGACCTTTCAGGGGCTATAAGGGGCTCATTACGGCCCTGGCGATCCGGTATTCCCCAATACCACCCACCCTGTCGGTCGTATTGCTTACTTATTTTATTGACCATAAAACCAGGTAAAACTCGGTTTTAAAAATCCTACCCCAATTCCACAACCCAAACAGGTGAAGATAGGAACACATAAACAAATGAAACAGTAATGTAATATTAACAGACTGACATCAATGCAACAAACCACTTTATTACGTTTACCTTGTGACTCTAGTAATGGTAGTAAAAGGCATTAACTCAAAGCCAGCCCAATGCAGTAATTGTGGGGAAAAAAATGCTGCACTTTCCCATCTCCTTTTAAAATGACCTTTTACATCCAACTTAAAACAGAAACGTCCAATTTAATTACATCAAAACTTTCTGGAGGGTCCCATGGTGTAGCGGCAAAAGCCACTGGGATGGCATAGGCCTAGATAAATCGCATGCCTCGCAGGCACGAATCTAGACTGCTGCTGTCGGGCCGCATTGCCAATTTAATTTCCGGTTGGGGATCTCGCCACCTCTCGGTGCCGGCTACCCCTGTCTGCCAAGTGCTGAATTGCTCTCTGTGCGGGTCTTGGTGATGACAGCTGTGTGTGATGTGATAGTATGTCTAGCACAGCAGCAAACCAGATAATAACTGAAACCTATACGTAGGAAGCATTCTCGCATGGAGTCTTTTTCAACAGGTGTGTGTTGTGAATTAGAGTTCATAAAAACAAGGCGAAATTCTGTTTGTATCGGTTTAAAAAAAAAACATATGCCGGTAACATGATCTTAAATTCAGCAGGTTCTCATCAGTAAAAAATATAGTGAAAACCAGAACCCTTAAATATAATTAATTACTTATTATCAGACTAATTATTATTTATTTCTTAGCCGACGCCCTTATCCAGGGCAACTTACAATTGTTACAAGATATCACATTATTTTTTACATACAATTACCCATTTATACAGTTGGGTTTTACTGGAGCAATCTAGGTAAAGTACCTTGCTCAAGGGTACAGCTGCAGTGTCCCCACCAGGGAGTTAACCCACAACCCTCCAGTTAAGTCCAGAGCCCTAACCACTACTCCACACTGCTGCCATATATACTAACAACATGAGACTAATACCAACAACATGAGAAATGGTACTGAAACTCAGTATTCCCCTTGATGCAATGAAAAGAGCATTAGGAACTTCTGTTACAAACTACTTTTTAAGAAGGCTAAAATGCTAACAAAGACGACAGCAACACTGCATCGACTACGACTGTGTGGACACAAACACAAAGGAAGCTCTTCCCGGGATGGCATACAGAGAACCGATGAGACGACTCTTCAAAAGAAGATGCGCCTGCTTCTGAGCCAGAATGAATTATTCTTATTACCTATTATGTTTGTTAAGTTCAGTATACAAATAAAATGTGAATTTGTATAATAATTCTTGATTATGAAAATCGATATTTTAGTGGTGCGCTGGAACCTTCAGATTTCGGCCTACACCACTGTTTTGGATTACAATATGTGTAATCGCTCGTGCATATTATAAACAAATGGTGTTTCTTCTACTTATGTTATCTGTTTTTATCTTTTTTTTTGTTTTGTTTTTCAGACACAATGTTTTAAGGCTTCAATACCAATGGACCTCGAGGAAATTCCCTTGACGATCAATATGTCGGTTGTAGAAAGGAAATGTTAAAATCGTCAATAAAAATATCTTTCATCAGAAATAAAAAACCCAGACTTTAAAAACGCCTGGAACACAGCAAAAAACAATGAAAAAAAAAGCAGAAGGCACTGAAACTGGAACAAGCCATGGCAATCTATGTTTACACTATGGATGCTGTACATGACCAGTTCAATAAAGCAGTTAGAGAAGGAGGAACAAATTACGAAGATTTTCCATTCAAGTCATTGCATTTTCTTTTGACAGACGCCCTGAATACTCTGAGATCCATGAAGGGTAAATGTTATAAGGTTTTTAGAGGAGTTACTAAAAGTCTACCGCTGTTGTAGGTGCAATTGTACGATTTGGACAGTTTGCTTCTACCTCTGTAGACAAAAATGTAGCAAAAGAGTTTGGAACAACAACAGTGTTTGAAATACACACGTGTCTCGGCGTGCTAATTGAAGAATATTCAGATAACCCATATGGAGAAGAGGTACTTATTCCACCTTTTGAAAAATTTAAAGTGTTGAATGTCAAAGGAAATCAAATCCAACTGGAACACATTCCTGACAAGACGAGTAATTTCAACTGCAGGGAGGTAAGCAATGATCAAGCGTGTGATTGAGTGGGAGGTAAGCAATGATCAAGCGTGTGATTGAGTGGGAGGTAAGCAATGATCAAGCGTGTGATTGAGTGGGAGGTAAGCAATGATCAAGCGTGTGATTGAGTGGGAGGTAAGCAATGATCAAGCGTGTGATTGAGTGGGAGGTAAGCAATGATCAAGCGTGTGATTGAGTGGGAGGTAAGCAATGATCAAGCGTGTGATTGAGTGGAAGAGCAGCCGTGCTGGAAATGAACTTTTCTAGTTAAAGCAAGGCCAGGATTGGCTTTGTTTTAAAGAGATGCCGTCTCCGTCTTCAGGGATATTGCCTGTTAAGGTTCTGTTAAGATCATTGCTATCTGACACTGTGCGTTTGCATAGAGGTTTTCCGTTTGCTTAATCACGGTCAGCCCCATCGCAATGCTTAACACGCCTTTGTCAAGGGAAAGTGTGATTGAAAACAAACTGTGGAAGTAGTGATAGGCTTTTGATGCCATGGTAACCACACTTATTTCTATTTAAATCTATTAATGTGCTTATGATGTCATTTACTACACAGTCAATGACGTAACAAAACGATCTACTGTTCCTGTCTATTTAAACCTTCAGGCATCATGGTATCTCAGTCTATTTGTCCATTTATTTTCCTTTATTCTTCAATATTTTACATTATCTAAATCTTATTTTTTCTAAAACTGCAAGTTTTAGGTCATTGATGTTATGTTTGTTATTTGTAAAGTGCTGAACTATTGGTTCATTTACTCTCTCATGTCTCATGATTTGAGAGGTGATTCTGTATTTTTATATATACTGCTGTACCTGTCACTTTGATATATTTTATTTTATTACATTTTTGCAAACATGAGAGGTTTCTTAAGACTGAATATTTATTCTCTCTATTTGAGATTTCACTTTTATCTTTACAAATATATTTGCACACTTTACATATGCTCTTACAGGTTTTAATGTCCTTTAATGTGTCTGTCATCTGTTTGTGTTTACTGTGGACCAAAATGTCAGCTAAATGTGCATCCCTTCTAAAAGCCACAATCAGTGCTTTATGAATTTATTTTTTCTGAATTATGATGTATTCGTTAATGCTCCAAGTAGATCATACTCTAATACTCAAGCAGATCATACTCTAATACTCAAGCAGATCATACTCTAATACTCAAGCAGATCATACTCTAATACTCAAGCAGATCATACTCTCATACTCAAGCAGATCATACTCTAATACTCAAGTAGATCATACTCTAATACTCAAGCAGATCATACTCTAATACTCAAGCAGATCATACTCTAATACTCAAGCAGATCATACTCTAATACTCAAGCAGATCATACTCTAATATTCAAGCAGATCATACTCTAATACTCAAGCAGATCATACTCTAATACTCAAGCAGATCATACTCTAATACTCAAGCAGATCATACTCTAATACTCAAGCAGATCATACTCTAATACTCAAGCAGATCATACTCTAATACTCAAGCAGATCATACTCTAATACTCAAGTAGATCATACTCTAATACTCAAGCAGATCATACTGTAATACTCAAGCAGATCATACTCTAATACTCAAGCAGATCATACTCTAATACCCAAGCAGATCATACTCTAATACTCAAGCAGATCATACTCTAATACTCAAGCAGATCATACTCTAATACTCAAGCAGATCATACTCTAATACTCAAGCAGATCATACTCTAATACCCAAGCAGATCATACTCTAATACTCAAGCAGATCATACTCTAATACATAGCAGATCATTGACTATATATGCTACTAATTTGTTCTTTTTCTCATTATATTCCAGTGAAGAAAAACATGCTCCTGTCGTGAAGGATTATGTTACTTTGGTAACAAGTCTCCCTGAAGATGCAAAACACAATGCTGGGTGGCTATTCTATTTGTTCTACATTCTTTTAGTATACTGTATCTTCCTTGAGAATGATCCGGTCATTACGTTCAGTCTTTGATCGGAAATTTCAATTCTTATTTAAATGGATCTGTGGGAGGCTCCCACTCACACTGTGCATTAATGTGGAGGAGTCGGGGATCCTGCTCAATGTGATCAGGTGTAGAGAACAAGCACATCACCTTCATTCACAAAATTAGGAATAGATGAAAGAAGACATGATGATTACAGCAGTGTGTACGTTTATTAGAACAGCTCAAGATTTGTCATTTATTGAGCTTTGCACACACAAAAAATGTGTCAATTTACTACAGAAATTATTATTAATTAATCAACTTACATGAAACTAATTCAAACCTAAAAGCACAGCTGTGTCTGAAAGTGTCTTTAATGCTCATATTTAGTGTGGCCACCTTTGGCGTTAATAACAGCTTGACAGCTTGTGTACTTTCTCAAAATCTCTGGTGTCATTTGATGTTAGACCACTTTGTGCTTGAAATAGGCATCTCAACAATTTCTAAAAAGTCTCCTACATTTCACTGTTGGTGGCTACTGTATGCATTCCTTTTTTCTTTCCAATATGAAATGAATTGCATGTGTGGCATATTAAAGTCATCAATATAATTAGACAGTCAATGACTTGCCTATTTTGACAATTTTCCTGGGCTTTCAGTTCCAGTGGTTTGATTTCATATGCACAACAAATCAAAACTACAGAGCAACGGGGTTCTGATAAATTCGCACACTGCTGTATAGTAACTATAGATTTTAAGCTATTAACATAAGATTAAACTGGCAATGGAAGACTTTACAACCCACGAGCAACATTATCACTGGCGGACCCTTTAAAGGGTTGCTAACCAAGGTTTTAAAATGTATTCCCTATTATTATCCCCTGCCTTATTTGGCCGCTCTCACTCATGTGAATAAACTAGGCATTGCATGAACATTGGTGAAGTATTCCGACCTGTATTAACATGGTAATGTAGAGGGAGGTCAAGACTGATGAACGTCCCTGTGTATCACTGTGGCAAAGTGCCCCCCCCCCCCCGTGTATATTGTATGTTACGTGTTGTGTGTAAATGTTGGTGTATAGGCATTGGTACACGGGATATAAGCGGGTCTGTGTTTCACGTGTATTTAAAAATGTAGATTTGTATTTAGGCACGAGGATGGCACAAATCACTTCACGTGCATTTAAAGTATTAGTATGTGAACACGGGGAATTGCACTTTATTAATTCACGTGCAGTTGTACCGAGATTCCAATTGAATGATTGACTAGCAATCGAGTCTCGGTACAACTGCATAAAAGCAGCATGTTTTCATTCACTCGGGTTGGGTGTTCGGTGAGTGGAGAACGGGTTTGGAGACGGAGGTGATCATTGGCAAAGTATTAGTGAAAGTATCTGCTCACCGTGTTTGTCTGTATAGTTCGTTTTGTTTGTCTCTTTATTTTGGCTCAAGTGCCGTGTCCTGTTTTGTGTTCTGTTTAAATCTTTTATTTTATTATTAAATGCTGAGCGATCACGCTCAGCTTCATCAAAACCCCAAGTCTCTCGTTTATTTTCTGGCTCTGGTCTGACGCCACCCACTCCGGCCGTCTTTGTGGCAATCACTAAAAAACATTAATGTAAATGTGATCCATCTTACTCTCCTCTATCTGAGTGTAATCTGCAGCTTAATAAAGCATTTGCAAACTAATAAAGAATGTGGTTTGTCTTTAATTTTGAAATGCACATGCAAACACATATCATGATATGAGCTGTATTTAATTCATGGTAAAAAGGCTTATTTCACAGCATTTCACAGTCTAAAAATAGGTGTTTTAAGATATTTCACAGATTAAACATAACAGTTATTAAAGCCAAAAAAATTGCTTTGGCACATTCAAAATTGATCATTTTCTTTAGTTAAACAAATGTCCCTAAATATTTACATGCTAAAATTGTAGAATATTTCATTTTTATGTCTTTCTTTTAAAGGCGCTACTATTTTTATCTTGAGTGAATTATCAAACAAAATAAAACACATTAGTAAATGTAAAAATAACAGAAATGTGAAATATTCCTGATATTTGATGCAACTGGTGTCTTTTTCGTTGAATACATTTTAAAGAAATCATGCAGCTCTGTGCAGTGTGTGTTCAATCATTTACTGGAAGCAAACTAAACCAGCTGCCAGGTTCCTAAATGCAGTGTAACTGGTAGTGCTTCAATAAGGCAAACGTTTAATGTATTTATTTTAAGTGATACAAAATATGGGAAACACTTCAGAATACAGGTGCATGAACTACGCTTCCCCATGCTTTCATTGTGCTTTATTACTCTCTGCTTTGCTTTTGCTATGGGGAACTTTTACAGGGTTAATTACTGTGTTTTTTCATTTGCTTGTATGCTTTAGCAGACCTCTCTGTGCTTTACAATGCTTCCCTGTGCTTTACCAGACCTCTCTGTGCTTTACAATGCTAACATATGCTTTACCACACCTCTCTGTGCTTTACAATGCTTCCCTATGCTTTACCACACCTCTCTGTGCTTTACAATGCTTCCTATGCTTTACCAGACCTCTCTGTGCTTTACAATGCTTCCCTATGCTTTACCACACCTCTATGTGCTTTACAATGCTTCCCTATGCTTTACCAGACCTCTCTGTGCTTTACAATGCTTCCCTATGCTTTACCACACCTCTCTGTGCTTTACAATGCTTCCCTATGCTTTACCACACCTCTCTGTGCTTTACAATGCTTCCCTATGCTTTACCACACCTCTCTGTGCTTTACAATGCTAACATATGCTTTACCACACCTCTCTGTGCTTTACAATGCTAACATATGCTTTATCATACCTCTCTGTGCTTTACAATGCTTCCCTATGCTTTACCAGACCTCTCTGTGCTTTACAATGCTAACATATGCTTTATCATACCTTTCTGTGCTTTACAATGCTTTCCTGTGCTTTACCACACCTCACTGTGCTTTACAATGCTTTTCTATGCTTTACCAGACCTCTCTGTGCTTTACAATGCTTCTCTATGCTTTACCAGACCTCTCTGTGCTTTACAATGCTTCCCTATGCTTTACCAGACCTCTCTGTGCTTTACAATGCTAACATATGCTTTATCATACCTTTCTGTGCTTTACAATGCTTTCCTGTGCTTTACCACACCTCACTGTGCTTTACAATGCTTTTCTATGCTTTACCAGACCTCTCTGTGCTTTACAATGCTTCTCTATGCTTTACCAGACCTCTCTGTGCTTTACAATGCTTCCCTATGCTTTACCACACCTCTCTGTGCTTTACAATGCTTTCCTATGCTTTACCAGCACCTCTCTGTGCTTTACAATGCTTCTCTATGCTTTACCACACCTCTCTGTGCTTTACAATGCTTCCCTATGCTTTACCATACCTCTCTGTGCTTTACAATTCTTCCCTATGCTTTACCAGACCTCTCTGTGCTTTACAATGCTTCCCTATGCTTTACCAGACCTCTCTGTGCTTTACAATGCTTCCCTATGCTTTACCAGACCTCTCTATGCTTTACAATACTTCCCTATGCTTTACCAGACCTCACTGTGCTTTACAATGCTTCCCCATGCCTTCAATGTGTTTTATTAGACATTGTTTTATTGTTTTGCTTTTGCTATGGGAAACTTTTACAGGGGTTAGTTGTATCTATATATATATATATATATATATATATATATATATATATATATATATATATATATTTCTTTCAAACAAAACCAATTATTAAAACATGATATGCTAATGAACTCACATTTACAAAGCTGTGAAACAAACAAGAATACCTGTTAGACACCCACGTGGGTTTGGTGTTAATGTGTGAAACATACAGCTAAGTTTCCTGCTTGTACTGGCCAACACTGATTCTGCCATTTAGAGTCTGAGAAAATTCTGCAATGCATTTTTGTATTAGGAGAAAATTCTGCAATGCATTTTGTAGTAGAAGAAAATTCTGCAATGTATTTTTGTAGTAGGAGAAAATTCTTCAATGGAATTGTTGTAGTAGAAGAAAATTCTGCAATGGATTTTTGGAACAGGTGAAAATTCTGCAATGCATTTTTGTAATAGGTGAACATTACCTCATTTATTTGAGAGGATCCTGTTTGTGGGCAGTACCATGAGGAATCTGAATACTAGGGGTCCCTGTTCTCTTACTCGTCAATATTCGGGTGCTGTAGTTGAATAAGAACACTAGGGGCACCATATTCTGACAGAAGTTTTAGTTTAGTTTAGTTTACAGTACTTTATTCATGACATTTTTTCAGATTTATAACAGTGACTTGGTGCCAGTTAAGCTGCTCAAAGGCAAATATATAGGTCTGTTAAATTCTCTTTACTGTAAAGTGTGTGAACATTTGTATTTGATACCATTTTTAATAGGACCGCTAAAATATGTATAAAATAGATAAACAATAGCTTTAGAGATGATGAAAGTAGTTTGCTGAAAAGTGGAAATTGAAGGCAAAGAATTCTTCTCAGAGAATGAGAATTAACAATTTAAAAATCCAGAATTAATTAATCAGAAGTACTATTAATATAAAACAAGTTACTTTGTTTCACATTACTATGTGCTGTTTTACTCTCATAATTAAATTAAGTGGTAAAATTGCCTGTTAATATAAGTAATTCCATAATGTAGTTACTGGTTTGGTTACAGAATTGAAGAGTAATGACATGTATTCAAAATTGTAATTACAGTGTAACTACAGTGTAGTTAATGTACCATACCTGTATTTTGAAGTGTATCCCATATTTTTATCACTTAAAATAAATTTTACAAGAAGGGGACATTTCACATGCCTGTTATTTTTACCTTTATTGGTAACATTTTACATTAAGGTGCCGTTTATTAATATTTTATAAATATGTAATAGATGCTTAATAAATATGCTACAGGGTGTTAATAACGTATTATAGATGATTTATAACCATGCAATAGCCATGGACGGAATTATGATTAAACATCCCAAAGTAGAATAGGTGGCTAAAAACTGTCCCCTTTATAAATCATGTATTCCGTCTATGGCTTTGAAAGTCTATTGTTTTTATTTGCATTTTCAAAGGCTGGTGTCTGCTTGCCAGCTGTGCTGTTTTGGTCAGTCAATTAGCTTAGCAAGTGCAATACAAATAAAACTTCGGGCAGCTGTGCCCTGTGCAGAAAGGCGACGTGGAGAAGCGCATTAGCTGTATTGATTGTGAACAGCCTTAGACTCAAGGTAATGGAATACCATTTTGTCAAAAAAACAAAAATAAATTAGACTTCTTGTGCTGTGCGCTTCTGTAAAATGTTTTCTTCTAAGTTTATTTATCTACGTTGGTCAGTTGCTTTTGGCATCTGATAATAAACCAATTGCTGTTGAAAAGTTAAAATGTATTGCTATCGTTTCAGTTTTATAAATATGTATGTTGCAAACTGATGTCTGTTCAGATGTTTATTTATTTACATTTTCTTGTTCTGATTTGTAAAATAAATGTTAATATACCGTATATATATATATATATATATATATATATATATATATATATATATATATATATATATATATATATATATATATATATGCTTCGTTGTTCAGATGTTTGTGACGTACTCATTAAAAAAAAAACTAAATTACATCCGACTGTTTCTCCGTTAATTATACTATTTACAGTGTTTTGAATACAGCCGTCAGAAAGACTGCTGCGGGGCTTCTAGGTATGAGTATATCTCCGGTCCTTCTAGTGTTAAAGACAAACCACATTCTTTATTAGTTTGCAAATGCTTTATTAAGCTGCAGATGACACTGCAGAGAGGAGAGTAAGATGGATCACATTTACATTAATGTTTTTAGTGACACACAGGGCGTGCATCAGTCTTGACCTCCATCTACATTACCATGTTAAAAAGGTGGGAATACTTCACCAGTGTTCATGCAATGACTAGTTTATTCACATGAGTGAGAGCGCCAAATAAGGCAGGGGATAATAATAGGGAATACATTTTAAAACCTTGGTTAGCAACCCTTTAAAGGGTCCGCCAGTGATAATGTTGCTCGTGGGTTGTAAAGTCTTCCATTGCCAGTTTAATTTTATGTTAACAGCTTAAAATCTATAGTTACTATACAGCAGTGTGCAAATTTATCACAGAACCCCGTTGCTTCTGTAGTTTTGGTTTGTTGTGCATATGAAATCAAACCACTGGAACTGAAAGCCCAGGAAAATGGTCAAAATAGGCAAGTCATTGACTGTCTAATTATATTGATGACTTTAATATGCCACACATGCAATTCATTTCAAATAGGAAGAGAAAAAGAACACAGAGCCACAAATGGTAAAATGCAGGAGACTTTTTAGAGGTTGTTTAAGATGCCTAATTAAAGCAGCCCCAAACGAATGTACAATGTGAGTGAGAGAATATAATTCTCAAGGAATGTACACTGGCCTATACTAAAAATAACATAGAACAATTGATTAGATGCCCAGCATTTTCCCAGCGTTGAGTTTTGCATCTTCAGGGTGACTTGTTAACTAATGCAACATAATCCTTCACGACAGGAGCATTTTTTGGCACTGGAATATAAGGAAAAAGAACAAATTAGTAGCATATATATATATATATATATATATATATATATATATATAAAACTACTTGAGTGTAATATAAGGAAAGAGAAAGTTAAAAGAGTACCATTAATAATTACATATTATATAATATATATATATATATATATATATATATATATATATATATATATATATATATATATGTATATATTTCCTAAGGCGCTGCTTGTGGTTTTCAGAAGGAAAGCTGATATTGTGGTCCAGACACAATAAAGGACATTAAAATCAGTAACAGCACATGTAAAGCATGCAAATATATTTGAAAAGTGAAATTGCAAATACGGAAAATAAATATTCAGTCTTAAAAACCCATCATGCAATCACCTCTCAAACATGAGAAATAAAACAGCGAATGAACCAATAGCTCAGCACTTTACAAATAACAACCATAACATGATGACCTAAAACTTGTAGTTTTAGAAGAAGAAAAATGAGATAATGTACAATATTGAAGAATAAAGGAAAATAAATGGATAAATAGACTAGATACCATGATGCCTGAAGGTTTAAATAGACAGGAACAGTAGATCGTTTTGTTACGTCATTAACTATGTAGTAAATGACATCACAAGCACATTAATAGATTTTGATAGAAATAAGTGTGGTTACCCTGGCATCAAAAGCCTATAAGTACTCCACAGTTTGTTTTCAATCACACTTTCCCTTGACAAAGGCGTGTTAAACATTGCGATGGGGCTGACCGTGATTAAGCAAACGGAAAACCTCTATGCAAACGCACAGTGTCAGATAGCAATGATTTTAACAGAACCTTAACAGGCAATATCCCTGAAGACGGAGACGGCATCTCTTTAAAACAAAGCCAATCTTGGCCCTGCTTTAACTAGAAAAGTTAATTTCCAGCACGTCTGCTCTTCCACTCAATCACACGCTTGATCATTGCTTACCTCCCTGCAGTTGAAATTACTCGTCTTGTTAGCAATACGCGCCAGGTGGATTTGATTTCCATTGACTTTCAGCACTTTAAATTTCTCAAAAGGTGGAATAAGTACCTCTTTTTCACTTTGATTATCTGAATATTCTTCAATTGGCACGCCGAGGCAGGTGTGTATTACAAACAAAGTTCCGTTTCCAAACTCTTTTGCTACATTTTGTCTAGAGAGGTAGATGCAAACTGACCAAATCGTACAGTTGTACCTTCAAGAGCGGTAAACTGTCCTTGAACCCCTCTAAAAACGTCATAACATTGACCCTTCTTGGACCTCAGAGTTTTCAGGGCGTCTGTCAAATAAAAATGCAAGGACTTGAACGGAAAAGCTTTGTAATGTTTTCCTCCTTTTCTAACTTCTTCATTGAACGTGTTGTAAACGTCCATCGTATAAGCATAGATTGCCGTGGCTTGTTCCAAATTCAACATCCTCCTTTTTTTCACCATTGACTTTTTGCTGTTTCCCAGACGTTTTAAAATTTGGGGTGTTTTGTAATTCTGATGGAAGATATTTTTCCTTAACAAGTTTTAACATTTTTCTTTCGCAACGGACATATTGATCATCAAGGGAATTTTCTGCGAGGTCCATCGGTATCGGAGCCTTAAAACATTGTATCTGAAAAAATATATATATAAGACATAAGTAGAAGAAACACAATTTGTTAATAACATACTGTACAGAGGTGCCACATCGGAATTGTACTATATTCTTGCATCGTGGATATCCACGTAGTAATCTCGGCAGATAATAGAATCAAGTTAGTTAAATCACAATATAAAGGCTGCATAAAGATGAAAGAACATAGAACAGTAAATCTGATGAATTTTTGAAACCTTTTATTTTAGCACAGTTTGTTAAACCTTTGATTTAGAAAATAAGAAATTTTAACTGCAGTACTTGCCCTGGTGTCAGTATAACAGTCATCCCTGCCACACATACATAGCACGTAATTGACACATATTGTAATCTACAGAAATGTGATAAGCAGTGGTGCAGTCCGTAACGCCATTAAAATATTGATTTTCATAAATAAGAATTGTTATATGAATTCCCATTGTAATTGTATACTGAACTTCTAGTAACACATAGCCTAACAGGTAACCGAATAGGTAATTCTGAATCAGAAGCAGACTCATCTTCTTTTGAAGTCAGCTCCGCGGTTCTCTGTATGCTATCCTGGGAAGTGCTTCGTTTGTGTCTGTGTCCACAGTCCTAGTCGATGCTCTGTTGCTGTCGTCTTTCTCAGCATTTTTCGCCTTCTTAAAGAAGTAGTTCGTAACAGAAGAAGTTCCTAATGCTCTTTTCATTGCATCAAGAGGACTACTAACTGAATCAAAGATGGGAGTCTTCTTTTCAGTGGTAGTTGGTGCATGCCATCTAAGTAGAGATGGTGAGCCCGCTATCTTTATAAATATATATTTTTATTTTTTCCATTATATCTTCTCCCATTTCCCTGTACTTTTTATAAACTTAAATAGTTTCCTTTCTCTATTTGCTTTTCTCTTTCTACTTTTAAAATATAATTTACTGATGCTGCTATAATTTCTATGTCCCTTCTTATTTAATAAGCTTCTTTGCTGATTGTATTTATCGCATGCCATGAGTATATGTTCTACAGTTTCTTGCTCCCCACAGTTATTACATTTTTCATTCTTATGACTTCCAGTTCTGTATAAATGTATAAAATAATTTAAAAGGAAGAATTAACTGTACAAGACTCCACTGAAAAAACAACTTTTGTTTTGTTGTAATGTTGACTCTTTCCCTTTAACAACAAGCAAATTAACTAATTGTAATAACCCCCAATTATTATTAGTTTATTTAGTAGACGCTTTTATCCAAGGCGACTTACAGAGTCTAAGGTGTGTGAACTATGCATCAGCTGCAGAGTCACTTACAATTACGTCTCACCCGAAAGACGGAGCACAAGGAGGTTAAGTGACTTGCTCAGGGTCACACAATGAGTCAGTGGCTGAGGTGGGATTTGAACCGGGGACCTCCTGGTTACAAGCCCTTTTCTTTAACCACTGGACCACACAGCCTCCTCCTCCAATTAATTATATATAAATATAATCAACTTTGTTTGAATACACACTGAGGAATGTGTCTTGCCACAACGCGTCTGTGCTTGCTTGTGTGTCTGCCGTTTTAAAAATAATTTAAAAGGAATAAATACATGATTACATTCTTAATATACTGTACAGTCACTATGTGGGGTGAGGGGTTGATTAAGCGATACTGCCCATCAATGATGGCTCTACCGTGTGATAGTTGACCACGATGAGCCGAAGGCGAGTGCGCTAACGAAAGTCAAGGTCAACTATCACACAGTAGAGCCATCATCGAGAGGGCACTATTATTCAACTTTCCGTGTCTGTTGTTGAAAATTGCTTGATGTCTGCGCCAGCCCAGCTGACAGGGCTGTGATTGGCTGGCTTGGTAGCTGCGGGTACAGGATTGGTTGCTTTCGTCTGTGCAAAGTATTGATTGGCTAGTTTTGGTGGATATCAAAATACACATTTTGACCAATTGTGTCTTTGTTTAGTATTTGCTGCCCAATAGACGTGAACTGAGTTTTCAATACGGCATGTTAAAAAGAAACAGCCGGCACTTGTGCAGATTGATCTTAAACTTAATTCACAGTTGGTGCTGAGACGTTCCAGCAGGCATCTACTGTATATTAATACATTGGCAAGGACCGCCATCCTATTCATTTCAATGGGTTTGTGACGTCAGACCCGTGGTGATATCTAGTCACAAACCCGATATCACCACGGTCAACCGGGTTATCACGCACATTTTCATTAAATATCTTTTAAAACTTACTTTTTGTCTTTTTTCATTCAAAATGAATTCATAGCCATTGTATAATCGCAATATGGCACGACAGGGTGTGTGTTGTTGTGGGATATAGCCACTTCTCAGGTGGTTGAAAGCTCCCGAGGTGTGCTGATATCCCACATCAACACACACCCTGTGGTGCCATATTGTTAATTACAGCCTGCTAAAGCAGGAAGCTGATTGGTTGAAGTTACTGAATAATTTTCTAATGTCAAATATTTCTGTAGGCAGCCTGTATCCGTGCGTAAATTATCAGTCAGCTTCATTATGAAAGACAAACAGGCCAATCCAGAAAAGAACATAGAAATATAACCTGTGGAAACTCCAGCAAGATCACGGCAGACAGGATGAGAATCGAGGGCACGAGGTTTTTCATCTCCGTTTTCCTCTTTCACCAACCGGGCAAATCCTTTCAACAGAACTCATTTAATTAGGGACAATAAAATAAAAAGTTTAAACAAGACACAATTCATTTTACTCCCATGTTGCTCCATTGCTTGTTTTCATGTTCTGTCTTGTTTGTAATTCATCACATTCTAGAGCTCACTTGCTCTAAAGTTTAAAGTGATTAATTCCCCTTTGATTCAAGTTGCAACCTGAGGTTGATATATATAAGGAAGCTTGCAATAGAGACATTTCAGTTTGTTTAAACAATAAAGATTTATTATTCATACATTTATCCAGCATGACAAAAGTTATTTATAACTTCTTGTTGTTGTTGTTGCAAACTTTCAGTCATGTTAATGCCGGTGATCTGCTTTGTACTTGTCTGTGGGACAATTACAAAAAAACCTGTAAAATCTAACCCTGTTCCACACCTCACTGTGCTTTACAATGCTTCCCTATGCTTTACCAGACCTCTCTGTGCTTTCAACGCTTCCCTATGCTTTATCAGACCTCTCTGTGCTTTACAATGCTCCCCTATGCTTTACTATACTCTCTGTGCTTTACAATGCTTCCCTCTGCTTTACCATACCTCTCTGTGCTTTACAATGCTTCCCTCTGCTTTACCATACCTCTCTGTGCTTTACAATGCTTCCCTATGCTTTACCAGACCTCTCTGTGCTTTACAATGCTTCCCTATGCTTTACCAGACCTCTCTGTGCTTTACAATGCTTCCCTCTGCTTTACCATACCTCTCTGTGCTTTACAATGCTTCCCTCTGCTTTACCATACCTCTCTGTGCTTTACAATGCTCCCCTATGCTTTACAATGCTTCCCTCTGCTTTACCATACCTCTCTGTGCTTTACAATGCTCCCCTATGCTTTACAATGCTTCCCTATGCTTTACCATACCTCTCTGTGCTTTACAATGCTTCCCTATGCTTTACCATACCTCTCTGTGCTTTACAATGCTTCCCTATGCTTTACCAGACCTCTCTGTGCTTTACAATGCTTCCCTATGCTTTACCAGACCTCTCTGTGCTTTACAATGCTCCCCTATGCTTTACCAGACCTCTCTGTGCTTTACAATGCTTCCCTATGCTTTACCAGACCTCTCTGTGCTTTACAATGCTTCCCTATGCTTTACCATACCTCTCTATGCTTTACAATGCTTCCCTATGCTTCCTGCACCAGGCCCCATCTTTCTCTTCCTACGCCACTGTTATGAGATAAATATTAAACGATGTTTAAAAACAATATGGTGTTGTTTGAAGATGTAGCTTGCATTATAAAAATGGAATCAAAGCAGAAAAAAGGACCTGAAAATAGCGAGATTGTACAAATGAGAAAAATGAGTGGTATGTTGCTGTGATTATGTCTAAACGAATGTGCATTACCATCCTCTACCACAAGAGGGCGGTATTGCATCACATATTGTAACTGTGAAAGTAGGACTCCACATGCAGGAATGCAGTTCACGAATCATCAGTTTATTCACAAGGTACAGCAGCAGGAAACACTTCTAGCTACAAGATTTGCTGCTCCTGGTACTGAGTCGAACAGCGGTCTTTTTCTCTCCACACAAATCTCTCTTTTCATAAAACACTCTTTTACTCTCCAACAAACCCATTCTCACAGACACTCATTCATAACCATATACAATAAATAACAGAAGAGTACAAGCAGTGCTTAATTTGTAAAGAAAGCGGCGCCGAGGCGCAAGCCATGACAATAATACCGTTCTTAAGAATCGCACGTTCAAAATCATAACACGTTTATTTTACAAGAGTATTGTACCAACTAGTGCACATCATATACAAAGTAGCAGTACGTGCAGAAACAAAATAAATTAAAGGCAACCGCAGAACATAAATAAATAAATAAATAAATACTGTATACATAGGCATGTAACCCCTAGGGCAGAGGGGCACTTGCCCCCTTTGGATTATCAGCGCTGTGAATGCAACCGAACCCGCAGTTTACCACCTGGAAGTCGGTTACTTATTCCCGGTTCCTTATTCGCGGTGTAGTTGACAAAGCAGCGTGTCCTTTTTCTGTGTGTTTTAACACACTTACACATCTTGCTCAATTAATATATTGCTACTATTTAAAAAATAATCGCTCCTTCTTTAAAAAAAAATCTTAATAACAAATCTGTATCAGCAGCATGGGGTTACCCTATATTACCCGCTTGTTTCGCACCATTTCCCACCTTAGACGCCTTGCTCATTAAATATCGAGGTATCCCTAGATAGGTTATCGTCTCCTCTTTGCAAAAACACTAAAGATTTTAGTGAACAAGCCGTACCCCACGATCAGCAGCACCCCAAATTGTAGCCCATTATAACCTATACAGAACGCATGGGGGCACGTCATTGGATGACCCATTTACCCCCCTTAGACGGCTTGCTCACTAAATATCGAGGTATCCCTAGATAGGTTATCGTCTCCTCTTTGCAAAAACACTAAAGATTTTAGTGAACAAGCCGTACCCCACGATCAGCAGCACCCCAAAATGTAACCAATAAAAATGCATAGGAATCCCTTTGCTCTTACTTGTTGATAAACGGGGTCCAAAGTATAATGCTGAAGTTGGCTTCTTATTCGCCAGCATTTTATTCGCATTCCAGCTTCTTATTCTCATCCCGCAAATGTAACACAAATTGAATAAGTATCTGGGGTATTTCAGGGGTTAAATCGCTCTGGGTCACTTATTTCAAAGTTGATTCTCACAGAGGGGGATCCCGCTACATCACCCATGTGTATTTATCCCGGCCCAAAAGGATTTTGATACAAAAACAGCAAAAAGTAATATAGTAGGTCATCATTTGCAAAGACATTAACTCAGTAAGAGTTTCTGCGCTCATCCAGTCCGCCGTAACGAGGTGTGAACTCAAAACCTGTCATATAGTACGAAAATAACCTCAAGTGTACTTTTATTTCACATATAAGGCATTAAAACAATGACCATTTTCAACACAAGTTCTTCTTCGGATTAAGGTCTGGATCAAAACTTTGACCCACCCGCTAATTGCAAATTACAAGCCCAGTACTAATGGCGGGTTCGCTCTGGTGTAGAAGCAATATCCCTCTGACAAGCAAAAGATTCGCCATCAGTACCAGGTTTGTAAATTGCGATTAGTTTTGATTTGGTCCCAGCTTAAGTTTAAGTCAAAGAGTTTTGAGTTTTCTTTCAATGAAAACTTTTCCTCACCTCGGTTTAATAATATTTTATGCACAGAGTGTCTAGAAGAGCCACTGCAAGCTCTAGGTGTTGTTCTCCATGTTATTCTATATATCTGATCTCCCATATAAAATACCTCATGTAAATAAAAGATTCAATGTGCATTTTACTATTGTCTCGTCATGCTGCCTCGCGGTAATTAAGCAACAATATCCATGTAGCAAAGGTTTAACACTTACTTTACAGATTCATTTGTTTCATTTTAGGGTCAATTTTACAAACTTGTCCTCTCAAAGTGTTAGTGGATAATTGGGCCAGTTAGCTTTAGAACATAAGAACATAAGAAAGTTTACAAACGAGAGGAGGCCCCATTCAGCCCATCTTGCTCGTTTGGTTGTTAGTAGCTTATTGATCCCAGAATCTCATCAAGCAGCTTCTTGAAGGATCCCAGGGTGTACCTTCATTCATCAGGATGCTGCTTAATTGCAGTTCAGCCTATGGACAAACATAGACGTTCATGAAAAATGGGACAACTAGCCAAAAGCGGGACAAAAATAAGATTTGACTAAACTTGTGGGGACACTGGGACATGCTACCTAAAAAGAGGGCTGTCCTGGGAAAATTGGGAGGGTTGGTACAGTAGCATTACTACCACCAGTACTACCTCTGCTACTGCTACTACTAATGATAGCAATACTATTATGATAATAATAACTAGAATTTTTTTGGAATATTGTATTTTCTATTGTAATACTTGTAACTCACCTTGGATAAAGGTGTCATCTAAATAGCTAAATTAATAAATAACAATAATAAACACAAATGTCTTTTCAGTTCATGACAATTAGTAATGTGTTATAATTCAATCTAATTCTGGATCTTCAGTCATATAGTTTCATATGGTCCTATAGATATAGTCATATGTTTTGAGTTCACACCTCGTTACGGCAGACTGGATGAGCGTGGAAACTCTTACTGAGTTACAGTCTTTGCAAATTATGACATCCCGGATTATTGTATGATTTTTGCTGTTTTGTATCAAAATCCTTTCTGGGCCGGTATAAATGCATATAGGTGATGTAGCGGGTCCCCTCTGTGAGAATCAACTTTGAAATAAGTGTCCCAAAACGATTTAACGACTGAAATACCCCAGTTACTTATTCAATTTGTGTTACATTTGTGGGATGCGAACAAGAAGCTGGCTGAATAAGATGCTGGCAAATAAGAAGCAGGCAAATAAGACGCCGACTTCAGCATTATACTTTGGACCCCGTTTATCAACAAGTAAGAGCAAAGGGATTCCTATGCATTTTATTGGTTCCACTTTGGGGTGCTGCTGATCGTGGGTACGGCTTGTTCACTAAAATCTTTAGTGTTTTTGCAAAGAGGAGACCATACCCTATCTAGGGATACCTCGATATTTAGTGAGCAAGGCGTCTAATGGGGTAAACGGGCAAAACAAGCGGGTAATATAGAGTAGTAGCTATGCTGCTGATATATAATATATATATAATATTTTGGGGTGTTTTTTTAAAGAAGGAGCGATTTATTTTTAAATAGTAGCAATATATTAATTGACCAAGCTGTGTAAGCGTGTTAAAACACACAGAGAAAGGACACGCTACTTTGTCAACTACATCGCAAATAAGAACCGGGAATAAGTAACCAACTTCCAGGTGGTGACATCTTGTTTGAGTGAAATGTTTAAAGGCACAGCGTTAAGCTGATTTTTTTCTTCTTCTTCAGCTATGTACTGTTCAGTGCTTTGTGATACTTTAGTATAAAAAGCGCTATATAAATGCAATAAATAAATACGATACATAAATAATAAAGCTGTGATTTGTAAATGCCAGAGAATTGTGGGTGTCTGGAACCAACTCCCCAGTAATGTTGTTGAAGCTGACACCCTGGGATCCTTCAAGAAGCTGCTTGATGAGATTCTGGGATCAATAAGCTACTAACAAACAAAAGAGCAAGATGGGCCGAATGGCCTCCTCTCGTTTGTAAACTTTCTTATGTTCTTCTTATGTTCTTATCATTTAACAAACAAAAAAAGTTGCCCGCATTATCATTAAGATGAAATACACCATTGCTAACCATAAAACCTCCCTGAGCTACTTGCTTTCTGCCATCTTGGAACCCACGGTAACTGACGCATTCCCTTGTAATATTTATTGTAGTGCGGTCACTTAAGGAAATAGAATGTGAAATCTGGGTTTCCGTGTGTGAATGTCCTGTGTTTTGCGTCATTCACTCGTGTAAATCAGACTTACCCTATCCCTCTCTGTGGCAGTTTTTCTTCGCCACAAACCTGATCCTCATCGCCATTTCACGTGTAAATAACCACACATGGAAAATCCTCCATTGACACCAAGAAGAGGGTGCCTTTTGTATTTAGCCTGACACTTAGAATTCTAAAACACTTCACAAGTTCTGTGCTTCTGAAGACTTATGGATTGCTTACTTACATTGAGCAAAATAGAATGTCAATTATGTACATGTAGTACTTGGAACTGTCTCAATATTGACCTTATTTGACATTATGTTATTATACAGAAATGCATCTGGAGTTTACTCATTTTGGTTCCAAGACATCACAACAGTGCTGGAGAATGGCCCCTATCATACAATTGTGGACACTGCTGTGCAAATGTCTTGGACATTTGTGTGTGTGCACATTTGTGTGTGTGTGTGTGTGTGTGTGGGGGATTATACTACCATAGAATCAACCGGCACCATCTACAGAACATCTTGTCACGGATACATTTTAAATAAAAAAGAAAAAAAAGTATTGCTATTTCCGGGTTTAGTGCTGGCCTTTGGCGACAGCTCCAGACCGCGTTCAGCTGTCTAATAATAACAAACAGTGATATTCCTTAGACACGACAAAACAAACACTCATGATAACAGGTTTCATGTTGTCCTTCCGGTTCACCATTAACCAAAAAAGGAACAGATCACATCACTACGTCTCCTTAAATACCGTCAGCCATGACCCATTGGTTAACAAGTGCAACCGCTCCTCCAATCCGGTCAATGATTTAGTGTACTGTAGCTCCGCCCCTTTCTAGATGGCTGACTTCCACCTAACCCTGGGAATGAATTGTCAGACCATCCAGTCCAGGGTACTCTGTTCCCTTTACACAGCGCCCTCTCAGGTCGGGAGGAGATCTAACACTAAGAATCATTGATCTCTGTCACACTAGGGTTTCTGTGATGTCATAAATTATGAGACCGAAGGTCGTGTAATTTATAAACTGTCACAGAAACCTGAGATGGAATTGTTTTCCTGTAACTTACGAAGAGGCCTATCTATTATTTTTATAATTCTCATTTTGTTGATCATTAATGAACATTTCTGTACTGTGGGTGTTGTCGAGTGATTGAAAACGAGACATTTTGTGTTTGAATTGAAAGTGATGGTCTCGAGGAGTCAAATGGGTCAAAGTTCAAGTATATTTTCCTCTAGAGGAATTATCACTTTTTGACGTCACTACTGTGGTATTATGCCTTTTTTTCGAATGGCTCAGGATGCAAATATAGCCTTCATCCATATATATATATATATATATATATATATATCTATCTATCTATCTATATATATATATATACAGTACTGTGCAAAAGTTTTAGGCAGGTGTGAAAAAATGCTGTAAAGTAAGAATGCTTTCAAAAATAGACATGTTAATAGATTATATTTATCAATTAACTAAATGCAAAGTGAGTGAACAGAAGAAAAATCTAAATCAAATCCATATTTGGTGTGACCACCCTTTGCCTTCAAAACAGCATCAAGCATCGATTCTTCTAGGTACACTTACACACAGTTTTTGAAGGAACTCGGCAGGTAGGTTGGCCCAAACATCTTGGAGAACTAACCACAGTTCTTCTGTGGATTTAGGCAGCCTCAGTTGCTTCTCTCTCTTCATGTAATCCCAGACAGACTCGATGATGTTGAGATCAGGGCTCTGTGGGGCCATACCATCACTTCCAGGACTCCTTGTTCTTCTTTATGCTGAAGATAGATCTTAATGACTTTCGCTGTATGTTTGGGGTCGTTGTCATGCTGCAGAATAAATTTGAGGCCAATCAGATGCCTCCCTGATGGTATTGCATGATGGATAAGTATCTGCCTGTACTTCTCAGCATTGAGGAGACCATTAATTCTGACCAAATCCCTAACTCCATTTGCAGAAATGCAGCCCCAAACTTGCAAGGAACCTCCACCATGCTTCACTCTTGCCTGCAGACACTCATTCGTGCACGCTCTCCAGCCCTTCGGCAACAAACTGCCTTCTGCTACAGCCAAATATTTCAAATTTTGACTCATCAGTCCAGAGCACCTGCTGCCATTTTTCTGCACCCCAGTTCCTGTGTTTTCGTGCATAGTTGAGTTGCTTGGCCTTGTTTCCACGTCGGAGGTATGGCTTTTGGCCGCAAGTCTTCCATGAAGGCCACTTCTGACCAGACTTCTCCGGACAGTAGATGGGTGTACCAGGGTCCCACAGTTTTCTGCCAGTTCTGAGCTGATGGCACTGCTGGACATCTTCCGATTGCAAGGGAAGTAAGCATGATGTGTCTTTCATCTGCTGCAGTAAGTTTCCTTGGCCGACCACTGCGTCTACAGTCCTCAACGTTGCCAGTTTCTTTGTGCTTCTTCAAAAGAGCTTGGACAGCACATCTGGAAACCCCTGTCTGCCTTGAAATTTCTGCCTGGGACAGACCTTGCTGATGCAGTATAACTACCTTGTGTCTTGTTGCTGTGCTCAGTCTTGCCATGGTGTATGACTTTTGACAGTAAACTGTCTTCAGCAACCTCACCTTGTTAGCTGAGTTTGGCTGTTCCTCACCCAGTTTTATTCCTCCTACACAGCTGTTTCTGTTTCAGTTAATGATTGTGTTTCAACCTAAATATTGAATTGATGATCATTAGCACCTGTTTGGTATAATTGTTTAATCATACACCTGACTATATGCCTACAAAATCCCTGACTTTGTGCAAGTGTACCTAGAAGAATTGATGCTGTTTTGAAGGCAAAGAGTGGTCACACCAAATATGGATTTGATTTAGATTTTCTTCTGTTCACTCACTTTGCATTTAGTTAATTGATAAATATAATCTATTAACATGTCTATTTTTGAAAGCATTCTTACTTTACAGCATTTTTCACACCTGCCTAAACTTTTGCACAGTACTATATATATATATATATATATATATATATATATATATATATATATACAGTGCCTATAGAAAGTATACACCCCTTGAACTTTTTTCACATTTTGTTGTGTCAGTGCCTCAGAGT